>LR990301.1:9156671-9686671 GCA_905147355.2 Apotomis turbidana
TTACCACATCGAAATATTGAAAAGTACAAATGAACTTAACTTATGGGATCTTACAACCACGCAACTATCGAATATCACGTATATTATTAACGCGTATATAATTATTTTGAGCCTCCTAGATGTTTCGAGTTTCCAGTTACCATTGTGCATTGTCAAAGGTAGACTGAGAAAAACACTATTTTTAATATGCGCGATATAATCCGTTTAAATAATTTTATTTTAATTACGTATAATTCTATGAGATTTTTTGGGGCACTCACACGCACTCACCTACATGTCTCGCCGATCTAAATGTAACTGACTGCCTAGAAGATGATTAAATTAATAATTGCATGGACGCAATACAGAGACACTCAAAGAAGTAATCCTGGACATGTCGTGAGTGAAATTAAGGTAAGTATGTCTTTGGTCAAATTTAGGCTCATACATTTATGAACTCGACTGTATAGTTATTGTTTTGAGTTTAATGTAATACCATCATTTCTACGAAGACATTCCGTGGTTCGAATGGTGATAAGGGCATAATTATTTAGGTATTTTCCATATTGTATACAACCTTCACTTGTATTTTCTTTCCTCATTCCGACGAAATTGACAATTAGTAAGGTAAACGTCCCTGTGCTCGACACGCTAATGCCCAATCGCCATTGACAACTATTGGGACAGTGTCGAACACAGGGACGTTTATCTTACTGTTTCATAATAAGGGTCTAATTAGGTAAGCTATCTTATTATGTAAGAGGTTTTTCAAAGAACTAATATAACTGTTTCATAGTGCAACGGTATTCATAACGTTTCATAGCGATTTAAAATTTTCTCTGTGTGAACTTTATATAATCGTCTCCAGAATATTACATAGAGGTACATACAAAAAAATACGTACTCCCAAAACATACTGGGGGCGATTACTAGTAGGTATATTATGGGAAAAGGGAAATGCATCGATACTTGAACTTATCGATATTAGCGAACCCTAGCTGCCAGCAGCCATCATTAAATTTTGCCCCGTTTATTTCGAGGTCTGGCTATAGGTCAGGCATTCAAACTACATTCCATTTTCGCTTACCTTTCAGAATTTTCACCGTCCGAGAAATAATTGGAGTTTCTCGAAGGCCGCGGAATGAGCGGTATGCTCTGTGTCACTTCCAGCAGTCCTTGTTCCACGTCTAGAAATTAAATTCAATTGGTGTTAATAATTACAGCGGTGATGTCCAGCCAATGAAGCTTAAGAAATACTAATACTATCAGGATGGGGCTACGTAGTGACCAGCGACGTCGCTGATGACTATCAGACGCAAATTAAAAAGTTGTTCATTAGTTGTTCAAGATTATAAAGTTGTTCATGAACAACTTTATAGTCGCGGACAAACATCTATGTACATACATATAGGTCAAACTAAGAACATCTTTTTGAAGTCGGTTAAAATACTAAAACCTTCTCCTAAGTGTAACAAATACGTTTCTGAAAACCGCATCAAAATCGGTTCATCCAAATACGAGATAATCGCGGACAAACATACATAAATACTTACAGGTCAAACTGAGAACCTCCTTTTTTAATTTGGTTATTGTTGTTTATAACTAAATCTATCTAAAATTGTAAATACAATTAGGTATAACTAAAAACTTAACTAACTAAAATATACGCTACATAAAACAGAATAAAAATATTGAAATAGACTGGAAAAATCGGGCCCTATTGGCAAGACGCTGACTGCATTTCCTCGCTGAATAGCAACCCTAATGTTGAGCGAGGAAGCTGCCAGCTCTTCGATCCCCCGTGGTGACGGCCAGTCTTTGCAATCTGCTTGAAGAACTGGTACTCACTGGGGGCCCAACAGACAGAGGGTCTCAACTTCGAATGGAATAAAATCGTATTCAGAGCTGAGACCCCTGTATTTGTGTGTTTTTAATTTTTCAGCGGCGGCCATTATGTTCCATGGAGATGGGAAGGAGCCAGAGTACTATCGACTATACACAGCTTTCGATGAAACATTTTCAGTGTAGTAAAAATTACAGATCTGCGTGCCTGTGATAGTTGCGTTTATCACGGGATAAATAAGTGACAAAGTATCTGTCACACACACTCGCATTTTGTTAAAACGTGACGGATGCTTTGTCGCTTATTTATCGCTTGATAAAAGCAGCCATCATAGACCCGCATATCATTATGACAATGTTCAAATTCAAAATCGTCAAAAGTGAAACAAAACCCTGTAACGGAGATGCGACGGCTTTGCGCGACAGCGGCAGCGGCAGCGGCAGAGCGAGAGATTCGAGCGCGTCGGCTATACGAGTGAGCGAGACATACGTAGGTCCCAACACCGCTGCCGCAAAGTCACAGCATCTCCGGCAGTGCCAGCGACGTAGCACGTCTAGCATAACTGTGACACGCGACTCTTTCTCGAGCGAGAAATATTACCTATCTCTTTCTTCGCTTCTGTGAGAAAGTGACGGGGACGGGCGATGCTATCTCGCGCGACAAATAGTCGCGAAGCGTAGTGCTAGACGGGCTGGCCACGACTTCGCGCGACTATAGGTAATTAACCCCCGACGAAAATAAAAATAAAATTTAAAATTTAAAAAACCCCCGACATAACCTGTAAAAAGAAAGAAATAAAATCTACGAAATGTGCCTTTACAATGAACAGTAGAAAAATAATCCAAGCTTCGTTGCGTCGGGGGACCGCTAAGTACCTAACCTAAGTGAAATTAAATATATTTTTCAACGCAAAATTGTAAGTATGAATTTATTTGGGGCTTCCCACTTTACGATTTTAAAAGTAGGTACATTGCATTTCATTTACCTGATTTACCTACTTAGCAGTCCCCCGACGCAACGAAGCTTGGATTCTTTTTCTACTGTTCATTGTAAAGGCACATTTCGTAGATTTTATTTCTTTCTTTTTACAGGTTATGTCGGGGGTTTTTCAAATTTTTAATTTTATTTTTATTTCATATTTTTTAAACAAACAGAAGTTTTTTTCCGGAATTTTCTACATTTTACACTTTTTTGGTTTTACACCGTTTAAGGTCCATAGTTTCCAGTCTTTCCTCGAGCTTGATCCTTAACTATGTGTACGACAACAGGATCCCAAGCCTGTGGTAACGAAAGCCGTCTTCTCTAAGATTGAAATTTGCCTTTAGCAACATTCTGGGAAAAAATCGTTAAAGTCAAATTAGTTAATGGTTATAATGACAAAATGGCTAAGTTATTAGCCAAAACCACAGATTAATATAATAGTTCTTCGAACAGATACCCATGTCTGAATAAAAAGGCAAATACCTACCGCTTTTCATGCCTACTCAATTTAACAATGGAGCGACCTTGAACGCGCGGGTCGTTGGCCGCACGTGCCGGCAAAACGAGGCTAGGGTTGACACCGCTTAGAAACGATTTTATAAAAAAGTCAAGATTCATGAAAATACGATCGATTTATTTAAATTTATTAGTCAAATTTAATTATCATTAGGTACCTACTAGAAATAGGGAATTCACATGCGCTGCGGCACACCATCAAAATCGTTTAAATTTCCGAGTAGGTATATCGGAATCTTACCTACCTATTCTATCTGAACATACCAGAAACCTGAAACAAAAACAACTCTCTGTGTAGGTACCTAAGTAACCTAAATATATCCCGATGACAGTAGGTACTTACTAAATAAAGTTTGGTAGGTGCCTATATATAATGTGTTACATATTGTATAATACTAGCATTACAAGCTTCGAAACAGTCACTAGGTACAAGTTGTTTTATAATAATCTGATCACGCGTTTTATCTTTGCGAATGCATTCCTTGCAAAAGGTCTTAAGTGTCAAGAACAACGCCGACGTTTACGCCCTTTTTAGGCCGTGCAATGCACTCTCCCGCCACACTAAACTGATTTGGTAAATCTTAGTGAGTAAATTATTGTCACCTGCTATTTATGGCCTAACACAGAACCAGGTTTCCATTCTACAGGATCCAAATAGGTAGGTGGCTTATACTTAGCTCCATAAAAATTGTAGTTGATGCTAGGTAACTTGAATTAGTTTTGAAAGACCTAATCATCGATAAACCACACCATGGGATAAACCGTTAAAAAAAATGACATCCCCACTTTTTTACGTGTAGGGCAGGTACACAAATAATAGTTTTTAAAAATTTATTCTTTCACTATGTCTCTGCTAAGCCGTAGACAGACGGACGGACGGACATGGTGAAACTATAAGGGTTCCTTGTTGACTACAGAATCCTAAAAAGCTGTTATTCACTTAGGCGAGTACTTTTGCTAAAGCTTACGTGTCCTTTAGTCACGTTAAAATCTTGCAAGGTGTTGCTATTTGTGACCTCAATCAAAGGAACCTGTTCAATACTCCTAATGACAATTCAGCTTTAGCAGAATTGCAAAACTTAGAAACAGTGGCCCAGTATTGTGACAGAAATTAAAAAAGTTTTTCTGAGACTCGGTTTAATATCTACTGTACTTTCTTACACAAACGTTAATATAATTGCCCATCAAGAACAATCAGACGAGCCCAAACACCATGGGTTTATTCTGTGCTGTTAAGGAGTTCCTACGGCCATCTTCAGCTGCATGGTACCTAATTATTGTACTGTCAAAATTTTAATAAATTGTTGATTACGCTAATAAAACTTAACATTTAACCAACATTTGAAATTCTTGGCTTAGATCCTCTCACAACTAGATGGCAGGGCCGTATTTACCCCTAGGCCCACAAGGTCCGGGCCTAGGGGCCCAGCTAGTCTAGGGACCCAGTCCCAGATGCAGGACTTGTACCATAATAATGTTCTCCTTATAGGGGAGGGGGCCCACGCTTAGTCCAGCCCTGCTAGATGACTATCATGAGATCTTCACTTAGTGAGTGATAAGGAAAATGCTGATAAAACAACATTTATCCAGCGTTTGGAATATTGGCTGAGATCTATTAACAACTACCTGGTCATCATGAGACCTTCATTTAGTAAGTGATATAGAAAATGCTAATAATACTTAACATTTAACCAAAATTTGGAATCCTTAGGTTCAATATTGGCTGAGATCCATTAACAACTAGCTAATCATCATGAGACCTTAATTTAGTAAGTGATATGGAAAACGCTAATAATACTTATCATTTAACCAAAATTTTAAATCCTTGGCAATATTGGCTGAGATCCATTAACAACTACCTGGTCATCATGAGACCTTCATTTAGTAAGTGATATAGAAAATGCTAATAATACCTAACATTTAACCAAAATTTGGAATCCTTGGCTTCAATATTGGCTGAGATCCATTAACAACTACCTGGTCATCATGAGACCTTCATTTAGTAAGTGATATAGAATCGGAGTGAGGAGTGGAGGAAAGTGGTCAGCAAGAAAAAGAAGAGGAAAGGGGCTAAAGCTACGGCCGCTGGAAAAACGCCGCAAAAGCCAACACAGCAGTTGCCAAAGCGAGCGAGAGACACTAGGAACCTTCGCACCCCTCACTCTGCGGCCGTAGTCATCACGCTGCAGCCAGGCGCCGAAGACAGGGGAGTGACTTTTAAGAAAGTGCTTGCTGAGGCCATAGCTAAGGTCCAACTTAAGGACATTGATATTGCGGGAGGAGTTCGATTCAGGAGGGCAGCCACCGGTGCGTGCATCCTTGAGGTTCCTGGAGTGGCAAGCGGTGAGAAAGCCGACAAGTTGGCCACTGCTATCAGGGAGCAGCTCAGTGGAGATGATGTGCGGGTGGCTAGACCCACAAAGACGGCTGAGATCCGCATCTCAGGCCTCGACGAGTCGGTGTCAGCCGAAGAAGTGGTAGAAGCTTTGGCTGGCGGCTGTCACAAGGACCGTACAATCATCTTAAAAACGGATTATTATATTTGAGTAAATAATTGAGTAAACATGTAATGGCTCTTGTAGTATGTAAAAAAGCATTTTGTTATTAGGCACACACACCCACAAGCTTTAGTCATCACACCGATATAACAAAATTTTACTTGTTTCGTTCCACATAATCCTGTTCCTTTTGGCTTACCCCATACAAGTACTTCTAAACTTGAACCTATGAAATAGTATTTCATTTTATAAACAGTTTTTGATAAAACAAATTACAATTAAATAACAAACTGATACCAAAAACATTTACCTCGTTATCCAAATCATCTTTCTTTTTTACCAAATCCAAAAATAACCGCGCGTTTCATACCTTAATCTCGGTAGGTACACGTAATTATTACGTAGCAAATAGTAACTACACGTATCACTGTCGGCTAAGCTCATGCGCATCGACTGGCAGGTCGACGCGGCGGGGGCAGTCGCAGCGGTCGATATCGGTGCGGGGGCCTGCGGCACTGGGCGAAAAGTCACTAACTTGCGAGCGAATTTCAATCAAATCACGTCAGCGTACAGTACAGTCTTTATTGTAAAATTAATTAAATATGATTAGTTATTGTATTGTATATTTTTTTGTAGGGTAAAACTCATTAAAACTGTTTTAATTCATTATCGCTTTGGTTAAATGATGTACATTGCCTTACAACTATGAATAAAAAATAACTAAAATAGAGTTAGTTAATTTTCGCTTTCACACTTTTGACATACCAGGTATTCAAAAAGTAACTAAGTAAATTAAGTGACTTTTGAATGAGGTTCTTCGTGGTTAAATAGTTTAGTAATACTTAGGGTAAAAATAACTAAAATGACTTAGGTACGCTCATAAATAAGTTACAAGAAGTTTAAAAATGTATAACGGAATTATGTATTTTTCGACTAAAATATTGAATTTGAAAAGAGTTTTTAGTTAGTTCTTTAACTTTGTAAAATTGAAACTATGATCGCTATTGCTACCGCAATAAGACTGAAATTTGGAGAAAAAAAGTGCGATTTTGATGACATTTATATAAGTCAATTTTGGGCATTTTGTGATTTGGTGACTTTTCGCTCTACGGCGACGATTTATTTTATTTTGTTTTTAGTATTTGTTGTTATAGCGACAACAGAAAAACATCATTTGTGAAAATTTCAACTGTCTAGCTATCACGGTTCATGAGATACAGCCTGGTGAGAGACGGACGGACAGACAGACAGACAGACGGACAGCTGAGTTTTAGTGATAAATAATGTTTTTTTACCCTTTGGGTACAAACCCTAAAAATACGTGTTTTGACTACTGATTTGTATGACGTGACAAGCCAGAATCTTCATAGAAAGTCTAGAAACATCATACTAAAAGATCGTTTTTGACATTTCATAAAGAGTAGCTAATTTGAGCTGTCATAAAATACCGTATTGTTTGTGTGGAAAGCATTTTTTTGTTTGTTTAATCAATCTAAGATTCAAAACTGTAGAGAAATATAGAGAATACCAAAGTTCTGACCAGTCTCATTTTGGTTTATTAGAAATGTTACTCTTTTGCCAGATCCTCGACATCTTTTGCTCATAGCTCCGCTCACGTCTTCGAATTTATTTTTCACAACCTCCATGATCGCTAATAATCATTCATTCCAGATATCTGGGATATCTGTCAGCTGGGCAACGTTTGGGAAGCTGCGTCATATCTCCTTGAAAATTCCCCAGTACCCGAAGACGAAAGTCTTCGAACAATGCGTGTTGCCAGTGATAACTTTCGGCATTGAGACATGGTCGTTCACAATGGGACTCATAAAGCTGCTAAGAGTCACGTAACGTGCAATGGAAAAGGCTATGCTTGGAGTTTCTTTGCGTGATAGAATCAGAAATGAGGAGATCCATAGAGGAACCAAGGTAACCGTCATAGCTCACAGGACGACACGGTTGAAGTGGCAATAGGCAGGCCATGTAGCCCGGAGAATGGACGGCCGTTGGGACAACAAAGTCCTAGAGTGACACCTACGTATAGGAAAGCGCAGAGTGGAACGGCCCCCGACTAGATGAACGGATAGCCTCGTGAACCCAAACGAGGCTGCATCATATATTCTTGAAAATTCCCCAGTACCTGAAGACGAAAGTCTTCGAACAATGCATGTTGCCAGTGATGACTTTCAGCACTGCGATATGGTCGTTCACAATGGGATTCATAAAGCTAAGAGTCACGTAACGTGCAATGGAAAGGGCTATACTCGGAGTTTCTTTGCGTGATAGAATCAGAAATGAGGATATCCACAGGATGACACGGTTGAAGTGGCAATAGGCAGGCCATGTAGCCTGGAAAATAAATGGGCGTTGGGACAGCAAAGTCCTAGAGTGACGACTACGAATAGGAAAGCGCAGAGTGGAACGGGCCCGACTAGATGAACGTACGGCCTCGTGAGGGTAGCGGGGAGTTTATGGATGCGGTCTGGACGGGATCGCACTTTGTTGCGAGCTATGGGGGAAACCTATGTTCAGCAGTGGGCGTCTGATAGATAGATAGAACTGGGATAACCAATTCAAAACGATTGGAAACTATAATAATGATTGTGGCCCACAATTGCCACAAAGACTCATACACAGACAGTGACTCTACGACCTGCATACTATCTGCATGTAGGTACCTAGTAATGATTAAGGCAATTACGATGGCATGTGTTTCTAGCGCCTAAGATAATAATAGCATCCCATTAAATCATATTCGTCTTTACGTTACGTTGATGTAATCTAAAAAATACGAACAGCCTTAAGACTTCATACTTCCATATTCTTTTTTAAGTCGTTTAAAAATAAAATTTAAGAAGTTATTGAATGGAGCTCATGAACCGGTTAACGGGGCGTGGTATCTCCTACAGGAAACACGGACTGATGACTTGGTTAAGATCGCGTTAAGCTAAGCTAAGATCGTTGAACTTCTAGAGATTGAATCAACAAGTAGTCGATATTAGAAGTTATGAGGGAACAGATGAACATACATATCTATACCTACATACATACCAGTCAAAATCATAACCTCCTTTGGCTTCACCATAGTCGGATAAAAAGGAAAAATTGAAAAGTTGCAGTCATCTTCGTAAAGTTACAACTAGGTATTTTATGTCATCTTTCCCATTCATCTAATTCGGGAGCCCTTTGATTCCTAAAAACGTGTTTCGTCGAGTGTTTGATTTCGCCTAAAAATATTTCGCAGAATTGTTGTTCCCCTGTATTTATACATTTTTCATAATTCCTGCAAATATTTATCATCCTATCGATTAGGTTAGGTTAGGTTTGTTTCATAACAATTTCGAATAGTTTATGAGTGCAAAGAAAAATACTTTCTACAAATTATTTTTTCTGCGAAATGAAACTTGGACGAAAAAATCTAAGAGTCAATATAAACCCATCGAATTCTCTACCACACCCTACGCAAAAATTTCAAGAAACAAAAACAAGTTTTAAAAACAAAACTATAAATAAATACCTTTCGGCATTTTAATTATTTCCGTAATCCGCTATCAAAAACAACGAAACCATTCACATGTCGAAACAAAACACTAAATTGCAAATCCACAAATCATAAACAAAAATCACTTTTGCCACATTATTTGTTAGTCCAGTCAAAACTGATAAGAAAGAAACTTTACTGATAAGAATGTTGAATCGATTAAAAAAACACGATCGGCGCATAGCGCTGTCTGGTTACAACTAAGTGAGTCTGACTCTGACTAAAACAAGTTTAAACTCTGTTTAATGGAATGAACTCCTGCGGTTTTGTCATAGCAACATTCATAAGCGTCACTAGAAGGCTACACCTACACGCAGCGTGGGATTCCGTCTGTTTTGCATAATTTATGTGTAAGACCCTTTAATAGTGTGTGTGAGGAATACCCATGGTTGTTGGGCGTGCGATCATTAGGGTTATTTTGATACTTACACAAGTTGATCTGTAGGTACCAAACCCAGGGTGTCCATGTATTTCATCGACACGCTTCATAGAAAGTTTATTTCTGTGAAAATATTTTTTCTATGAAGACTTTGAAAATGTACAGAATATAGTTAGGTTTAGTTTGTAACAATCCAAAAAAAAATGTTTCTGTTATAATAAAAAAAAATCTTTGAAATAAAAACGAACCCGCAAATTCGTCCGAGTAAAACTTTTTTTTACTGCAGTCGGGCGAAAAGTCTCCTACCTATATCCATCTCTGGTTGTCCAGCTATTCCAGTACCAAATAGGTTAAATTAGCTGGCGCCACGCTGTTAAGATTTATCAAGAAGTAATGGCCCCTCTCGATAAAAAAAATATTTTCAATACTTATTTTTATTAAAGCAGTAACATCTGCTATAACGTTAACTAAATGTTTACAAATGAAGCGAAAATTGAAAAATTTAATGATTCGGACAGGGTTTGAACCTGCGTTTCCAACGGCTTTCCGGGCCAACACGGGCGTCCTCCCAATTGGACCACCGAATCAGATGTCAGAGCCATTGAATTTTTCAACCATTTGCTTCGACATGCCTTAGGGTGGCATCGTAGCGCCATCTACCGTAAAGATTTCGACTTTATCGTCGGCACGATCGTCTCGTTGAGAATCGATAGAATAATTTTCAATACATTATAATTATCACACTAGTATTATATTGGCGAAAGTTTGTGAGGGTGTTTATATGTATGTTTGTTACTTCTTCACGCTCAAACGGCTGGACCAATTTTGATAAATTTTGGCATGAAAGTAGCTGACACCCTGGATTCAAACATAGGCTTTCATCCCGAAAAAATGTGTTCCCGTAGGATGAACGGGTAACACCGCGCGGCACAGCTTGTAACTTTATAAAAGTACATTATATGTAATATACTGTCATGTTTATACAGCAGTTATAATGAAATACACAAACAGATGAAAACTAGGTAACAAAAGGGTATTCACCTTTTAACCGTCGATAATCGTTGAACCTTGTCCATTGACACTTTAGTTTTATATCTACGTCAGTTACTCTGCTTCGTGAAGCGATCTCTCTTCTTTCTTACTTCGATCTCACATAGGGTTGCCATCCGTCCGGGTTTCCCCGAATTTTTCATAGAATAGGCCGTCCGGGGAGCGTCCGGGCGGGGTTTTATTTGTAATCCGGGTAAAAGATTTTCACGCATAGTACGTCGAGAGACGTAAATTAAGTCGCTCGTGATACGGGACCGCGTTAATGGACGGCAACTTTTATCTTCATAAAACTACCAATCCGTCTACAGCCGAACAAGATTTTAAGATGATTTTAAGACTTTCCTTCCTTGTATGAAGGTTGATTTTTAATTTTACTCAGTGAGCACAAAAAAATATGGACATTCGGGTTCTGAGCTCCAAATTCGGGGGTCTCACGTTTTTTGTCCTGGTAGCCAGGTTTTAAAGATGGCAACCCTAATCTCACAGAGGTATTCAAGAAATAGCCCTCTAATTTAGAAGTGACCTTAGCTAACACAGTGTGTCATAACATATCCTATACACACAGAGAAAAGCAGTTTCGGTACATACAAGCATCATTCCCTTGCCATTATCCTTTTTATTTGGGGTCGGCGCAGCATGTTTTCTTCCTCCATTCTTCCCTATTACTCGTCGCATTCGGCACATACAAACATCTTTAATTTAAATCAGATTTCCGAGACTAAATGTCGTCTGGCTCTTGATGAACTCATTAAAAACCAACACTTGCCAGACGACCTCGAGGTTGTGTTATTGTGTATAATCTGGTTTAATTAAGTAGCTATTCGTAAAAAAAAAAAACAGTATAATGTATAATTATTTTTCAAATATGTACCATTACGACATAGTATAAAACAAAGTCGCTTCCTGTCTGTATGTCCCTATGTATGCTTAGATCTTTAAAACTACGCAACGGATTTTGATGCCTTTTTTTTATAGATAGAGTGCTTGAAGAGGAAGGTTTATACATAATTATATCACTTATTATGTGTTCTACACCAACAGGGTATTTTTCAACCCATGCCCAACCAACCCGAACCACCAAGTGTCGGTCCAGCCCAGGGATAGTAGCGCTACAAACAACTTTCATATGGCAATAATTTGCATATAGTCATATATTTGCATTTGGCAGCAGAGGCGGCCGAAAAATTAAAAATTAATAAGTATAGGGGTCTCGGTCCCGAATATAATTTTGTTCCTTTTGGGGTCGAGACCTTAGGTCCGTGGGGTCCCAGTGCCCACAAACTACTAAATGAAATTAGTAAAAGGCTCATTGAGTCCACTGGTGATCGAAGAGCTGGCAGTTTCCTCGCACAACGCATCAGCATTGCGATTCAGCGAGGAAATGCTGCCAGCGTCTTCGGGACTATGCCGCGGGGGCACAGTTATGTAGATTTATTTTAGCATAATTTAATTTACTTTATTTTAGTTCTTTAGTTTTAATTTGAATTTAATTGTCCATTTATATATTTTGATATATAAAAGGACATCCATAACAACGGCCTAAAAACGTAATTAAAACTGAAAGCATGTTTTTGTATTTGTTTAAGGTGTGATACATAACATAAACAAAAAAATGCTACTCAATAGATCAATACTCATAATAAGGGGAGGTGTAATTAGATAAATGATAATTTCACAATTATATATCGCACAAACTGTGATCTGTGACAATCATTATAATGTATTTGCATTATTAAACGTCAATAGCGATTTGTCACTAACCAAATTCAAAACATTGTTTACCGGAATGCTGTTCAATCCTTCGTTCTTCTTGCGAAATAAATACTGAGTCCTATTGGAAAAAACTTGACCTTCATCACTGTGGATAGTTTTGGTTTATTATGCAAAAAATACTTGAAATGTTCGGAATATTTAGTCCTGTATCCTCTTTGTTTACATCAGTGACATTAACCGACTTTTAACGTCATTAACCAAAAAATGGTCGTTGCCAGAAAAAATAAATTAGTAAGTAAGTACCACTAAAAATTCGCAATATGGCGTGGGTTAATAACACCCTGTTGGCCGGTATAAATAATTAAAAAAACCGGCCAAGTGCGAGTCGGACTCACGCAACGAGGGTTCCGTACAAACACTTTCCATCGCTCGGTGGTGAAGTTAAGTTTGCACCTGGTATGTATAGCGCCCCATATAAATTAAAAAAACTACTTACTAGATCTCGTTCAAAACAATTTTCGTTGGTAGTTTTTATAGTAATTTTTTAGATTTTTCATTTTCTTATTTTAGAAGTTAGGGGGGGGGGGGGGCACTTTTTTCCACTTTGGAAGCGTCTGTCACGCAAACTATTCGGTTTAGAAAAAAATATTTTAGAAACCTCGATATCATTTTTGAAGACCTATCCATAGATTCTTCTTCTTATAGTGCCTCTCCAGCTAGTGAAGGTTGGCAGTCAGCTCCGCATATTTCTCTCGGTCTTTGGCGAGGTTAAAAAGCTCCGCTGCACTGGTAACTCCGGTCCATTCCCGGATGTTTCGCAGCCATGATTTCTTCCTGCGCCCGACAGCTCGTCTTCCATCCATAGATAAAATAAAATTTTTGAGTTTCAGTTCTAAGTATGGGGAGCCCCCAATATTTATTATTATTTTTTTATTTTTGCATCAAAATCTTAATACGGTTCACAGAATAGGTACATCTACCTACCAAGTTTCAACAGTATAGCTCTTATAGTTTCGGAAAAAAATGGCTGTGACATACGGGCGGACAGACGGACAGACAGACAGACATGACGAATCTATAAGGGTTCCGTTTTTTGCCATTTGGCTACGGAACCCTAAAAACAGCCTTCCGAATTTTGTGTTTAAAAATTCAAAACCTCCCCGAACCGGTACCCGAGTGGTTAGCACCAGTTTTTATTTTAATCCTTCAGTCTTTCCTCTGTATACCACAATGTGGTTATGTTTCAGCGAATCACGAATGTTTCATCAACATTAAGAGAATATATCACTGCTTTTCCCTTACTAGTTTACATTAAGTTTACACCTGGTTACTATGGCGCCGTATACGAATGAAGTCCAAAGTTAACCTAACCGGGTTATACAAATGGAGGTATCGTTCTCGTTTGTTCCCTCGTCCAAAAGATTCCGTAAAGATTGGTTAAGTTTGGAGCGGGAAACAGACTAGAACCAAACCTGGATACCTATGTATAAGTCGGTTACGTTAAGTTTAGACCTCATTTGTATTTGACGCCTTAGTTACCAGGTGCAAACTTAATGTAAACTGATAGCATGAAAAAGGATTCCTTCTACATATCGGCTGTACCAAAACTCACTACATCAAGTAACAAATATCATTAGGCCTGCTGGACCTGGCATGTTCATAAAAATGATCAAAGCTCCTTTATTAGTAGATAAAAAAAAAAAAAAAAAAGTAACAAATATCTACTTAAAACAAAGCTCGTATCTCTGTGTCAATCTACTGATTAGATACGAGGTTTTGAAGAGTATTGACAGAGATTTTAGTGAGTTCCTTGCTCTCAAACCAAATGTGGAGCACGAATAATGAATCGATTATATTTATTTATTTATTTATTGAACAAAAAACAGGTTACATAACATTACAGTGTAGACACCAATGCGTCATGAACCGAACAAGTTTATTTAGACGGTGAAACGGCGTGGCGTGGCCCCGTTGTTCCGACATCTCGGGTGTTGGATTTGGTAGGTTGCCCCGGAACCGACGAAACACGACACCTTTCGGCCAGAAATCAGCACACGCGATGGTCTCCTGGAGCGGCCGCGGCACGCGCACTACAAACGAGCTGAAGTGCACGTAGTGGCGCGAATGCAACTGGAACACTCAGTGAGTAGCCGGTTTTCTGGCGAACATACTGCGTCACTTCTTCAGCGGTGGCAGTGTGATCCAGGGGCGACACATACAGCGCCTTGCTCGGTGTGGAGACCCGCAGACCGTCCGTAGATATTGTCTCCGGGATTTACCCACTAGACATGACACATGACATCATACGTTTAAAATAACATAATATCATTATCGCGTGTTCATAGGAAGCGACCTTCCGATTTGAATAATTACGAAACAGTGTGCTTGATATAAAATGCCCAATGTCGAAACCGGTTTTAAGCGTGATTCCCGGTATCTGAATCATTAGTATAATTCTTTTTTTATATCTCTATACTATATTTTTTATATGGTTGAAACGAGCCTTTTAATGACCAGAGGCATTGTTTGTTGTATTTTGCGTTTCTTAAAGTATGCTCCAACAGGCTTCAAGCCTCAAAGGGCCTTACCACACTTGCGATTTGCGAGCGAATTTTCTATAAAGGCGGACACGCAGCGAGTTCGCCGCGACGTTTATTTGTATAAAAAACTCGCTTGCAAATCGCAAGTGTATTAAGGGCCTTAACCCTAACTTTACTAACCCTACAACCTGGTTTTAAAAGTATGGCTTGGCCGTTTCATAGATCAGTTTATGTCGTCAATATTGTGATAATACCTATTATTAATTTTAATTCCTATCTTTGAAACGGACAGGCTAAACTTCTATACTTTTGAAACCCAGTTGTAGGGATAGTAAAGTCAGGGCTTAGAGGCTTGAAGCCAGTAGAAGCCATATTTTTTAAACCAAGGTGTAGGGTTTACAAAGTCAGGGCATAGGGGCTTAGTTTTTCCTGGGATCTGTTAACTTTTCTGCAGCAAAAACGTTATAACCATGTGAGATGTGAGTCTTAGTCGCGAATTTTACACGAAATGATTTGGTTTGAAATTGAAATAATTTACTGAATGAATTATTGTATTTAGTCTCATTCGGTGAGATATGTTATGTTAATAAAATAAAACTGAACTGTCTGCCTGTCCGTCAACATACTAACTTCTAAAATAATGTTTTACTAGATCCTTATAAATTTAGAAAAAATATTAACATTTTTCTTTTCATATTTATCTTTGTTTCTATAAATATAACGTTTAATGTATTCTTATTTACTTATACATAATTATATTCGCTCGCTCGTTTCACTCTGATACATTTGTTTGATTACTAATTGGTGAGTCGCTTGGATCGAAACAATTTTCCTGTTTCTAAGACTCATGTATCAAGGAAGGAATAATAAAATAATTCGTTTATGACAACATAAGAATATAGATCACTCCTAAATATACGCAGGACGTCACATTACATATATGTTGTGTACCAAGACATTTTAATTACCTAGAATGGGTCTATATTGACTCCTATAGAATTATTTTTCGTCGTGTTTAATTTAGCTGAAAAACCATTTCGTAGAAAGTATATGTTCTTCGCAACCGTAAACTATTTGCGATTGTTATAAAACAAACCTAACCTCATCAATAGGACGATATTTGCAAGAATTATGAAAAATGTATGATTGATTACAGAGCAATGAAAATTCTGCGAAATTATTTTTCGGCGAAATAAGTTTCGAGGAAACAAAGGTGGAAGCCCTTGGAATACTTAACAATGGATGAATAATATTTTGATTCACAATACAGAGAAGAGAGAGAGAAAGAGAGAGAGAGACAGAGAGAGAGACGGACGGATGGTCGTCGTTATAGCAGGTGCCTTGTATTTAATCTTCTGACCCCTGATAGCCAACTTAACACACGAGCCGGAGTTCCGCAAGGCTCCGTTCTAGCTCCCCTCTGTTTTCGTTGTATATCAATGATATACCAAAGATACCCGGTGTCAATTACGCCTTATTCGCGGATGACACCGCTCTTTACGTTACCCACCGCCGCCGTCGGTTGTTGATGAGCCGTCTACAGGAGGCACTAAATCACTTAGGTGATTGGTGTCGCCGGTGGAGGGTTGAAGTCAACCCCGACAAAAGCGCGGCAATGATCTTTTCCCGAAGGGCAGACTATCCTGCGTACGTCCGAACCTTTGTTCAACCGTGCCTCTTTAATAGACCCATACCGTGGGTAGACGAGACGCGCTATTTAGGGCTCCCCCACATTTAGCGTCTCCCGAACGTCGACGCCTCACCAACGCCCGCGCGGCGTCGACGCCGCGCTCCCGCAGCGCCAGCGCGACGCTGCGGCGCCTCTCGAACGTCGACGTCGCAGTGACGTCCACGCGGCGTCGGCGCCGCGTTAGCGCCGCCCCTCCTCGATGTCAGTGTCGACTGTCGAGCGTCGGAGCGTCTTGTCGGCGCCCACGCAGCGTTACTGCGACGGACAGAGCAGGCAACCCACCGCGGCTAGGGTTGCCAGACGTACGATAATTATCGTACACTGAAAAAAATATCCAGTGGAGCCTACTGACATTACAGTAAGCGTAACCGTTATTGCAGTTAGGTTTACTGAAATGTCAGTAGGCCTAACTGTTATTGCAGTAAGTCTTACTGTAATGTCAGTAGGCTCCACTGGCTATTTTTTTCAGTGTACATGTGCGATAATTTGGCCTCCGGTACGATGTACAATACAATAAGTACTATCGTACGCAAAAGTACAATAATTTGCAGGTCGTCGAAAGTTGGGTTAAATTGTTTGATTATCAAATAAAAGTCATGGATTCCGACGAAGAAACACTGCTGTTAACGTTACTGTTGAAACGAAAATTACGTAAAAAGAAGAGAAAATAATTATTGTCGTCGATATTGGCAAGATCCTCTATGGAGTTCTGGAATTCATGAAAGTGACTATTTTGTGTTGTATAAACGAGTGAAAAAAATTAAAAACACTGAGTATTTAAGAATGCCAAGAGAAACATTTGAGGAACTTCTGCTTATAATCCAAAACGATTTAAGACATCGCGATACAACATTCAGAATGTCAATTTCACCTGAAGAGAGACTTGTATAGCATAGACAACATGACGCGAGCTGTGAGAACAACCTAAAAATAGCTCACGAGGATTGTTAATTGTTTAGCACATTTTGAATAAATGATTAACAAATTACTTAATTGTAATTTTCATTCATAAAACACTGACATTGGCATCCCTGTTAATGGCGACCAAACAGTGAAAAAAATTGACGATCTGATCAGGTTGGCAGTAATTTCTGACCATTTGGACGTTTATTTCGATTCAAGGTCACTCCAGTGAGTGCGTTTTCATATAATGTTTTTAAAAAACCCTAGAATTTAACCCAACCTTCGACGACCTGCAAATTATCGTATTTTTGCGTACGATAGTACTCATTGTATCGTACATTGTACCGGAGGCCGGCCAAATTATGGTACATGTACGATAATTATCGTACGTCTGGCAACCCTGGACGCGGTGGATTGCGTGCTCTGTCCGTCGCAGTGACGCTGCGTGGGCGCCGACAAGACGCTCCGACGCTCGACAGTCGACACTGACGTCGCGTCGGCGCTGCGGGATCGCGGCGTCGACGCCGCGCGGGCGTTGGTGAGGCGTCGACGTTCGGGAGACGCTAGATGTGGGGGAGCCCTTAGGCGTCATCCTCGACCGGCGCCTTAATTTTAGCAGGCACATCAAAACTGTCAGAAATAGAGCAGCCTTCTACTTGAGTAGACTGCACTTTTTACTCTATCGCAACAGCAAGTTGGCTTATCGCAATAAGCTAACTATATACAAAACGTGCATGTGCGAAAGCGGGGCTCGCGTAAGAAAACACGGGCCTTAGCTTTCGCACATGCAGTACCTTCAAGGATCCAGACCTTCCAGGTACTGCAAAACAAGTTCCTAAGATCCGCGGTTGGGGCTCCGCCGTACATTAGAAACACGGACCTGCATAGGGACCTGCATCTCGAACCCATACAGACATGGTTCAAAACATGTTCTGAAAGATTTTACGAAAAGGCTGCCATCAGCAAAAATCCACTCATCCTAAAATCAATTAACTACACACCGACCCCAGATGTGCCTGCTAAAGATCGTCGACCCCGACATGTACTGACGGACAGACTTGACAAATTAGCCCAGCACTATGCTGACCATCCACCCACTATTATGATCAAAAATAGATACTGGTCCGACGAGGAGACGGACACCGAGCCAAACGGCCCGACCTCCGGCCCCGACGCTGGCCCACATACATCACACCCGCGTGCCCCTGGCACAAATACACATTCACCCACATCTACACCAATTAGTGTAGGAAACTCTCAAACACAGTCACACAGACACTCCACACAGCCACGGAGGGCTTCCATCAGGAAGCACACCAGGTGGAAGCCCCCGTCGCGACAAAAACCTGGCGCCCCCGCGTACCATACTCGGAGGGCGCACTATCATTCAAAGGCTCCTCATTGGGAGGCAAAAACAAGAATCACGGACGACTCTGAGGAGGTGATCGCAGCAGTAGCTGCAGCCCGACAAGTGCAGGTGCTTGCCCGACACCAGCCACAACCACAACCCCAACCATTGATCCCCAATGGATCAGGTTAGTAGTTTTTAAGTAGTTTTAATTTAGGTTAAGTTTCTTTCGGCGGCCCGTTCAAAAGGACGGGCCGCGTCTGTCCCAGCAGTGCAAAGGGCCCTTCGGGCCCGCAAGCCAGAATATAAAAAAAAAAAAGCCAACTTAACTGGTCCAGAAATAGGTTTTTAGTTTTAGTTAAAGTTCCATGATTTTCGAGGTACCTATTTTCTGCCTGTGGGTTGTTAACAACTTTTGTTATTAATTTAGGCACTGGTCCCACTGCCACCGATAAGCGAGAAGCATTAGATTAGACTATAAACTAGAAACAAGTTTTAAGAGAAACGAGGGTGTAGTTCCGCTAGTTTTGTCGCTCGGCTATTAGCAGCACCTCTAGTACAACTGTGACATGCGAGTCTTTCTCGTTCGAGATACATTACCTATTTCTTTCAACGCTATACTGTGCGAGAGTGACGGGTGACGCTTTGTCGTGCGACAAGAGTCGCGAAGCGTAGTTGTGCTAGATGGGCAGGTCTTCTTGTATGAGGGGCGATTACCCGCACCACTCGCTGAGGCGAGGCGGCCAATCATACAGTCCTGAACGCAAGACGCACGTATTCAAATGTATCAAAAGTTTGCTTCAAGTAATTATAGTAGATGACAACTACAATAAAATGCCCGCTGGTTAGCGTGAGACCGCGTAGCGAGAACCGCTGAGCGCGTTCTATCTTTTATCTCTTTAAACTACTTTTATATAATAGTTTAACAAGAAACGTGCACTTATATTGATATTTCTAATTATCTAGAGTCTGAGAGGTTCAACCATGAATTAAAGTCTGAGAGGTTCAACTACGAAGTGTGCTAAACCTCGGACGGGCTAAGGCTAGCTGAGTTTAGTAACTTAGCCGTAACGAGATTTGCGCTGCCATTAGTTTTGGTCTCGCGACACTGTATATCACTCTTAGTCCAGTATAACAAGTTAAAAATATATATTTTTTTTAAATTCATGATTTTTGCCGAGTGTTATTTTATTATTTACTGTGTTCTCAAAGTTACAAGATCTAGTCTCCTACTGCCTCGTAAACCACGTGAGACATTTAGTAAGCCACCAAGTATGGTGTCTCCCCTACAATACAAGTAGCACACAGGCTGTATAACTACAACTGCCTGTCAATAATGTCAATATTATCATTTTAATACATAAGCTAGAATTCGACTCGAATTTCAAAGCAAGTTTCCCTGCCATTAGTTTTGTTCTCGCATCCCTGTATAAATCACTCTTAGTCCAGGCAAATAAGTTTAAACATTAGCTTTTTTTTTCTATGTCATAGGGGAAACGAGCAAACGAATCGCCTGATGGAAAGAGTTTACCGTCGCCCATAGACACCTGCAACACCAGAGGAGTCACAAGTGCGTGATTTTAAGCTTTATGTATTCGCTAAGTGTGTTAACGTTGGAAAATCCAGGCTTACGTGTGTTTAGTTTTTCCTCATCGCCGGGCATTTAGCGTCGGGTTTGAATAATATAAATTCGTCTATTCTATTCGTAGGTAGAGACACCCGTGCTGCGTTCTTTGTTGTAGAGGAACATTTGAAAGGTCCATAACATTAAGTGATTTAGTATAATGAGTTTAAGATCTCTTGTTCTAATATTATGCAATTTATATGAATAATAAGTATATATAAAAAATGCATGTTTCTATTTTACAGACTACGGGCGATTGTGCACTACAATGAATTTTACTGTCCGGCAGTCCGATTTTTTACGGTCCGATATGGCACGCCATTATTTATTTATTTATTTATTTATTTATTTATTCAGGATTACCAACAGATAATACATCTTACATGCTCTTATATCTAGGTGTAACAATCATGGCTGAATGAATGATTGATTAAATGTATATAGTAGTTTGTGCACTACACGTAATTTTACCATCCGACATTTTACTTTTACCCATTCCGGACCGTTTTTTCCGGTCCGAGATGACAGCTATGAAAAACATATTTATGCTTGTGCACTGCGTCTGCGATCAGTATTATTCATGACTTGGCCGGGCGGGGCGGGGCAAGGGGGGATGTCTGTGTCGCACGCAGGGACTGAAAAGGTACCTTTAGAAACGGTTTTGACCGGTCTGTTTAAAGGTACCCTAACTACACTTGAAACAGTCAATATTAACGGTACCGTTTTAAAAAGGTACCTATAACACTTATTTATTTTGGTACCGTTACTGTTGGATACCTTTTCAATACGGCATTTGACTATAGAGAATATAAATTGTGGCATTGAAACCACTAAACACACATTAAAAAATACGCAGAACCAAATAAATTATCACTAACTTTTGACATTATACTATTTTTTATTGTACAATAACTAAAAAGAATACGTGTTTTGACTACTGGTTTTTATGACGTCACATTCATACGCAGATCGTTTTTGAAATTTCATAAAGAGTAGCTGATTTGAGCTGTCATCAAATACCATATTGATACCTTTATTTAAGGGTACCGGTCTTTTGCGGTTTTTCAGTCCCTCGCACGCAGTGTCTTGTGCTCGCTCGGTCTGCAAAAAGAGCGCTCCCAAGTCGTTCAATCGGTCAAAGGAACTCGGTCGGTCTTTTAGTTCCTTTAGTTCGTTCAGTTCAAGGTGCGAGTTTTAACATTTGGGAATGAGGAACCATTTCAGAATATTAGAGACCGTAGAACTAAAGGATTCGTATGAACGACTTACCTGTTTCGGATCTATATTTTTAGGGTTCCGTACCCAAAAGGTAAAAACGGGACCATATTACTGAGACTTCGCTGTCCGTCCGTCCGTCTGTTAAAATTAATAAAACTTAAATTTTCCTTAACAAAAATTCCTTTTGACTTTAAGTAAGGTATGTTCTAATGGACGACACCGACCGAGTGGATGACATTTTCGTTGTTTTTTTTTAAATAATAAGGAAACTGATATCAATATAACCCATAAATCATACTTAGCATACTACTTATTTCATCTGTAATTTATGTTTAAAAGTTTTCATTAATACATTTTAATAATTTTTAAATACGGGGTCAGTTTTTACCAATAGGTGATCCGCGTTAGTTGTGTGTCCATAAGTATTTGCATTATAACCGCGGCTTTGTGTTACCATCTTTTTCGTTACCGTCCGATTTTAAAATGTTCTATTTTATTTTTTATCTCAACACTAATTAAGAAATGTTCTTATTTTATTTGTGAAATACTTAATTTATTAGTTTGGGTTTTTGGGTTAAAAAAAAAATAAGCTAATAAACTTCGAAATTTTTATTTAGTAGAGAAAATTGTGCGACGTTTTTGCCATTTGGTAACGAAATAGATCAAATATACATCTGTTCTTGTGAATTTGCAATTATTGTCTTATAAATGTCAATAATTATGATAATTTACTATATTTGTAAGAAAACAATATATTAATTTAATTATCTTATACCTTCGTAACATTTAATATCGTCAAAAGTTTATGGTAACGAAAGGGAGGATAGTTTGAGGCCACCCTATATTAAAAACGGAATATTTATCAAATCCCTGCATATTTTACAAAACCATTGCTCAATACAGGTGCCTAAGACTACTATAGTTATTTGTGCAACAAGAGAGCAAAGTTGTTTTTTGTTACGAGTGCTGATTTTGAGTCCCGGGCAAGCGAAGGATTCTACATTTGAAGCATGAGCCTAGCGAGTGATTCTTAGTTAGAATCCTGAGCGTAGAGAGGGACTCAACAGCACGAGATGCAAAAAACTTTGCTCTCGTGTAGCACACACAACTTTTCACCTCAACAGCGAGAACATCATATTCAACTCTTTGTACTTTTCCTTCCAACCATTCAAATGTAGGTATGTTTGTTGTCTTTGTTGCTGACTTTAATCATATTATTAATTATAAAATAGATACCTGCTGCTTAAAATTTAATTACAATATAATTTAATTGAAATTATACGTTCCAACACTGTACCAGTCCCTCCCGACCACCACAGTTATGTTGTACTTATTTGATCAAAATGGAAGATTTAGCAGATTATTTATTATCACGAGATTTTGTTTTTATTTCAATTTATATTTTTACTCTTAAAGTACCAAGATAAATACAAAAAAAAAATAACAATTTGAAATCGATATTTTTTAAAGTACGTTTCGAAACTGCATCTCTATGATAAATTGGTGAAATTATAAATTATTGGTATAGGTATTTACAGTATAAAGTTGAAAAGCTTTATCTTATTTGAACAAGAATCTTTTTAATTTTTATAAAAAATACAATTATTTAAACATTCGGTCGTTAAAAACACTATACTTATTATGTTGTAATTAAAACTTCTTCGGGTATTTTTTTATTTTATGGTATAACGCGTATCGGAACGTGTTCTTATTCGAAAATCGAATTTCGAATTGATATGTTTTTATCACTCCTTTTTTAATGTAGGTATGAAAGAGACAGAGTGCGTCGAAATACGAACGATTCGAATTTTATAATTAACCTTTGGCTGAAAAATGACAATTCGTGGTCAAATATTGAAAAAATTAAAAAGCTACTTTCTACTCACGCTCGAAACAAAATCGCATTTTGTTCACTGTTATCTGACAGCAAAATCGCCATGTTTGAGCTGGTGACGTGAAAAAAATAGTTTACCTCCCTAATAGTCACTGATTATTTAAAAAACAAAAAACACATATAATTTTTTTTGGTAGCATTTAAAAAAATGCCCACCTGCGAGTAAAAAGACGGACAAGTGCACAAGCTAAATCCGTTTTTTTCATGCCATATCGACCATGAAAACTCGGACTGCCGGACAGTAAAATTCATTGTAGTGCACAATCGCCCTGACCGTTTTTTTCATGCCATATCGGACCGTAAAAAATCGGACTGCCGGACAGTAAAATTCATTGTAGTGCACAATCGCCCTACTAGTACTTTTACAAAGTACTACCAAGAAAAACAACCAAGTCCTTAGAGTAGTCTAGGTATAAAAGGTATGATAGGTAATATGAGAATAAGAAATTGTTCGTTTCTGTCCCCTCTCTATCCAATTTTGCCACCGGTTGTCCAGACGCATAACCCTCAAATGGCACTATTCATCTACTTACCTTCAAGACTTTAAACCTGTCAATGAATAACGTTTTTCACTCTATTTTGACTGGACTACACAATTTGAGCTTAAAAGCTGCGGTATATTGCTGTCAAAATTCAAATTCGCCCTAATTGAACTACAGTTGTTAGGTTTCAGTAGCGAAGTGGCCAAACGCAGCACTTCACAAAGCGATAGGGTAATGTAGCTGATGTATGAACTAAGTAGGTAGTATAAGTAGATTTAGTCAATTGGCATATACCTTTTCATCTCAATAGACAATTAGATTGTGATAATATGACGCCTGTGAATAATTATTACATACCTAGGGCTGTGAATTTGTGAATGTGCCAGGTCGCAGGTGTTTGTGGCCCGAACTGAAGAAGAGGGCTATAACTATGCGATCTGGGGCTTTAAAAATTACCGCCCGTGGTTTGTCTAAAGTTTTACGTCTTTTGTTGGCCAGGGAGTGAGATTTTCTCCCCGCGTAGCGTGACGTAAAAACAATTACACGTAGCATTAGCAAATGGATGAATGAATTTACTAGTTCTGTATTTTTAATTATTGTATTAAGCGGTTTACACTCACGTGTTCTACTTCATCAGGGACGGCTGCCCGTACACCGCCGCGGCAAACTCGTCTCGTTGCCGCGGCGGTGTACGGGCAGCCGTCCCTGAGGAAGGGCTCCATACGAGTTCGAAACATGTCGGGCCGTTCCTGACAATTTCACGTGAGTGTAAACCGCTTAATACAATAATTAAATATGTCTCACGAAAGTTTTAATAAAATTTCTATATTTTTGGTGAATGTTTCCCAATATATACAAACCATTGCGGCCTCTCTTTTATTTGTCTTATGTAGCTTATTCTAAGTCTTCCCCTGCCTCGCTTTCCTTCAACTTTTCCTTCGATGATGTTGCTATATGCAAAAAGCGTTATGTCGTATAAGGTGACCAAACATCTTCCCTCTCCTCTTCAATATGGTGTTCAATAAATTCCTTTTTACAGTACACTTTGTACAGAATACCTTTACCTTTTGGCGTCGAGACCCCGGGTCCGTGGGGCCCAGCGCATTAAGCCTCTTCAAAGATATCTCGAAGAGGCTTCTTGATGTTACTGGTGACCGGAGAACTGGCGGTTTCCTCGCTCAAAGAATCAGTTTGGCGATTCAGCGAGGAAATGCCGCCAGCATCTTCGGCCGCAGGGGCAGGGGCCATTTTTAGATTTAGTTTAATTTTAGTGTGTTCTTGTTTAGTTTAATTTTTGAGGTTTAGTTTTATTGTACTTTAATCTGCCTATGTATATAAGGTGCTAACAAATTAGTCACGGATATTTTAAGAGATAATACATTACATTAAAACGATTAACTTTTAACTGTAATTAAGGAACCTTTGTATACCATTTTTTAATTTTAATATACCGAACAAAAAAAAATATTATAATAATTTTTTAAAATAATCACCCCTATTATGTACCTATCAAAGATGTTTAACACTGTCTGTCATGTCACGTCAAAAGTTATTTTTCTTAAATGTCACTGTGATTTGGCGGGAAACTGTAGGTTATTAAATACTAGCGTATGCCCACGGCTCTGCCCGCGTGGAACAAAAAAACTGTCCCATGCGAACAAGTAGTGTAAAAAAAGTCGTGTGCGAGATAGGTATTAGTATGGAATAACTAATAACCTATCTCTGTGCCTAATTTCATCCAGATCAGTTAGACTGTTTGGGCGTGACGTTGACGTCATAGTATAACAAACATCCATCCACCCATACAAGCTTTCACATTTAATAATGATTAAGTTAGATATTTAACGAATGCTAACCTATCTAATTAACAAGTCTAAATTATTTAAAAAGCAAGCACGGATATAAGAAAACTTTTATTAGCATAAACTCTTTACAAAAATTCTTGAAAATGGTGACCTTGGTTTTTAATGCTTGTTTTCGGATAACCTGAAAGGCGTCGGTAATCCGTGTTTGTAATTCTTCTGAAGTTCTGATTGTGTGCCCGTCGTTTCCATAAACCAAGTCTTTG
Organism: Apotomis turbidana; assembly: GCA_905147355.2. Classification (NCBI taxonomy): domain Eukaryota; kingdom Metazoa; phylum Arthropoda; class Insecta; order Lepidoptera; family Tortricidae; genus Apotomis; species Apotomis turbidana. The sequence goes on from LR990301.1 coordinate 9,182,936, forward strand.
GCTCATCCCCATACGTGGAAATCAAGCGGTGTTAAATCTGGTGAGCGGGCTGGCCAGTTCTCTGCACCTGCTTGAACCCCACCCCGGCCAATCCATCGTAATTGGAATCGTTCCGTTAAGTACCTTCGTACGTTACGATCGTAATGGGCTGGGGCACCATCATGTTGAAAGTACATTCTCCTACGGAGATCGACTGGTACTTCATCTAGCAATTCCGGTAGGTCTTCTTGTAGGAATTGAATTGGTTGAGAAAGACAGGGCCCAACAAATAATCGCCAAGGAACTTTGCCCACACGTTAACACTGAAGCGAGTCTGAAAGTGGTCAGGACGTGCTAAATGGGGATTCTTCCGAACAAAAGTGTGCATTGTGAATGTTAAATAATCCCACCCTCGCAAATGTACACTCGTCGGTCCACAGTATGTTACGTCTGGCGTTTCTAATAAGCCACTGACTGAATAATACACGTGGTTCATAATCCTGTGGTTGCAGTTCTTGAATACGCTTGAAATAGATACAATAGTGTAATTTTAATTAATTAAATTTCTTTGCAACCGACACAATCAGAAAGCAAATAAATAGCATGACATTGACATTCAAGTATTTTATTTTTCAACTTTAAGAGGCCACGTGTATGATAGTTTAAAGAGGATCTAGAATATGCCTAAAGAGGTCTCATTTAACTATCTTATTAACAGGGTGTTTTAACGTAGCAAATTTGTTTCCTAATTTTCTCCAAAAAAACATAACAATACCTATGATGTTTCATACTTAAATGTACTCCGAGAACCGAGTACTATCAGAGGTAAAAATATCCGTGACTAATTTGTTAGCACCTTATATATCCCGAATACCATTTCTACATCATTTACATATTAATAGAAGTAGTAACTGCTCAACCCTTGGGCCAACCGCAGCGAGACAAGTTTCAATCGAAGCCGATTATGTCTAATCGACTCTTCAAAGTGAAAGTCAAAGTCAAATAATTGACTTGTAAACATAGGTTTGTAGATTTTAAATTGAACTTATAATGTAGGTGATCACTATGTTTCGCCATAAGGCTTACAAATTTTGAGGGTTATCTGAAACACTAATATTCGTTCCCCATCTGTAACGTTTAGCCAAATTTTCATTTGTCTGACAGCTATTTTTTTTTTCAAAACTGTTATTTTTTCAGAATAATTATAAACATACCTGTGCTAACTCGGGGCATTGATACTAAAATGATGTAGCTAAATATTTTATCGACAAAATAATACCTACATCGATGTTACTGTCAACATATACAGGGTGTCCCTAAAACCAACGCCGAAATGAAGAGGGGTGATATAACAGCTCATAAGCAACCATATTAAGTTAATTTGACCTTAATAAAAAGTTCATGGTTTTCGAGATATTTGCATTTAAAAAAAACTCGTGACTTTTGATGCCCTGCGTCAGTATGTCGATTGCCACCACTGCAAATTTAGGTATTTTTTAAATCTGTTTTTTGCAGGATGTTACTAAAAACATATCCTATCGAATGTAATTTCAATTTATTACATATCATGATGCTTTGTCGGTAAAAATAATAAAAAAAAAACGAATTATAGCAATTTATTAAATTTAGCCAGCGGTTTTGATCGAGTTTCATTTAAAAAAGTATTGTAAACTAACATGGCACACAACATAAAAAGATAGTAAATTTATTGTAGTTTTCAAAAAGATACAGCATTTTCTAATTTACGCAGCAGTTTACGAGATATTGATATTTTACACTAACAGGAGCTCATACTGCAGTTATTCCATAGTATGGTACCAGAGCCCCTACTAGGCTCAGAGTTTGAATTTTGAACAAAAAATCGATTTAAAGAATACTTTATTTAGAATAGGAACACAATTCAATTTTAGAATAAAAAAAAATGAAATGTTCATAGCGAACCTGGCAAATAACGTAAAAAGATAGCAAATTTAGAGTTGTTTTTAAAATGGTATTGAAGTGACTTAATTATTTAGCGGTTTATAAGATAATGCAAAAATAATACTGGTTGCCATTTTTATCTGTTAAGTGAATAAAAAAGTAAAAACATTAAAAAAATACGATACCTGTTTTATGTAACTAAATTAAATGTTCAAATTGTCCGCCATTGACTTGAATACAAGCTCGGCATCTCCTTAAAAATGCTCGACTGATGTGACGTGCACTTCTTGATACGTCGTTTTGGGCCTCTGCGTAAATGCGTTGTCTCAGCTCCGCTATACTGTTAATTGGTTCATTGTAAACTTTTTCTTTAAAACCCCAGTAATAGAAATCCAGAGGATTTAGGTCTGGAGATCGAGGAGGCGACAAAATGGGACCCAGACGGCCGATCCATTTCTGTGGATAAGTTTGGTTTAAATGTAGTCGCACTTCGCGTGCATAATGTGCTGGACAGCCATCATTCTGCAGCCACATTGACCTCCGCGTAGCTAAAGGTACGTCGTCGAGAAGATTTGGCAACTCATTCTCTAAGAAATGCAGATAACTTGGACCATTCAGCGTTTCTGGTAATGCAAATGGGCCAATTATTTTCCCATCTAATATTCCAGTCCAGAGGTTCACTTAAAATTGGTACTGCGACCGATCTTCCCTCATTAAATGAGGATTTTCTAATGCATAACTGTGTAAATTGTGCATGTTCATAAATCCATCTCTCTTAAAAGTGCTTTCATCAGACCATAAAACCATATTTATGAAATTGGGATCCTCTCTGTGTTTTTGCAGCATTGTCTGGCAAAACTGAACACGAAGTGGGTAATCACGGGGCAGCAACGCTTGAACACGTTGTATGTGGTATGGATGATATCCATATCGACGTAATATTCTATTGGCAACAGATTTTGATATCCCTAAATTACGTTCAATGTTCCGTGTCGAAGTGGATGGGTCGTTTTGAATCTCTTGTAAAACATCTTCATCGTAATCTCCTCTAGGTCTTCCCAATCCACCACGATTGCCAGGCAAAACGCCTTGTGAGTATGCGAGATGAACATTTCGAAATACTCGATGGTCCGGATGCCTTAAATTTGGATATCTTTCCCGATAGAGTCTAGCTGCAGCACAAGAGTTACCCTGACATTCCCCATAGACAAAATGCATGTTGGCATATTCTTGAGGAGTATAATTCTCTGGCATATTTGTAACAAACGCACTACAATTAATCTTAACAGAGCCAAAGTAAATCGAAGTTAAAATCAATAGGCAGAACTCGAGTCCAAGATGCACAAAGCAAAGTTAAATTTTACCAAAAATCCAAATCACAAGGCAAACACGAGTTCTATTGGTAAATCAAGTCTATTTAAGAAAATAAGAACCCATACTAAATAAATAACATCAAACGAATTGACGAAGTGTCCTAAAATTACTAAAATACTCTTTAATCAGAAAGCCGACTTGAATTCGAATTTCAAATTGTGTTCCAATTTCAAATTGTGTATTCTTTGAATCTATTTTTTGTTCGAAATTCAAACTCTGAGCCTAGTAGGGGCTCTGGTTCCATACTATGTAATAACTGCAGTATGAGCTCCTGTTAGTGTAAAATATCAATATCTCGTAAACTGCTGCGTAAATTAGAAAATGCTGTACCTTTTTGAAAACTACAATAAATTTACTATCTTTTTATGTTGTGTGCCATGTTAGTTTACAATACTTTTTTTAAATGAAACTCGATCAAAACCGCTGGCTAAATTTAATAAATTGCTATAATTCGTTTTTTTTTTTTTTACCGACAAAGCATCATGATATGTTGAAATTACATTCGATAGGATATGTTTTTAGTAACATCCTGCAAAAAAGAGATTTAAAAATACCTAAATTTGCAGTGGTGGCAATCGACATACTGACGCAGGGCATCAAAAGTCACGAGTTTTTTTTAAATGCAAATATCTCGAAAACCATGAACTTTTTATTAAGGTCAAATTAACTTAATATGGTTGCTTATGAGCTGTTCTATCACCCCTCTTCATTTCGGCGTTGGTTTTAGGGACACCCTGTATAGAATAGAATAGAATAGAATAGAATAGAATAGAATAGTTTATTTAATAACAGAAAATGATTACAAACGGGTATCAATATCCGGTAAGTACCAAACTAGGCTAAGCCTGTATCTTGGCACTCACGAGTCGGTTTACAAATAACACACAGGTTGATAACTGGTTACACTAAGGACTTCAACTTAATATTATAGTAAAACTATTGATATAAAAAAAAGGGAAACAATTTGCTCAATACATTTAAATTTACAAAACTATTGAATTACAAAAAGAGGAAAACAATTTGCACATTAAATTTAAAATTTAAGAAAGAAAAAATAATGTAAAAAGTTACGAGTGGGTGTGTGCGCGCGCGATGTAAGCCTCGATGTAATGTTAATCAACATAAATATAATACTTTTTCTCCTCATTTAAAAATGAAAACAATAAACAAATTAAAACGTGTATTTGTTGGTTTATTTTAAAATAGTTTTCATAAGTATACAATCAATATTTTATTTTCGTATTTTTCGGTATAAAAGGTTGCCGTCTAAATGAAAAAATCCACTTTATCAGGCATGTATCGAACCTTTTTGTAGTAATCGAAAATGTTCAATGAGACATGTATTAATATAATATCGACATATTTTTTATCGATATCAAATCCCTAGAACGTGCCTTGAGTTAGCACGGCACGGGTATGATTGTAAAACAAACCTAACCTAATGGGTTATTTTAAGCGATGTTTATAAAATCTTGAAAATATTACGGGTTTCAGAAAAAAAAAATACTTTCGGGCAAATGAAAATTTGGCTAAACGTTACAGATTGGAAACAATATTTCGGAGTTGAGATACGGATAACCCTTTGAGTCATTACGGAGGCAAATTTTACAAATATAAAATGTATCACGTCCTTGAACTCTAACTTTCTACAGTTCATAAAAAATACTAATCCGTACCATGACTTCTACAGCGACTGTTCTCGCTAGCGACAGCGTAAACGATTTGTATGGAGAATTGTAGTTCTACAAAGTAAACGCTAGGTGCGCTGTAGGTACTATTGGCCCAGAAATGGATTCTGAATTTACATAGGTTGTAAAAAATTGGCATATCCCATATTTTGGCTCTTACGTGGAGATAAAGCCGATCGTATTTTCTACTCATTACAGAAGTACCCAAGTGACACGGCAAAACGGATTTGCTGTGTGCAAATATTTCGCTGAATCGCTCCATAAGTCTCGGCGGTATAAAAATGGTTAACGGATTTCGAAATGATTTATTTTCGCTTCAACGTACTGAAGCCCACGTTGTGACGGGTGCGGTTTCTTCTTTCTTGTAAATGTTTAAAATAATCGACATCGGTGAAAACATGGTCATGATCGTGGTCTTGGCTGAGACCCTGGAAGACCTCGGAAAATGGTCGACCACCTCAGTAGGTTCTCGACAAGTGGGTCTTAAAATTTACGTGGAGAAAACGAAAATTATGATTAACTCCCATGTGACACCCATTCCACTTGGAATTGGAGACTCCAAGCTCGAAACTGTAGACGACTATATCTACTTGGGACAAACAATCCAGTTGGGTAGGTCGAATTTCGAAAATCAGGTCACTCGCTGAATCCAACTCGGATGGGCATCGGTCGGGAAGCTGCGGAATATCTTTTCGTCCCAAATACCGTAGAGCCTTAAGACAAAGGTTTTTAACCAATGTTACTTTGTTGCCCGTAATGACAAATCCATACTAATATTATAAATGCGAAAGTGTGTCTGTCTGTCTGTCTGTTACCTCTTCACGCTTAAACCGCTGAACCGATTTAGATGAAATTTGGTATATAGATAGTTTCAGTCCCGGGGAAGGACATAGGATACTTTTCATCCCGAATAAATATAGTGTTCCCGTGGGATGAGCGGGGTAACACCGCGGGGCACAGCTAGTGTATTATATATACGTTTAGGGTGTTATGCGTTTTAGTCGCTTTTAGGTTTAGACGTATTACGCGGTAGTCATATTGAGATATAGGCAAAACTTCAACTAGTCATTTTGCGTTCTAGACCGTCTGAGACCTAAATGATGAGATACGCAAGAGAACCAAAGTTGTAGATATAGCTCAGACACTCACCAAACTTAAGTGGCAGTGGGCGGAGCACATTGCTCGTAGAACCGATGGCCGTTGGGACAGAAAGGTTCTTGAGTGGTGACCACGGAAGATGCAGCGTTGCCCCCAATAAGGTGGACCGACGACCTGGTTAGGGGTCATCCATAAATTACGTCACACGAATTTCATGATTTTTCCCCCTTCCCTCGTCCTTGTCACAGCTGGTCTCATTTGTGAGACTCCCCCCCTCATTTGTGTGACGTCACATATTTTGTAAATTTCCATTTAGAAATTATTGAATGAAGACAGCGGTTCCGAAATCAGTTTTATTTTCATTTTAATTATTTTTTCATAAAATTAACATCAAATCAAACAATTAACAACACTAAAAACCAACAATAGTAGAGCGAGGGGTCGTCAAAACAATTAGTATCTTATCTTATTTTATTTATGTTTAGCCCTATACATTCAGATTTTGTTATTATTTAGTTTGCTTGTAATATTTGTCTTTTGCTGCAAATCTGGTTGCCCCTCGGCAAAGGCCTCCTCCAGCCTCTTCCATTCGTGCCTGTCGCGTGCGACTCTGTGCCATGTTTTTCCTGCCACCTGACATATATCATCCTCCTCCCTTGGGTACCACTCTGTAACTAGCTTGCACCATTTTTCCTTCCCTCTTATGACATGACCTGCCCAGGACAGGTATCTTATCTTATTTTATATTTACACAGATAGTAGTAGTTGTAATATGTTTTTGAGGTTTACTTAAAGTAATCGTTTAAAGTTCGTGTTTTAACACTTAGATTATAATAGATTTTGAAATGTGACATCACGAAATTTAGGACCCCTCCCACCCCCTTGTCACACAATGTCACACTTCTTCGACCCCCCTCCCTACCCTTAACGTGTGACGTAATTTATGGATGGCCCCTTAGTATCGTGGGCAGAAATTGGATGAGGACGATGCAAGACCGACATATTTTTTCTCACACATTCTTGGAGCTATCCGCTAATTTTATTGACCGTGCGAGTGAAGTGAGCATGGAGTCTCCAATTCAGCTCGTTCCAGCTGTTCTTTTCACGCCTACAGGTCCCATTTCTCAACCGGTTATCGCTTTGACTTTATATTATACTATTAAAATTTGTTTTCTTGCCTTTCGAAAATTTGCTTCCATGAATGATACGATAATGCATAGGATAGCGTACTTTGCTATTAATTTTCGACAGACATTGAGTCCTGCACTGGTTAAGGGTGTCCGGTCGGGGGTTCTTACCTGTATTGGGACCATACATAGAGAACCTTTCAGCCTTTATAAAATAACGAAAATCTGGGGTCACTAGCTCTTAGCCTAATACACTCTGTATGTCAAGTCATTATATTCAAGATCTAATTCAGTCACATCACAGTCAGTCAAATACATAAATACATTATATTTATTTATATCTAGTGGACTGAGCTCGGTGTCAATAAAGATCTAGTGGACTGAGCTCAGTGTCAATAAAGTGTGACTGACAAAGAAACCAAAAGGAGCGTTCCATCTCCTTTTTTTTGTCTACTTTATGACCATGCGTGCCTATGATGGTTGCGTTTCTCACAGATTAGGTATCACGAGATAAATAAGTGACAAAGCATATATCATTCACACTCGCATTTTATTAGAACGTGACGGATGCTTTGTCACTTAATTATCGCGTGATAAAAGCAACCATCATAGGCTCGATGGAATCATTGCTTTTACCATTTTCAAATATATTTTTAGTCATTGTGTTCAATGACACCATTAAATATATGGTCCATTATTCGTCTGTATTTCATCAAACTCGGTCTAGTAGTTTCGCCGTGAAAGGTAAGTTAACATACCTACAGCTTACTTCCGCAACAATTGATTCGAGAGCAACTCTGTGAAATCGGTTAAACTTCACCCTAACACATGTGGTCTTTTGTACATTCGGCAATTTTATTCGATTTCAATCCGCTTCATCCAGATTAAATATATGACATAGCCAGATTACGACAATTGACTGTGGAAAAGGGAAGGAAATTATCTTCCACAATTTTTCTGGTCCGTTGATTGATTCTGGTACGTAAATTTACGTATGATGTCGTAAATGAATCAAGGCAAGTCGAGTATTTAATAACCGAGCGAGCGAAGTGAGGGAAAAGTCTCCGTTTCAGCATTTCTCGCATAACTGTGACACGAGAGTTATTGTCGCGCGACAAATACTACCTTTTTTAATTCCGGGCGGGACAAAACTAAAGACAGGTTTTACTGAGAGTTAATAAAACTGCCTTATTAGTAGGATCTATTTTTAGGGTTCCGTACCCAAAGGGTAAAAACGGGACCCTATTACTAAGACTTTGCTGTCCGTCCGTCCGTCTGTCCGTCTGTCACCAGGCTGTATCTCAAGAACGGTGATAGCTAGACAGTTGAAATTTTCACAGATGATGTAGGTATTTCTATTGCCGCTATAACATTAAATACTAAAAATAAAATAAAATAAATATTTAAGGGGGGCTCCCATACAACAAACTTGTTATAGATTACATATATGTATAGGTACGGAACCCTTCATGCGCGAGTCGGGCTCGCACTTGCCCAATTTTTATTTTAACATGGCCTCTGTGATCATGAACAGGCTAAACAGCTGAATTATATTTTTTTTAGTGGTGTATATTTTTTTTTCATTGCATATGTTTGAGAAAAGCACTATAGCCTTAGCCGAGAAAAAGGACTTACCGGCTTCGTATCACTATGCTATACCTACTCACCCGGCAAGCCCTTCTTTTCTGACTGCTGATGGCGAATCTTTCCAATAAGATTGGGTGGGGCCCTCCCCATTGTAGATTTTTTTCCGAGTAGATAGCAATGAGAATTTACTTTAAAAGTGAAAGTATGTGGAAGTATGTTGATTTTTTGCGAGCGAAGTATAAACTGCGTATGTATGTATCGTTGTATATGTATACTAGGAGTTGCCAGCAACTTTGTCCGCGTATTTTTACCGTCGATGGATAACAAGTATCCTATAACCATCTTTGGACGTCCAGCTATCCTTGTATCAAAATTGGTTAAAATTTGTCCGTTCGCAAAATTCGCCGTATAGCGATATTATGAAAACAGATGGCGCCAGGCTGGCACGGCGCCGCACGCCACACAAAACAAATGACGATCCTGCATCACGCTATTAAGATTTTTCCTGAAATCATGAATAACCCACGGAAAAAATATTTACAATACAAATCTAGAATTTTATAATAAATATAACATTTATTATGGGTCAAAAATAAATTTATAAACTAACAAATGTATGGGATTAAAACTAATAAAAATTAAACTAAGATTAAAAAGACCTCAGGGTAGGGCGCCTATGACGCAGGCAGCATTCCCACGCTGTATGGCTATGGAAAGCCTTTGCGCGAGAAAACTGCCCGCGCGTGGGTCCCCTGTAATCAATAATCATCCTGTAATAGTATAGATGTGCAGTTTCATGTTACTGGTCTATATTATTTTGACACAAAAATAATCCCACACGATTAAATGTATAAAGAAGTATTTATGCAATTAGTCCACGGTTTGACTGGTTTTCTCTATAAAAAAATCAGATTTCAGAGCATAGAGTATATTGAATATGTTATGTTTCTGTCAGAGCGCCTGTCTTTGACGGGTGGTAAAGTCAAGCGTAATTGACCGAAATACTGATATTATTTGCAGTAAATTCATAACATCCTATTCCTAATTTAAGGTCCCTAGGTCTACAAATAGACTAAGTAAAGATCCCTACTTGTGTTCACTAAATTAGTTAGTAAAGTAAATCATGATGCCGCCTTTCTTATTATCTAAATTAAAAAAAAATACAGTGAAAATAGTAATAACAAGTTGTCTTGTCGTTTATATATTAGCATATTTATACATTGTTGACAAGAAATATGCTCAAAAGAAGCAAGTTAAGCCAATCGTGAAGTTGGACTATGTAGTTGTGCATTTGGATTTGAAAGGAGCTCCGCCTAAATTGGCATATCTGTTGTCCATTCTGCCGACGCTGAAGAAGCATGGAGTGAACGGGCTGCTCATGGAATATGAAGATATGTTTCCATATGAAGGGAAATTGAAGAATTTGGCGTCTGAGAATTGCTATAAGAGGAATGAGGTTTGTGCAGTTTAACCTTTTAACCGCCGTAGTCTGATATATAAGACATAACATTTCCAGCTCATTTCGCCACAGTCTGATAAATACGACAAATATCTATACATATATATATCGGCGGCGACACGAGCAAGTTTGATGAAAAATTGATGGCGGTTAAAGGGTTAAAGACTTTGAAGGCAACATAACCTAAATTAAAAATTTAAATCACCCCGACACAAGCTCCCCATTGAGATCCTCATTCAATGAGTGATATAGGAAATGCTACAAAAACTGAACAAAACTACAAAATTTGGAATTCTCAGCTTCAATATCGGCTGACATCTTGTAACTTGTTCCAATTAAAGCTGAATATAGAGCTAAGGTTGACTGGTAGAGAATGCCCCATGGCATATTAAGTCCGCCTTTTGTACGTTAAGTTTTTCTTTTGTGCAATAAAGTTTAAATAAATATAATATTTTGCCTTATGTCCACCAAACAAAATTAGGAACCATCTGGACGGACTAGTCTTTCGATTTAAAAAACACCGCACACCAATTGGTATATCGGGGGTTGATGACACTTTGAAAGTTTAATACCTACCTTAATACCTATGTTGTGTCGCCATGACGTAGAATTACTTTTAGATCCACTAAAAGGTGGCAGCGGAGTTTCCGCGCAGAAGAAAAAGTTACCTATAACCCTCTTTTTTGGGTATAAAGTATTTTAATAACCACCTCTGGACTAGACATCCAGAGATGGGTACTATCTCCGTACCGAAAGTGCTTAAAATCCGCCCAGCCGTACCAGCGTAATGAGCGCACAAATAAATTTATACCAACAGTTGTCGCTGAATGGCTGGCTCCGTGCACCCATACGAAGTAGAAGTTAAATTAAGATTTTTCCTGAAATCTTGAACATCGTGACTGATTCAATAAAATTTTAGAATTTTATAATACTAAAAGATGTACAGCTAACTTTATTTTAGACCAAGGTTAATAAACTAAAATTCAGTAATTAAAAATGTTAATAATTGAAATATAAATGCAATAAATATTATATAATGTTTGTACAAATATATAATTAGAATTATAGGTACTAAGTTTTTCTTGTTGGTGTGCAATAAAGAATTATTTTATCGTATTGTAAGTGCTTTTATAACTAGTACTTAAAAATTTTAACAAAAAAAAGAACCGACTTCAGTAAAACTAAAAACCCAAAAATAACCCGTTCAAGTACAGATTACATTTGACTCACCCTTCGAAGTCGATCCCAAACCACTCAGTTCTTATATTTATATATTATAGTTTACGCGAGGTTTGGCACCGACTTCGAAGGGTGAGTCAAATGTAATCTGTACTTGAACGGGTTATTTTTGGTTTTTTAGTTTTACTGAAGTCGGTTCTTTTTTTTGTTAAAAAAATTTTTTTTTTTTGCTTTTTAGTAAAACATATAAAAGTTCTTGTGGCCATCTGTGGTGTTCATAATCAGTTTCCTTACACCAAATTCTATTTACTGAATGTAAATTCTTGACTTTATCAATAAATTACCGAAAGCGCCGTACATGTCCCTATAACATTTGAAGAGTTCCCTCGATTTCTCCAAGATTCCATCATCAGATCCCGACTTAGTGCCAACGGGACCAATTCGGAGTTATACCCTTTCGATAAAAAGAAAAAAATTGAAAATCGGTTCACGGTTCTCGGAGATATCGAGTAAGATACATACAAAAAAAAAATAGTTCGAATTGAGAACCTCCTCCTTTTTTGAAGTCGGTTAAAAATAAAACCATAAATTTCACCAATATTTATCGATGAAACAGATGGACACTTGGACAGGGCTTCTTATCGTACTGCTGAATATCTGTATTTATATTTTTTCAGCTTCAGATTTTCCTGACGGCAGCAGTCTCATTGGGATTCGAAATAATTCCTCTAGTACAGACATTCGGACACTTGGAGTTCGCTCTGAAGCTAAAAACATTTGCGCATTTGAGAGAAAACCCTCAGTTTCCAGACACTATATGCCCTAGCTCTTTGGAGAGTCAAGGTTTACTCCACGATATGTTGAAACAGGTAATCAAAATTTAAGATTATTTGTTAAAGTACAATGAGCTGCACAATTTAATTTATGAATGAATTCATTCATAAATGGGCCATGCATTTCAGCAGCCCATATAACAATTACAACGGCTGATGCTACAATAGCCAGAGTATAATAATGTATGGCGCTCTTTCCGAATTCTGCGACGTGTGTGCAGCCTATGTCAGACATCGGCCGCAACTGTATATATGTGTCAAAACTCATAAATATTTAACACTTTAGAATTATTGACCCTGAACTTGTTCATCGTCATCATCATATCAGCCGATATTATGTCCACTGCTGGACAAAAGCCTCCTCCTAAGTTCTCCACAACTGTCATGATTTCTATTGATTATAAATTATTTTAATTTTATTATGGCAATTCCGGCATCGTGCTTCCTGTTGGTACCGACCACTATTGGGAGGGTAGTTGATAAAAAGGCGAAATGGAAATTCTGTGAGTGACTTCGACGTAAGGAGGTTAATCATAAGAGTATTCAGATATTTTAATTGTGTGGTTGTACAAGTGTTCAAAATATACTGAATTAATCGGATGAGCTACGGAGTTTCATTTTACTTCAGAAGTGCGAACACAACCCCAAAAGGTGAGGTAAAAGATGCATAAATAAGGTGAGTGCATACGAGTATTACTGTTTTATCCACACCAATCACATTGATATTGTTTACGCCCACGTTGTAAGTACGAGTACATGATATGTACAAACTCGCTAACGTCGCGATAGTAATTTGTTGAACATTTCTTGTAGTATATAGAATACAAGCGTAATATTACGGCTAGAAATATTACTCTAAGGATTATCCCTATATAAAGATGTGTAGGTTAACCTAAGCATTTGCAGCGTGTTATTTTGGATAGACATTAAGTTTGAGCACTGCTTGAAAACGTTAGTTACATGGTGGAATGCTACGTTGAGACTACTAATTACTACCTACTACATACATACCCACTCAATAACTTTTAGTAACTACAGCTCGAATTCCGAAGTGAGTGGATAGTACCTATACGAGTATATTTCTTTGGTCGAGTGTTTGATTTATTTAGACGTCGTCCTACTTAAGTACTTCGCTACTCGTTTCTATGGTGCGGTTGTTTTTTTTTGTAAGATTATTATAGTAAGAAGCAAAGACATATTGTTTGCCAAATATAACGATTATGAATGGTTGATAGAATTGATTTTATCGACGAACTTTTTCCGAACCTGCATATTTTTTTTTTTTTTTTGTGTGTAAATCAATAATTTTTGTTTTGAGCTAGGTACAAGCCGTCAGTCTCACTGGGGCTTTCTATGTAGCTTGTTTTATTTTTCTTTCTTCAGGTTATCATTTTATCGATTTAATGGATTTCTACCAATGTAAAGAAATAGTACATGAATCGGAACGCAAGACTTGGTCACAACACACAAAAAAAGCACGTAGTACGTAACTGTTTATGTAATGATTTATTATCGTTAAATATTTTAACATCGCGATACAAAAAAAATTAACATGAACTCAATTGTATCAAATAGAAAGTAAAATGAAACTCCGTAGCTCATCCGATTAATTCAGTATATTTTGAACACTTTGTACAACCACACAATTAAAATATCTGAATACTCTTATGATTAACCTCCTTACGTCGAAGTCACTCGCAGAATGACCCCCGTCCTTTCCATTTCGCCTTTTTATCTACTACCGTCCCACTAGTGGTCGGTACCTACAGGAAGCACAATGCCGGAATTGCATAATAAAATTAAAATAATTTATAATCAATAGAAATCATGACTCATCCGATTTGTGCCCGCGAACCTAACCTTCCTCGGTCCACCTTATTGAGGCGATCCACGTCCCACGATGCGTCTTCCAATCCGCGGTCGCCACTCAAGAACTTTCATGCCTCAACGGGCATCGGTTTTACGAGCAATGTGCCCCGCCCACTGCCACTGAAGTTCGGCGACCGTCTGAGCTGTATCTACAACCCCGGTTCTCATTGCGTATGTCATCATCATCATTTCGGATTCAATCCCGCAAGAACACTCTGAGTATAGCTCGCTCTATTGCCCTTAAACTTGTTATGTCTGTTGAAATAAACATTTGATTGCAACACTATTAGAACTATAAGGACAAGCTAATACATTTCAGGTCATAACTTTTCACCATAAGGTAGCACCGCCTTTAAAACACATCCACGTTGGCTGTGAGGAAGTTCCCCATATCAATAACTGTAGTATTTGCCAAAAGAGGAATTCCACTAAAGCGTAAGTATAGGTATTTATTAAGTTAAATTTGATCCACTTCCCATTTTCCGATTGAGCTGAAATCTTCCATACATATGTAAATAGAATGGAGCTAATCTGATGATGAAGCTAGAAGGTGTTCATGAATAATAAAATTCCATCCAAAATTTTGATTTACCTTCAGATACGTTTTTGTTTATTAATTGTTTGTCTAAGGTTAACCCCACACGACGGGCGTCGTCTCAGCGTCATCAGTCTACGTTTCAGTTATGATCACAACCGTAGTCTAAGTCTGTCTTACTATCCATGAAGAAATATTAGACCCATATCAATATTACCCGATAATACTCTATTGAACTCCACCGTATCATATATTTTTATTTATTTCAGACAAATCTTTTATACACACTTACGCTTCGTTATCAACACTGTCCTTAAACTAAGCCCAGACTCAACCGTACTCGCTTGGGACGATATTAACGGCGATGTCAAACTACTAAGTTCTATAGACTTCGTTCGCTTCTCCAAGACCGAGGCTGTATACAGGGACAACACTCCTAATCTTCATGAAGTTCCTTATATTAACATGTACAGAACCAACCAGATGTTCGACAATTTGTGGATAGCGACAGCCTTCAAGGGTGTAGATGGCCGCTTCCAGATACTTCCTAATTTAAAAGCGAGGTTCTACAACCAGCTTCTCTGGCTCGACTTCATCTTAGATTATAACACCATGAGAGACTTTTATAGAATTAAAGGCATTATTCTCACAGGACGAGCTAGACACAATCATGCCGCTCCATTGTGTGAACTCTTCCCAGCTTCGATACACAGCCTCATCCTCAATTTAATCCTCATTGAGAAGTACCAAAACGGCATCGTCGTTCAAGACATGGCTTATGTGGACAATTTCATTGATCAACATATACGGGCTAACTTTACATCCAATCTTTATTGTAAAAAGAATGTGTCTCGCTTTTTAGAAATGTTTGACGCGAGCTCGTGCCATTACAGGGAATCCAATTTGTATGTTGCTCTACAGAACATTAGTGAAAAAGCACCAGTCATCAATTCTATACTAGCCGATAATATACATAAATATTTTTTGAATTCTTCCACTAAAGTCAACTTGGAAACAGAATCAGACTACGTACTTATAGATGGACAACCGCAAGCCAAGTTATGCGCACAAATGTTTCAAGAATTATCTGCGATTGAAGGCCAGATGAGTGGCTTACTATCTGTTTACTTTGAAAAAAATGTTGTTAACGAATACATTGGGACCACGATTGGTCGACTAAAGAAGACTATTGCAAATCTGATCCAATTATGGAAGCACAAAAATTTGGTCAGAGAAAAAATCCTAGGCGTGCATGCTACTTAGTATTAAAAAAGGCAAGAAGATACGCAAATACTAATAATATAATTATTTTTCTAAGTAACTCTATAGGAAAATAATATGACCTGTAGAAAAATAAGTATAGTTCATTTCATATACCCAAGACTGATTCCACTTAATACTTCACCAAGATGAGCATCTTTCTTGTGTTGACTAATTGCTTCTTGATCTATGTTTTTCAAATTGGTCCGTGTCATTATTGACAAATAGTCAAAAATTCTTATCTTTATCTTAATCGTTATTTCTTGTTTCATTGTTACCGCCTACTTGTGTTCTTTGAAATAGAGCCTTCGTATATGAAATGTACTATGCATCAAAGTTCTGAGTACTTACTTACTAAAGATTGTTATTATTTCTTTACCTACACTCATATTATTCCTCAGTATGGATGGTATGGGTAATCGTACCTACGTACATTCGATTTTTATATCTATTAGCAAAAATATAATCAAAAATGGGCAAATTTTTATTTTGTTGTAGATTTCGTTTTTTTTCTTAGATTTCAATAAAACTTGGTGAGTTGGTAAAGTTGCTTCTTCTGACCATGGTAAGCCCAATTTCACGATATGTCCTACAATTTGTTTTCCATTGAATTACACAATATGTACGGTTGTATGGTTGTAGAATTATTTATTTTTGATTTCGAGCTCTTCATTTTGTACTAAATTATATTACAAAATATGAACTCAAGTTAAAAAACGTCCATAATTTTTTTGTAACTCAATGGAAAATTTGTCGGACATATCGTGAAATTGGGCTTACCTTATTCAGAATAAGCAACTTTACCAACTCACCAAATTTTATTGAAATCTAAAAAAAAACGAAATCGACGACAAAATAAAAAAATGCCCAAATATGTTAACACGACTCTATACCGTTTGCCTCATAAATTTATTAACTCGATGTACATAGCTTTAGTTTTCTACGACACTTGGTTTTCTCAATTATTTTTTCGAGTTTGTAACCCTGTCTGTCTTGACGGGCTGTTGCAGTTTGTGCATATTAGTCTTTATCACCTTTAGGTAAGGTCGACGTTGACCAGGTTACGATGATTAGTTGAATATTAATTTACTTGCAGAAGCCATATGGGACTTAACCACAGAAGCAATATTACAAGAATATCCTTACGTTTATTTTAGCGTTACTTTATTTTTCATCACAGCAGAAACTATTGTTGAAATAGATGGTAAAGTTGACATTTTATTTATTTACTATTTTAACTAATCAAAACTAATGCAACATGACAGTTCATAAGCAACCAAATTGTTACATCTTACTTAATAGCTATAACCTAATTAACATAAAACTACAAAAGGTGTTTTGTTTGTGTCAGACACTAGGCGTTTTTATAACACAATACAGTCCACACCGAAGCTCAAAATACGCTGTCAAATTTAATGTACTTATGAAGAAAACGCGACGCTTACCTACCACACTGCTTTACACTGAACGTGGGTATTCAGCGTAGTTTGAGCAGTGGTGTGGTTGCTGTAGAGTCAGTATTAATTTAGTTTTAGTACTGAATAGCTTAATAATATTCGGGTTGTCTAAAATACATACATATATGCTACCGATAAATTTCAAGTTTTATTTATTGTCTGCTAATATTAGGTTTGTTTCCAGAAAGCGGTACATACAGTAATTTGTTGTTTGTTTAAATATTTTTTGGCTAAGCGAGCGAAAGGTCTCTGTTTAAAAAGGTCTTTGTCTAAAATTATTTAGTATATGCGGATGTTCGGATTTCCGGCTGTTATCGCAAAATTTCTCAACCGATTCTCATTAAATAATGTGAGAATGATCGATAACATATATTCCTAGCTGTTTTGTTAAATCAGTTTATATTAGACTGGTAGAAAAATCCAAATATCGGCTTCCTTTACCGTCCTAACGGCATTTTGTGAGCCATTTTGGCAACATGACTTTTCTGATGTAATAAAGCCTGCTGAATTTGATTCTGGATGTTGCCAAGCCGAATTTTGCCCCCCTCCCCCCATTTCCCCCCTTTTTACCTCAAAATATGTCCCTAATCACGGTTTTTACGGTTTTATACAAAAAGTATTACAGCTAGAAAAAAAATGTCAATGACAAGAATGATCTCTATAAAATTTCCTATAACATGGTGTATAAACTTTTTTAGTAGGCCTTATGGTTTGTGAGCAATATCTTCCCGAACTTCATAGACTGGTAGAAAATTCTAAATATTGGCTTCCTTTACCGTGCTAACGGCATCTTGAAATTTTGATTTGAACTACCAGTCTATATCGAAATTTTTCAAAACGGGAAGGAGATATAAATAAATAAATATTAAGGGACAATCTTACACAAATCGACCTAGTCCCAAACTAAGCAAAGCTTATAATATAAAAAAGAAAAGGTAAAAATAAACAAATTTCTACCATGTCAAAACGACCTCAGCATCTACACTTCTAAGAGCCGCAATTTTTATAAACAGCTTTATATTATATACCATTTGATATACTTACCAAAATAAAATAAAAAGATGTAATTTACCCGTACAGTACGGTGACGTCATGGTTTGCGTCGGGCTTATAAATTTCATAATAAATTCCAGCGTTTTAACGCTTCATAAACAGTAACTGATTTGATCTATCAGGAAACTAGACTAGTTTCACAAAGAACTCGCTGCTGTATACTTATTCTGTTTCAAAGCCGTATTACTGTCAAGTCTCGCAAAAAGAAGTACTTCTAGATATCTTGAAGAACGCGGTAAGAAATGTCGACTCAATTATGTTTTAATTTAATTTAAATTTTCATCATAAAAGTCACCGATACTAACAGAAAATGAAAATGTTTCGACCGAAATGCCTATATGGATATAGAATTGTTATTGGACGATGAATATTCATTTAAACGCAGAGAGGGAGTGACTATGAGTGGATGGACAGTGCAAACAGTGAAATCGAGGTGGAGTAGAGCTAGCCGTATGTTAACCAATCAAGTGCTTGATATCTTCACTCTGGTGGAAACAGTAAAAGGGGAAGGGAGTGAGACTGAGAGGAATTTAAAAAAATATTCCAGCCACCTTCTGATGCAGTGGAAATGTGCCCTTACATTACATTCGAACTCTTGGAAACATCGTTTTTATAAAAAATAGAACTTGTCAGTGACAGTGATATTTTACACGTCAGAATAGAAGTGACAGTAAATGCTTAGTGAAATACAATAAATTTCCCGAGGATTTTTTTGACGTAGATAAAAGTGTATTATTACTGTTTTTTTATACGAATATATACAAGCGTGGCAGTCGGAATAATACTAATTATTTTGACTTTGGCAGAGCGACGAGCTGCCATTACCGGATTAATAATAATCAAATAATACTAATACTAAATACTAATCAGTAATTGGATGTTGCTGAAGAAATTTGAACATTATAGATTCAGTTCTTAAGGCTGAACAGAGAAAGAAGTGTGTAGTTCCCATACATACATTTTAGGAATCATAATCAAGAATGCCGTTTAAAATAAGAAACGTAAGAATAAAAATTATGATAATAATGTTATTTCTTGCTATGTACGTAATAGCTACATACATTGTCGTTGAGAATTATGTGTTTACCAGTAAGGACGTGAAAACCACACCTACAACAAAATTCGAGTATGTAGTTGTACATTTAGATTTGAAAGGAGCTCCACCAAAATTTACGTATCTGGAATCCATTCTGCCAATACTGAAAAAACATGGAGTCAATGGATTGCTTATAGAATACGAAGATATGTTCCCCTATGAAGGAAGATTAGAGAATTTGAGGTCACCGAAATGTTATATGAAAGAAGAGGTTAGTAAAATCACCGGGTGACAACCAAAACTAATTACAATTTCTGACACTGCTTCTCAAAACCTCGTATCTAGTAAGTAGATTGACAACGAGATACGAGCTTTGTTTCAAGTAGGTATTTGTTACTTAATGAGTTTTGGTTGTCAACAGACGAAATACTCCGTATAATATTATAATTGGAAGGCTAAAAAATCTGCTTCTTGCAATTTAGTAAGGATTTAAGATAATTTTGCTACAACGGGGCGTCCAATCTAACGTAGCGTCCTCAAAAAACGTAGATAATGTTTTTTTTTACTGTCCTAATGGAGTGCCTCATCGTGCCTTTATTGATAAGACATGTTTCGGGACACTCGCTACTTAACTTGCTTGGGCTCTTTACGCACTCTTTTTGTTGACGCGCTTGTGTTACTGAGTTTATTATTTACATGGGGAACGTAATTTGTTGCGTTGAACAATTACACTTGAGGATCAGCTTGGAACTTGTTCATCAGGTCTTTCATTTGTTTTTAGTACATTCGTGCAGACTATTGTTCTACCAATCCTTCGTAAGATGGATGGATTGCGTGAAAGATGATATGAATAAGAAAGAAGTAAACGACGAGATGACGAGTAATAGGGAAGAATGGATGAAGAAAACATGCTCCGCCGACCCCAAATTAATAGGATAAGGGCATGGAAATGATGACTTACCATACATTTCATTATTTCAGCTTCACGCTTTCCTCACCACTGCAGTCTCCTCTGGATTTGAAATAATTCCTCTAATACAAACATTTGGACACATGGAATTTGTCCTCAAGCATAAAGAATTCGCACATTTGAGAGAACGTCCCCATTTTCCTGACGCAATATGCCCGAGTTCTCCGGAGAGTCTGAAGCTTATTCACGACATGTTGGAGCAGGTAAGCGACCCTGTAGACCCCACTTAAGTCGATATGGAGGGAAAATGCACTGGGTTTTTTGTGAGTACACCGGATCTGCCCGGGAGCCCCACATACCTGCTCCGAGCCCCCGATCGGACGGGATGCGTTACACATTTTCCGAGCGAAAAGAAAAAGGTAATGCAATGAGATATTTTTTGTAAAATGATTCACTGCGAGCTTAAGATCTCACGAATTGGTTTCGAAATTGCCAAAATTTGTGATTTTCTATTGAACCTATGTACTCAAAAAAATCCATGCTGATGATTGTTCATGAAATGCGCCCGCTAGGCTAGAACGGTATCTCCAGTGCGAACTCCGCAGATATGAAGTTATTAGAGATACCTTCATATTTGCATTTTCGCCTCAGCGCAAACCGGTGCCCGCCAACTCTCAGCGACGTACTGGACAAATGGGACGAAGCCTGGGTTTCTAAGCAAGTAGCGTCCCAGATGAGAGGCCATCGTATTTGCCATGTAATGCGGGACATTCCGTCGGGTCTCTTGCCATCGTCAGGTGCGAGGCCAGGTGGTTATAGTACAGCTGGCTAGTTTACGCTGGCGAGGGCCCGACGGATTACGTCGTTGAGACAAGCGTGGCGGGATAAGCGGCCCGCGCTTTTCCTGCAGGAAAGGCCATGGTGGCCAAAAGAATCAACTGAAACAGAGACACTTAGCTTGCTCGGTCACTAAGCACCCACATCACAGAATGAAACACTATAGACGGTTCTCTCTATTGATCTTCGATCTTCTCTAGAGAACTGTGGTTGTTTGTGTAAAATGCAGTGCGATTGTGCTTCGCGGCGAATAGACCGGCCGACATATACGACGGCCACTACGACTGTAGTAAAATATATTATATTCTGTTCTGAAATTAAGAAAAAAATCTGCACTAGCTAACATTTCGCTGAAGATTTCAAATTAACACTTATACACTTTACGTCATAAAAATACATAGATTTTTTTTAAGAATGAGAATAAGAATATTTTTATTGAATGACTGTGTACATAAGATGGAAAAGTGAATTCATTACAACAGTAGTTGAAATACTGAAATGTTGATAAATTTCAGGTCATATATTTTCACCGAAAGATTACACCGTTGAAACACATACACGTTGGATGCGACGAAGTTTATCATTTTAATAATTGCAGTGTTTGTCAAAAAAGGCAATTGACTACAGCGTAAGTATTCCCATGAATATGTACCACATACTGTCATCAGACATTTGAAATTTATGAAACCAAATTACTTCTCTTTTTTTTTTCAGAGAAGCTTTAAATTCACATATTTACTTCGTCATCGACACTGTCCACTCACTCAGTCCGGATTCAACTGTACTCATCTGGGACGATATGTACAGAGCTGTCAAGCCAATTAATACAGTCGACTTGCGATTCCCTAAAACCGAAGCTGTATATTGGGACTATACTCCGAACCTTACACTAGTCTCTCACACGAACATGTACAAATACAACCAGATGTTCGACAATTTGTGGATAGCAACAGCCTTCAAAGGTGCTGATGGCCGATCTAAGATACTACCTTCGCTCGAAACGAGGTTCTTTAATCACCTATCTTGGCTCAACTTCTTCTACAGTTATAGTACCTTGAGAAACTTGTATAGAATCAAAGGCATTATTCTCACAGGCTGGTCTAGATATTCACATTTCGATCCCCTTTGTGAACTTTTACCGGCTTCGATACATAGCTTAATTTTCAATTTGATTCTTATTGAACTTTACAACGAAGGCAATATCGTTAAAGACATGAGCCGTGTAAATGATTATATTGAACAATATCGGAGTAACTTCACTGACAGCCTTAGTTGCTTACAACTCAGCCACTTCCCAAAAAAATTTGATGCTGAATCGTGCTACTACGAAGAAGCCGATCTGTATTGCATTCTACAAAATTTTTGTGTGAAAAGATCTATCATTAAGTCTTTAATTACAGAAACAGCTTTGAAATATTTATCTGATCTTCCCAACAGTACAAATTTTACAGCCGAATATGAGTACGTTAGAAGCATGAAAGCACATGTCGGGTTATGCTCACAAATTTTAAAAGAGTTGCAGTCGATGGATCACCGTGTGAAAGAGTTACTATCCCCTTACTTCGAAAACTATATTGTAGAGGAATATATAATGACAAATTTTCGCAATTTCAAGATGACTATAAAAAAAATTATTGAATTATCAAAGTACAAACGTTTTCAATTTCAAGTGCCAGGTGACAATACTAGTGATGTTGGGCTCAGAGCACCAAATTGGAAATACTGAACTGAATGCGAAATATTACCCTGTGGATGAAGAACTTTGTTAGATAAATACGAAGGTTTATGGACACTGGACAGTCTGAAAGGTCAGAAAGGCTAAATGCGCATCGATAGACAAATAACTGATGCCAAAAGTTTCTAGGAAGAATAGTGCTCCTGTAATTATTTCAATAAGGGTAAGCCAATATTTAATAATACCGAAAAATGTTATCAAACTGATGACAAGTGTAAATCAAGAACTATATACTTACTTGTGTATAACATTTTATAACACATCGACAGAATATTGAAATTTGTTTTGATTTTAAGTTGGAATACCTTTATATCGGCAATTTCGCCGTCTGATCCCTTATCTATAAGTTTTTGTAAATAAACTTAAACGATTCATTCATTCATTAATAATTTAAGAGCTTCGCTCTTAAGAGTGAAGTAATCTTCACTCTTCCCTATTCCTTGTTAATTTCTTGGTCTCCTCCTTATACGACAGGGTGCCTACTTTCTCCATCCCTTGATTAGAATAAGTTTATCTTGGTCTTCCACTCCTTTTGTCTTCCATTAATTTTGCCCTCCAGAATATTTACAAAGAAAGCATCATGACGCATATCTGTCCTCTTGGTCTTTGTATAGTTTGTAGTAGTATACTTTCTTAAACCCTAACTAGCTAGGTATTTATACGACAGTACTTAGTAGGTATAATGGCTAAGTATGTAATCACAAGAAAGGCTCACGAAAAGAAACAGACAAAATATATTACACATCGTATAATTCATTTCTTTTTCTTATATAAAAGCTCTTATTATATTAAGTACAGAGGTCTAGCAAATTGCCAGCATTTGTGTTGCGCTTTTATCCTTCTGGGATAGGATTATGAAAATATCTCTCAGGATGATAATCCCTTTATTATTGCAAACTCTTATCGAATAAAATATAATGAAACATTCGAGTAGAAACCCGGGAGATAATTCAATTTACATTGATATACATATAAACATTTGAGTGATTTATTTATTATCTTACTCGAAATCATTATACATTTCCACCTCGTACTGGAAAATATTGTCCCAAAATGTTTTATGGATTAATGTTTCCAGTATTACATTGATAGAAATAAAATAATAATGTATCATCATCATCTCAGCCATAGGACGTCCACTGCTAAACATAGGCCTCCCCTTTGGACTTCCATATATACCGGTTGGAAGCGACCTGCATCCAGCGCCTTCCGGCGACCTTTATAAGGTCATCTGTCCATCTTGTAGGTGGACGCCCTACGCTGCGCTTGCTGGTCCGAGGTCTCCACTCGAGCACTTCGTGTAACTGTAAACAACCGAAAAATAATACACGTTTTTTCTTTTGGGTTCGTATTCCTCGTAAGTACTACTAACTCTTCAGAATTTATGTGACAAAAAATTCAGTATTCTGATAAAAAGTACTCCACTTGTTTTAGAAAACGCCCTTTTGTATAAGTCGCTTCTATTATGATTTTTCTTGTTTTTAATCGGTACAGCCTGCTTAAAATAAGATTTTTGTATTAATTTAATCTATTCTAACTTAAACTAAGCTTATTATGAGTAAAGACTAGATAACAAGATAAAATAGCGTAAACTGATGTAAGCCTGACTCATTCAAAAAGTTGCTATAATAATAAATATAAAGGTTCCGTAAATAAAGGATATGCGATTTTGTTGCCTTCAAATTCCTTCAACATCCATCCAACGCTAAGAGACTACAATAGCTTATCCGTCGAACAATGCTTGTAGATAAAATATGCTCGCACGAACAATGAATTTTAGAAACAAAGTTACAGGCATAATTAAATTCTTGTAAGGCTTAGGACCAGTATCCGGCAGCGCTGTCTCACTCACAACAATAGATTTATAGGCCGCTTTTATGGGAGAATATGGAATAATCAAAAGAACGTTTAATTAAAAAGAGCTAACTTTTCACTTTCTCACCTTTCCTAAAAACCATTCTTAGACATTGCAAATAGAGCGCAGATTTTAAGTCTAACAATTTTAATATTGCTCTAATGAAAACATAAACTGTACTTGGAGATATACTTTGCAGAAGCTGAAATCTGCTCTCCCCATACCTACATTTGACATAGATCAGGTTTAGTTAACCAACTGCAAATAGTTGGTAATCACAAATATATTACTAGTTAGGTACTAAAAATGTATGGTCTTCGGACCATTTCCTTTAATAGTGCTGCATGATGTTACTTCTTGCCAAATTTGATGATTGTAGATCAACGAGGTTTTGAGTCACTTATGTCAACAATTGCAGCATAAACGCTCGTATCTTTTGATTGCGTTGACTTAAAAGTTTGTTTTTTTCGTGGCTCCAAGGGTTGGCAGACTTAAGTATTTGATATTAATTTGCAGCTTGATACCTCCACGCGTTCATGAAAAAAGGGCCTTGTAACTGGTTAATCTTGTTCTTGAAATAGTTTCTTAAGGACCTACAGATATTTTGGTGTTTCTACTATGTGCTCCATATTTATTGATCCAGATCCACTAAATAAAATACTTAAAGCACCAAGAATCGTTCATAACGAGGAACCGATATTTCTAACCGGGTAATTAGAACTGATAAAGGTTGACAGTTACGAGCCTGCCATGGATATACCAATCACAGTGCTTCACGTCAATGGAAATTGTGATTCGATTCACAATTTCCTTTGTTTACAAAAAAATTAAAAATGTAATGTTCTAGGCGGGGTTCGAACCCGCGTTCCCAACGGCTTTCCGGATCAACACCTTATAGAATAACTTTGTTGTCCGTCTGTCTGCCTGTCTGTCTGTAAAGACCTTTTTTCTCAGGTTCGTTCGTATCTGTCCCGCCCGGATTTGCGTTAGTGCAAACGCACTCTTTGAAATATGGAGCTTATACTCAGTGTTTAGTAACGGAAAACTGAAACACTTATAATTAAGAACATAAAAATTTTATTTGTTTTTGAAATTTTTGATCTCGTGATTTCAAATGGATTTCATTACAAAATATGAACCAATTCATACACTCACACCAATTCATTCACTATTTCTAAAGTTTCTACTAATCACTACAAACTCATGTGATCTAAGAGACCTTTAAAACTAACACTGCCATAATATATACCTATATTCAATATATATCTCGATAGGCAGTAGCAATAACTATGACCAGATAAACTTTGTATAAACCGATTATAAATTAGTATAAAATTCTGCATTCATGCAACAATTGTAAAAAAATCTATAAAACCTAAAGAATTAGTAACAATATCACGTATTGCCGTTCAATCACAATTAATCTGCACGAATTTCTCTTTTGCTTCGCTCTCTTTTTCATTTTTGTCTTCTTCAGTTTTGCATTTGGCTTTATGTACTGGAACTATTTCCGTCGGTGGAACAGGTATTCCAGACAAACTTTCCTCTTCAGCGATTGGCAATCCAACAGTATCAGCTATCTTTCTACTCGCCGTTTTAAAAGTATCAGACAATTTAACTTGGACGACGTTGATACACATAGACATTAACGCTAGACCAAAAACTAGATACAGGATTGACATCATCATGAACATTGGATGTTTTGGAACAAAATCACCAAGACCGATAGTGGTCATAGAAATGAAAACAAAGTAGAAAGACTCGAAGAAATTCCATTGCTCCCATAAATTGTAAACCACCGCTCCTATAACGATGTACAGGATTAAAATGAAGATGGCAATTGAGATAGGTAGATTAAATTCTTCATCTATGATGAAATCTGAAGGTGCTGGTGTATCAGGCTCTGGGAAATCTTCTATAACAGTGCCTGGTTTAGGAGGCAGCGGCGGTGGAGCGTCACTAGACTTCCTTTCAACTGGCGGTGGACCATCTGGCTTATCTTCTAGATCTTCTTCAGTAAACAGCTGCGATGGCCGTCTCACGACATCCGCAACCATATTCAGTCCCTTGACCATGTCCTGAAATCAAAGCAAAATGCCTTGTTATCTCTTTGCACAACACAAAAGGCTCATAAAAATGTAGGACAACACACGCTCCGAGCAACATCATTACTCAGTCTGAAAATAAAGAGAAACATTCCAAATGTTTTCTTTTCAACGGCGGTAATTTGAAACATAATTTTTCCACAACAACGTCTTTACAAGCAGGGACTTTCCTTTGACTGTTGTCTAAATTATATCGATACAAATATTGAGCACGCGTTGGCTAATTTAGAAGACACAATATTTTATATTTTGATCAGAACACGATAAATATGTTATTTACGAAAAGGTCAATCACTCATTTTCTTTGATTATGTTGTTGCTTTGTCCTCATTACACGTAGGTAGTTGAAGATTCTGTAGGTTCATATGTCATGACAATGAAATGATGAATCGCGTACCGATTCGAAACATATCGAGCGTTATTCGATTTCTACGACGTGAGTAAACCCGTAAGTATTTTAATATATGTCTGAGAGTCACGGTAGTTTTCTATGTAAAATCGCAACCTAAGCCATTTCTCTACTAAAGTAATTAGTATACGGGTCAATCAACTTTTTTCTGTTGCTTGTTGCTATGGTGATCTCGCCTGCGGTACTCTTTAAAACTACGGTTATCGGCGGAAATATTCAAATTTTTTTGTAATTGCAGCAGTTATAAGCCCATTCTTATTTAAACTATCTCCTGAAAATACCAATATTACAAATTATCAACACTTTTCTTAGAAGTTTAATCAATCACCATTTGTCTCCTGAGTGACTGGACAGAATAACAACAAGAAAACTGTTGATCCGCCCATACGCCGTGGTTTTCGGTGCACGGATGATTGAACGCCTACTGTCGGCCTAGTGTTAAATTATTCTAGTTCTTCGTTAGGTATGGTAATAACAATTAGGTAATGTAAAATATGGCTACAAGAAATAAAGGATAATGTACTTAAAAAAACCGGCTAGGTGCGATTCCGAATGGTTCTGTGCCGCCAAATTGAAAATTGGGCAAGTGCGAGTCCGACTCGCGCATGAAGGGTTCCGTACCATAATCTATAACAAGTTTGTTGTATGGTAGCCCCCCTTAAATATTTATTTTATTTTATTTTTAGTATTTGTTGTTATAGCGGCAATAGAAATACATCATCTGTGAAAATTTCAACTGTCTGGCTATAACCGTTCTTGAGATACAGCCTGGTGACAGACGGACGGACGGACGGACGGACGGACAGCGAAGTCTCAGTAATAGGGTCCCGTTTTTACCCTTTGGGTACGGAACCCTAAAAATATATACTTAAGGGCTTGTGCAAAAATCACGTGAGGTTCGATAGAGGGGAGGGGGTCACAAAAAATCACAACAGATCACGTTGGGGAGGGAGGGGTATAAGGAGACCTCACGTGTATTTTTCTACAGTGAACGAACTAAGAAAAAAAAATCTACCACATGAGTAGACACCCTTTCTCGCTTTCGTTAAAAATAAGTCTTCACTTGTTAAATACTTCAAAATAGCGAGTCTTTTTACGAAATACTGGGGGGGGTAACAAAGAACCTCTCCAAATATCACCAGGGGGGTCAAAAAGTAGCCGAAAAAACCTCGCGTGATTTGCCACAAACCCTTAGCCACAGTAATACATTGATACTCTATGAAATTTTCAAGTGTCTTACTTACCATTCAATCGTGATCGGAAATCGTAGAAAACAAAAAAAAAATGTTTTTTCGTATGGCGGATGTCATGGTTCATGTCAACTGCTTGGAAAACTTTTTAGTATGAAAACTAGGGCTCTAATTTAGCATTAAATATAATAGCCAATCCCACAATATCTCGATTTAACCACGGCCATAATTATAATAGACATAATCTATATAATATTGCTTTAGGTTTGTACGTTTTAAAGGAGGTATGGCTCAATTCAATATATCAAAACTAATTAAATGTACCTAACAATATATACATTGAACTCCTATTATGACTTCGTACTGTAGCGATAAGTTGTTTCAAAGTTAGCCGATTGTTCATTTTTCATCCAGTCTTAAAGCTATTGCTAAATTGGCAATGAATGACTTCGAACTCCATAAAAAGCAAATGTGTTCATTCATACGTATAGTCAAGCGCGGGTCGGGCAGATCGGGCTCGCCCATCGAGAGTTCCGTATCCTTACCACATTAGCGTTATATTTGTGTTGTGAGTTGCATAACGGGAAGGACCTACCTAATAGGTTTCAATTTCGTTGTCTTTCCAGACAGAAGGACATCAAAGTGATCCTATATGAACTCTAAAATATTGCTTATGAGCAACTTATGAGGCAAGAAAGAATAAAAATTAAGATTATGCTTACCTCAACATGCGTCACCCTCCTGACTCTCCGACAGCTTCTGGTATAGTAGAACCTCCGTATGAAGGACCAGAGAAACTTGATTATGCGAGTGAACAGCTTGCCGAAGTCAGCGAGCACTATCAAGAACAGGGGGATCCCGATGATGGCGTAGATGATCGTGGCAATCCGGCCCCACGTCGTCTTAGGGGCTATGTGACCGTACCCTGAAAAAACCACAAAATAAAAGTATACATGAGACAAATTATGAGCCAGCAGTCTTAATGAAGTGTTCAATAAAAAAGATTGGGTTCAGTACAAGGAAATTAAAAAAAAGGGTAGGACTGTGGATCACGGGTCTAGTATGATATATGCAAACAAAACTGCTTAACTAAACCGTTAATTATCTAAACCAAGTACTGATTAAATCTAATAGGAGGCTACCAAATTTAATTTGTATACATAATTTGAATCGCATGAAGATAAGGGTAAAAAATTGAAAAACCTGTTTAATGGTATATTTTTTTATAAAACAATATAATCTTACCAATTGTTGTAATTAACGTCAGGCAGTAGACGAACGAGTTCATAAAATTCCATGATCTCTGACCACTAAAGGAGGTGACCCCGGCTTCGTGGGCTGTGTGCAGTTGGTTTTCGAACTCATACAACTTGTTTCGGGCCATGGATTTCCAGTCTTCTTCGCGAAGATAATGGCTGCCACGCCAAAGGTTCTCAATAAAATCTCGCTTGACATTTCTAGTGCTACATTTGTAAGCATTCTCGAATGATCCCTCTAGAGTCTTAAACAATATCCCGCCTAGACCACACAACGTAAACAAGAGAAAGAAATCACAAAGGCATTGGTTTCGTAAACTTATAATGCTATTGTAAGCTGCTTTTTGTTCTTCCTTAAACTGTCGCCAATTAGCTATGAATTTCCATTTTGATTTAACTACTTTCTTTTTCTCGTCACTAGTTTTACTTTTAACGGATTTGTCTTTGTCTTCCTTCTTTTCTTTTTTTGTTCCATTTTTAGCTTCGGCGATTGACCTCTTTCGCGGGCCAGATTTATGTTCGACATGTTGTGTGGTATCTTGAGCTAAAATTATATTGTTTTGACTTTCTCTTTTATCCACTTCCTGACTAAGAAGGTTCAACTTACGGGTCAACTCAGCTGTGCGTTCCGATAAATCAAAATCATACTCATTTTCGCTCGGTGAACTTGAGTAACAACTTGAAGTGTATTCTGACTGACTTGCGTCAATATACCCTGAGCTCTGTCTACTTTGTTTTTCAGATTTCACGTCTGTTCTTTTATCAGACGCTAAACCGGACAAAATTTCTCTATCGCTAATTATTTGAATTGTTTTGGGACACGATATCCCGCGAGACCGTCGTGGTGTTGACGGCGTTTTATTTGGTGTTTGTAAATTTTTATTGACACTTCGTTTGTACTCAGGTGGTAATCGTGGATCATCTTTTGGTATAGACAAACTTCTAGCTCTTGCTTGTTGCATTAGTTCTATTATTTCTTTGCTAGTTTGACTCATTCCTGTACCAGACCTGTCAATTATTTTAACTTCTTCTAATCTGTTGACGGACTGTGATCGGTTTCCTCTGGGTGATCTATTCTTTACAAACCTTCGAGGCGTTGGCACTACTCTACGCCGAGACGCTTGTGCCGGTAAACTCTGCTGATTAATTTGATCCTCACTCATCTCACTCTCACTAGTTTTACCCTGTAAATATCATTACAGGCAAGTATTAGTGTATCTTCTATACTACGTTGTTATTTTAAACTATTTACACGGTGTTCATATTTCATTTTTCGTTAATTTATTTGAAAATACAGCGCTATTAACAAAGCAATGAACAGAATCAAAAGTAATTTAACGTAAAAACTGACCCCAAATCTAGTTGCAGACTTGCTCCGTGCTGGTTTTACTGGCGGCACTTTAGCTTGTGTTTGTGGTGGTTCATCTTTCGGCTTAACTAGTTGTTTCACTACACTAGGTCTATTATCGCCTACTAGCTTTCTGCTCGGAGTTCTAACGACTCTTTCCCGTACTTCAACTACAGGCCTGTTTTCAGGGAGTACCTTTCTACTCGGTGTACGTTCTATTTGATAAACTTTGGTCACGAGTTCCCCTGGAGCTGCGGGGGTTTCGGGTGTTTTTGGTTTAGTTACTGGCTTTTTCTCTTGTGGTTCATCCTTCTGGTCAAAAGTGAAAACATCTTTTTTAACGGGCGTTTTTGGTGGTTTTGACTTATCTTCAGATTTTGTTTCTTGTTCGTCAGGGTAAACCATTTTTTCTAATTGTTTCTGTGTTGTAGGGAACGTATAGGGGAAGTTGCCATCTTTAGGTGATATGTTTGCTGGCGAGGAAGGTGTTAGAGATCGCTTTCGCTCTGGTGGAGGTTCGAAGCTTAATGAACCTCGTCGACCAGTATCCTCCTCTTTTGGACTCAATGTATAAGTTGTACTTAACAACTTGTTGGTAGGATCAATGAAACTTCCCTTGCGTTCTAATTTTATTGTAAATTCTTCTTTCTCCTTATCTATTACGGCAAATGGAGATACACTCCTTCGTCTTCTTTCATTAGCGGCCGTAGCTCTAGCTTCTATAACTGCTTCTGTATCTAAATCGTAAACTGGATCTTTTACTGATGACTTTTCTTGAACTAAACGTTTCATTTCCTCATAAGTATTATCGGCTTCGATCTCTCTAGAGTTTCTGGGTTGATAGTCTTCATCCTCTGATGTAGGCGTATCTTCATGAGGGATGGGAGTGCGACCAGGTTCGGGTGTCTTCTCTCTTTGCCTTGCTGTGGGGCCTCTGTTCTTAGACAGATTCCTCCTCTTCTTAATGGACATATTCTGGGGTTCCATTTCTTCGACGTTTGCGTTTTCACGGGATTTTGATCTGGATACTAAGTGTCCTGTGGTCTGGGACTCGGAGTCTTGGGTAATTGTGGGAATTTGGAGGGTTAATCTACTTTTGTGTTCATGTCCTCCTTCACTCATCCCCACACGGATCCCTTCACTGGTCGGCCTGAAAATAAAAGCGCAAGAGTTCAGTACACGTAGTGAACCGTGCTACAATAATGGTACTGAAGTTTTGAATGCAATATTGATACAAATATTGGCAATGCACTGATCACCGCTTGCCAATGCGTATGACATTCTTAACAAGGTGTTAACAAGCATACAAATGAGTGAATGAAACTTACCTTCCGCGACAATCCAACAACAAACTCCTTTATTGTATCAGGGCGGGTCGACATCTAATAAAAGAATCTATTTTAGACACAGCACTCGCGTAAACAAACTTCGGAATAATAGACAACGATCCATCCTTGTCACGCCAGATTCAGTAGAGGGCACTTTTTTATCCGAAATTGATTTTGGATTGCCCCTTTCCCTTGTTATTTGATTGCGCAGAGCACTTTGCTGTCGCGTTTTAGACTCTGCTCGGTTCTCGCATGGGACTGCGCGCCAAACCATCCGGGCGGCGATCCAAATTTAAAACACCTACTTCTACATTTTATACGTACGTACGCATTTAACACGGCGAACGACGACCAGTATAATGTGAAACGCGACTTCTCAAGCTCCACTAAATCTAGATACGTACTAAGACATGTGAACTAAGCAAAGAGGGGTCTTCATATGTGGTTCAATTCAATCAGTTTTCTATGCGATTTGCGTAATAATGTATTAAGAGGTAGATCACGAGACATTTTAAAAAGCATTACAATAACTTTCGCCAGCTTCAAACTTTTGATATTGATAAATGTTGACTAGAAATAGTAGGCGAATTTTTTTAGAATTCGAATCTTCTTGCATTTCTGTGACGTGTTATTTGGCTATCTCTGTTTCTCTATATATAAGTAAAAGAGAAGCTGGTAGTGTTTATCACCGGACAATGTACATGGATGGCTTCGCCTGCCAGGTATCCGTAACGTCCAATTTATAACGATCATCACATGATAATGACAGGCGTAATATGATTAGCAGTTGGATCATAAACAGTCACAAGAATCACATGTTACACATAAAGTAAACAAACTGACATAATTTTATACATATGTAGACCTTATTGGTTTTATAACGTATACATTTCATGATACCATCTTTACCATAAGGGCACACGGGGCCCGTGGCCCAGGGCCCCCTATCTTACGGGGGACCGAAAAACAATAGACCATTTAAAAAACGTCGGGCCCCGAACATTTGTGTGCCCAAGGCCAGGGCCCCAGCGTGCAAAAAATCTAACATATTCAAACATTTTAATATTAATAGGATTCTAAGATAGGATCCAAATGAATATAACGATTTAAACGGATTATATCGAGTATATTAATTATTTGATCCTCCCTGACGTTTCGGTAACTCGCGGAAACCGAAGAAAATATTATATAGACGTTTTATTTGCTAAAAGTGAATTGGGAAATTACAATATTTATTTTGAAATAAAACAATTTACAACGCATTATATCGTGTGTATGAGTCGTTTCCAAAAACATTGCCATAGTTAAAGGCTTAATAAAAACAAAACTACGATCGCATACTTTGTTTAACAAATGTTTAATGTTAGTTATACAAAAGATATGGGCAGCTTTCGTTACAAAAAGGAATCAATTAAGTATTGTTTTAATTAAAGCCCTTCACTAAGTATAAGTTTTTTGTGAAAACAACTCATATTCATTATTAAAGCCTTTCTGACGATTCAATAACGTTACCGTTATCGTTGTTGAAGATTTATGTTAATAACGATTATGGTTAGGTGTGAGGCAAAAGGGTTTTTGTTTAAAAAATAAAAAATATATAAATTTCAAACCGGCTTAAATTCACGAAGTAACCGCGTAACAAACAAAAAAGCAGTCAATGAATCTAAGTTCACGACATATAATTCGTTAAATTGAATTAATCGATTCACAAACAAACCGAACTCTGCACCAAACAAATTTCAAATAAATCACAAACGACTGTATATGCCTTTGTCTCAAATGCGTCCACATGCCTTCAAAGCTTCGTTTGTTTGGTTTGCATTTACACTCTACTAGGTAGTTCTGTAGACTGAGATCCAACTCTAAGTAACCCAACCTGACATAGTATGGCCTGTAAGGACTGTTTAATTTACTAAGCGGACACTTAAACATAGCATAACAATTTTTTTTTTGACAATATACTTTTATTTAGCTAAATGTTTTTAAAACGAAAACACACAAAATAATATATAATATAAAAAAAAGAATTTAATTACATCGGTAAAATTTTCGGACTTTGACGCGTAAGTGCTTGCACATCACTTTTTGTTACTTTTCGGCAGGCTCCAAACCACATTCGTTTGAATTCATTCAGTGATTTAGCTTCTCGGCCATCCTTTCTTAAGTGCCTCTTCACAATGGCCCAGTACCGCTTGAAAGATGGAGCTCCGGGCAATTTGGTGGATTGTCTTCTTTTTTAACAAATTCAATGTTTTTTTTATTTTATTTTAGTAGCTCCACTGTCGTACTAGCATAGTGGGCACTTGTCAAGTCAGGCCAAAACAAAGGCGGGGTGTAATGCTTCCGATAGATGGCAAGTAGTCGTTTTTGAATGCATTATTTTCTGTAAATGTCGCCACCAATGGTTCCTGTCGCAAATTAGGATGCACTTTTAAGGCCACAAGAACAGATTGCCTGCCAAACAAGGAGTTTCTTCCCGAATTTATCAATTTTTATGGGTTTCTTTCATGCTGTCCAACGACGGCATTGTATAGTATTGGGGTCCCGGTAATGTCATCATCATCATCATCATCTCAGCCATAGGACGTCCACTGCTAAACATAGGCCTCCCCTTTGGACTTCCATATATGCCGGTTGGAAGCGACCTGCATCCAGCGCCTTCCGGCGACCTTTATAAGGTCATCTGTCCATCTTGTAGGTGGACGTCCTACGCTGCGCTTGCTGGTCCGAGGTCTCCACTCGAGCACTTTTCGGCCCCATCGGCCATCTGCTCTGCGTGCTATGTGGCCTGCCCATTGCCACTTCAACTTGCTAATCCGGTGAGCTATATCGGTCACTTTAGTTCGTCTACGGATTTCCTCATTTCTGACTCGATCACGTAGAGACACCCCGAGCATAGCCCTCTCCATTGCTCGTTGAGCGACTTAGAGCTTTGAGATGAGGCCGATAGTGAAAGACCACGTTTCGGTGCCGTAAGTCATCACTGGTAACACACATTGGTTGAAGATTTTCGTCTTGAGGCACTGAGGTATGTCGGATGAAAAGACATTGCGTAGTTTCCCGAACGCTGCCCAGCCGAGTTGGATTCGGCGGTTGACCTCTTTCTCGAAGTTGGACCTACCTAATTGGACCACTTGTCCTAGGTAGATGTATGAGTCAACAACTTCGAGTACCGAGTTTTCAACAGAGACTGGGATGGGCACAACCTTGGCATTTGACATGAGTTTCGTCTTGTGATGAACATGGGTTCATTTTTAAGCCCACCCGTTGAGAAACTCGATTGAGGTCATCGAGCATCATGCTGAGTTCCTCCATCGACTTTGCCATGACTACGATGTCGTCGGCAAACCGAAGGTGAGTGATGTATTCGCCATTGATGTTGATGCCAAGTCCTTGCCATTCCAGGAGCTTGAAGGCGTCTTCCATAACGGCCGTAAACAGTTTCGGGGACACAACGTCCCCCTGTCTTACGCCTCTTCTCAATGGAATGGCCTCTGTGCTCTGCTCCTGAACTCGGACCGACATGGTGGCGTTACTATACAAACACTTCAACACTTCAATGTACCGATAGTCAATATGGCATCGCTGAAGTGACTCGAGCACCGCCCATGTTTCCACCGAATCGAAGGCTTTCTCATAGTCCACAAACGCTAAGCATAATGGCAAGTTATACTCTTCAGTCTTCTGTATAACTTGCCGCAGCGTATGTATGTGGTCTATGGTACTATAGCTTCTTCGGAAACCGGCTTGTTCGGGAGGCTGGAAGTCATCAAGTCTATGTTCGAGACGGTTCGTGATGACCCTTGAAAACAACTTATAAACATGGCTTAGAAGCGTGATGGGCCTGTAGTTCTTCAATAGGCTGTTATCACCTTTCTTGAAGAACAGTACCACCTCGCCTCTATTCCATGCTTCAGGCGTTTTGCCCTCGGACAAGACGGAATTAAAGAGCTTCTGGAGGACCTTAAGTACCGGTGTTCCACCCGCTCTCAGAAGCTCTGAGGTGATTCCGTCTTCACCCGGCGCCTTGTTGTTCTTAAGCTGCTTCAGGGCCATCCTAATCTCGTACAGACTGATGTCCGGGATGTCTTCGGTATAATGTCGGGACAGATCGCCTACCAAGCTGTCAACGGGTTTTGCGACTGAAGTGTATAACTGACCATAGAACCTCTCGATCTCGCCTAGAACCTCTGCTTTGGTCGACGCTATGCTGCCATCTTCCCGTTTCAGCTTGGTCAGCTGGCTTTGTCCAATAGACTTGTCCTTTGCGAACACTTTGGAGCCTTTGTTGTGCTCAATGGTCTCTTTAATACGGTTCGTATCAAAAGAGCCGCAGATCGTGTCGCAAGGACTTCGATATACGTCTATTAAGCTGCCTATATGACCTCGCGTCATCGGGAGACTTACGTTTCGTCGTTAATTAAAATGCAACGAGATTTATCCTTTAGTAAGATGTTCTACGCTATAAAATAAAAAAATATGAATCGGTTCGTAAATTCGGGAGTTCCAAGGTAACAATGTACATACAATATATAAACGTCGACTTGAGAACCTCATCTTTTTAGAAGTAAGTACGCGCACGGTTACTTCGCCGAGCTCCACATCAGTGATACATACCTACCCTGATAGAACAAACTAACAGCTAGCAACGTTCACAACAAATATCGCTTTTATGGTAAAACGTGTTCTGAAACTTTTGATCAAAAATATAATCAAAAATATCTGAACACGGTTCTGCATCCTTAAAAATTGAGTCGTCTACATATTTTTAGTAAAAATTTTGTTCGGAAGTTTAATAACTCGACTGGATTAGATCAAGTATGCCTACGGTTGCCTCTCGGTCTACCTTGCGCCAAAGAGAATGACAATAAAATATGCCATACCCACGAATACATACTACATTGTGCATACAAAAATGAACGAGAGGCTCTTCAAAATAAAGGTTTATTATACCTACTAGCAAACGATTTCAATATGGGCGGTTACAAAGGACTGTTTGTCTTTTCTGTTTTGCATGTCTGTTTTTTTACTGTCTCTCTCACTTTGCTTTGTTTTTTGCATGTGACAGTAGAGAACCCTAACAAAATGGGGAAAGGAATATGATTATTGATTAGTTAGGTGTACGCATGACTACTGTCTGTTAAGAGTTGCAATCCCGCAGGACTCAATTATTTTTTACCCCTAGAGCTTAATTTGAAACCCCCTAAAATTAAGCATATTTATTTGGAAAATCCCCTAATTATAAAATAAAGAAATTATATGTCTTAACTTCTGCAATTTCCGATTTTGCAACCACGCTACAAATCACAGTAAGTAGCGTAAATCTCAGTCGCACTTATGAGTTCGAACAACAAACAGTGATAAAAAATATCCCTAAATATACTAAAAATATGTAGGCCCTAAAAAAAAATCCAAATATCCCCCCTAAATTTAGTGGTAAGCCCCTAAGTTGGCAACCCTGCCCGGGATTCAACTAAATAATCCCAGGACAGACACAGAAAGTAAGGCTGCTATTCTTTAGTAAATTTCCGGGATTAGCACCCTCTGTTTGGCATGTTATCGTATCGCGGATTTGCATAGCAATGTTTTTGTTTTGATTGGTCTTCAATCAGTGCCAAACCCAGATTCATACAACTTTCGAATTATTGATATCGGGTTTGGTGGAACTGCAGTCTTAATGAGTCCTTCCCAATTTTCCCACTTCATACATCGAAAGCTTTTTGGTTAAAAGCGCTACTGTCTGTAATAGTACTTTTTGTACCATACAATAAAATCTCAATTCACCCCCAAACAGTCCGGGGCAGTTTAACAGGTCATAGATTCTTACGCGTGGTCTAATATCTATTAGAAGCTGTTAAATAAGAAAGGTCTAAGCGTTATAAGAAATGTGTAGAGTTTTCACTACATGGGCGCGACATTGTAAAAGCATTGGCATCTTGTACCTATTAAATGGTCCATGATACAGCAGAAAAGTGTGATTACATTCTGGGAATCAATATAGAAAACTATTTTTGTACTGTTTATATTGCTCAGTTTGAAAGATCATGTCGATTGAGACGCATTTGGGGCGGTTTTCACTGCGCCCTGAAAATACTACGATGCTGAGAGTGGGACAGAGCAGGACGATGGATTTAACGTTTATTGCAAGAATGTCCGTTTGTCTAAAAACTCATCGGGTACAAGATAGACTCCTCGACGTACTGCAATCTTACAGCGCCTACAATTTTTATAATAGCAATATTTAGCGTTGAATAATGTTTGAGCTATAACTGCACTAGGCGTAGGTATGACTGAAAGGCCCCAAAGTATGAACAAAAAGAAATAAAGACGTGACTATTTATTTTTGTTCATACTGTGGGGACTGGATGACATTTTTGACAGTGATCAAAGTTTTTTTCCTTCCCTTCCCCCTATGAACTCAAGAAAATCACGGGAGAATGGTCCCTAAGGGATGTTAAGTTGTTGAAAAATAAATAACTCACCTATGGTGGTAAATATGGTGCCGGCATAAAACATGGAATTTATAAACGTCCATGTTTTCTTTTGTGTCAAACTGTCTTGGTAGCTGGTGTATTCCTTCACAGCATCCTCGTAGTCCGTCATGTTCGGTAACAGCTGCAAGTGGTCGAAGTTGTCGTCCTGCACAAGAAAATGATGTGTTTAAAAACTAAAGATGCCACGAATATTCGGCAACTATTCGGTATTCGGCCGAATACCGAATAGCAAATCATGTAAAAAAAGACACGTTATTTTACTCAAAATTATGTATTTATTTCCAAATTACAACATTTTAGTAAGTACGTAAAATTAATCAGTGGTAAGTTGTTAAACGTTACCAGCCTCAGAAAATAACCTCTCACTATAAACGCTACTTCCAGGCGAAGAAAGATAAACTTTTGCAAATTTCGAAAGGTTCGGGTATTGTTTTTCGTTTGCTGACCACCACTTGTAAGGATCGGCCCAATATTCGGCGGCCGAATATTCGGCGCTTCGGCCGACAGCGTTGCCGAATATTCGGTATTCGGCCAATTCACTATTCGTGGCATCTCTATTAAAAACCGGGCAAGTGCGTGTCGTCTGAGGGTTGCGTACAAACACTTCCTATCTTAACCACAGCACCTCTAGCATAACTGTCATACGCGACTATTTCTAGCACGAGATAATTAGCCGTCTCTTTCTGTGCATTAATGTGAGAGAGTGACAGGTAGCGTTATCCCGGGCAACAAGTGTCGCGAAACATAGTTGTGCTAGACGGTCTGGAGTAAAGAAACGGAACAGAGACTACGCTTCAAACAACCGCGCTGTCACAGGTACACTACTACAAACATGCAGTGCATGTGTGCGTGTCTACTAGCCGCTACGTCGCGTACACGCCGCAATTGGATAAAACCGGTTTACGCGCGCTCGCCCAGTAGACAAGCTGAGGGCCGTGCAACGGTTGTCATATTTGTTTCGCGCTCCTGTTTAAACTGTTTTTAGCATTAAAAGTGACTACGAAAAGTGATAGTATTCATCTTTTCTTTCCCCTTTTGTCTCATTTCTCCTTAAAATTATTAATTCATTACGAAGTATATTAACAGCATTCTGATTTGTTTACCTTTGCCGTTTTATTTGTTTACTTACGTAAATTAATATTCTTGCTTACATTACAAACTGACATTGGCTTATTCTATCAAAATGTTTAACAAATGATTAAAAATCAAGTTATAAAAAATTAAAATTAAGAGTAAATAATTTGTAAATATTTGTAAATACATAATCTCATTTACATAATAATTAAAAGCTAATAAATATTTCGTTTATTTAATTCTTCTTTGCCAAACCAATTTTGGCAAAGAAGAATTAAATAAACGAAATGTCAGTGTCAGTTTCAAGAGGAGAGTATATGTTTTAATATATTGCTACTATTACAGGTCACACCCGGTATACATAATCTGATTCCGAAAATTATCTCTTACATACCAAAAATTGTGTCCGGTTCCGTAACGCCACCTCGCGGATTTTCTTGGCGAAGTCTCTCCTGATATCGTCCAATTTCTTATCGTATTTCTCTGCATGGGGATCATCACCTGTATAAAAAGACCAAATAAAAGCTTTTAATACTAGTTTATGTGACTGTACATAATGAAGGGTATTAAACACGAGTGTGAGTTTATGAAACAAGCCGAAGGCAAGTTTCATAATAACATCACACGGGTGATTTAATGCCTAATATGTACAGTTACATACACTACTTTATCTAGCCACATATCATAAGCCTCCATGATGCATTCAGGAGTCGCACATTATGACAAATATTAGGTACGCGGTAATGGCGGTAATGAAGTTTTCTGGCAGCTATCATAGTTTTTTTTTTTATTAATAGACAAACTAGAGTCGGCCCCAAATATCATATCGTTCGATATCTTACTTACGTGCGACATTAGTCAAATTTGATTGCAAATTGACAATTCATTTCGAACTAAACGTCATCTCGACTGATATTAGAATAGAGGTCAAATCAAATCAAATTTCTTTGTTTTTCAGAGATGTTCGAAATTTGAATAAATAATATCATCGAAATCAATTTTATTATTTAGCAATAATAAGTAACATTTTTACAGATAAGAAATGTGTTGTAACAACTGTTTTGTTACAACACATCTGTTTTTATGGTGGTCATAATGTGCGGTTCTTGAACGCACCATGGAGGGTTTATGATATTTGGATAGATAAAAATAATACTATGGCAGAAAGGAAAAAATGAGGATATGATAAAACTCTAATATTGTTCAGAAAACCAACTTTCTAAGGCTTATGGTTTCAGAATAAATCTTAATAGCGTGATGCAGCGGTTGGTGGTTGTTTTTATCACGCGATAAATAAGCGATTAAAGCATTCGTCTGGTTTTGTCAGTGAGCGAGTGTGAGCGACAGATGCTTAATAATTTATTTATCACGTGATAAACGCATTATGTTATTTATGTTGCTGAATTTTGTATCTCAACACCTACTCTTTTATTGTTTATTTTTTCTCAATCATCTACCTGAAGGTTCTGGAAGAGATCGCTCTTTAGCGATAAGACCACCTATTGTCTACCATTAAGGTTTCAATTGTAAAAAAAATCTTGTGTGTGTGTGTGATAAATAATTGTTGTATTGTATTGTAAACGCAACCATCCCGCAGGATGGTTTGTTTTGTATGGGCATTAATTAAAGCGCCATCTTTTGATCGCCGGTCGGTATTTTTGTGCGTCACGCCTTTAGAAACGATAGATTGATTTCAACTATTTTTGGATCCACGTCAGTTTGAGACTTCGGGACAATCTTGACAAATTCTTTATTGACAATATTCAGATTTTGACTTTTGTGTCATTTCAGTAACGTGTAGATTATTTATACATCATTCAATAACATCATGCATTTATGGGTTACAGGATATTCTTTGTCAACCGAATGTTTGTTGTCAACTGACGATATTATACATAATATTATAAGAATTAAAAACTAATAAAACACGATTCTCAGGCGTATGAGAATCGTGTTTTACAGATATGTAAAGGATCATCTGTAGTCTTTTATTTTGTGCTCTGATCGCTTTCAATATATAACTGATACCTCTAATATAAATACACATTTTCTCCAGTTATTGTTGTCTTCAGTCCAATCTCACAGTACTGAATAAGCCCGATACAACAAATATT
The DNA here is from genome assembly GCA_905147355.2 of Apotomis turbidana. Classification (NCBI taxonomy): domain Eukaryota; kingdom Metazoa; phylum Arthropoda; class Insecta; order Lepidoptera; family Tortricidae; genus Apotomis; species Apotomis turbidana. The sequence continues at coordinate 9,225,045 of LR990301.1, forward strand.
GCTTTTGCAATGAGAATCCAGCGATCATTGTTGCTGGATTGAGACCTTTACATTCATTTGAGATTGATGGGAATATGTTAGAACTTCTTTTGATACCTATTTATAGATAGTTTTAGTTGTTGGATATGTACTGCTCATGTTCTTGAAGTAAACTAAGTACAATGTGTAATAGTGGATCAAAAATATTTTTTTTTGATCCACTATTACACATGAATTATTAATTACATATTCTAATAGTAATAAAAGATGCTCTAGTGGATTACGATTAAGAATTAGTTCTACACAATAGCAATCGGAATAGGGTTTTTGCCTCCGCAAGGTCGTTGAAGTTTCCTAAAAACCTATACTAGACCCAATTTTTTCAAAACTCTAACTGCATTTATAATTATATATATGATGTTTACTATAGTTATTCTCATTAGATACATAGTTATTCATTTAAAAGAAGGCCTGATTCTTTCAAAGTTAACCTCGAGAAAAATGAGTGTAAGAGAGATTTTAAGGCAAAATAGTAATAATATGCATGGGTTTCATAATAATAGTTTCTGAATAACTCTTACTGTTAATTTAATAAATTTATATCCTCTTAATAATGTTTTGTAACCTTGTGATCATATTAGGCTAATCATTTCGCCTCAGTGTTTTTTTTTTAATTGTACTTATTTCCACATTTATTTAATTCTTTAACAGCTCTGCGGAGGCAAAAAAGGTTATTTTATAAATATAAAAAAAATCGTCTCGCATCTTTATACTATGCTACAACTTTTAAGAACTATTAGAAGTTAAATGTGTAAGGTATTTTCTCATACAAGAGCGATCCACCCTAATGTGTAGAGTCTATGATGTAAACTTGGATCCTATGTCTTTTTAATTAATCTCTTTACAACTTTCATATTTACACTCATTTGAAATTGTCAGGAACGGCCCGACATGTTTCAAACTCGTATAGAGCTCACTGCACTCGTGACGAAGGTCCCGCGCCGCTTTACGGGTAGCAGTCCCTGATGAAGAGCTCTATACGAGTTCGAAACATGTCGAGCCGTTCCTGACAATTCCATGTCTTTTTCTTTTTGTGAGATAAGCATAATATTTCTTTATCAATTGCAAATTGCTATCAAAACTGAATATAACTTTAAACTTTGTATCTATTTCTTACCTTCAATATTTGCTGAGATCCTTTTGCTAGTAATTTCAAATCGGAATATTCTGGAGTCGGCGGTTTTATATCACAAACAACCGGTAGAAAAGGATTTCGATTTAAAAAAATCGCACTTAAATGATTCACGTGTTTGGGTGCTACGATGCCACAGACAGACACACAGATACACATGCCAAACCTAAAACACCCTTATTTTTGATTAAAGAGCCATCTATTTGGTTTCAAAAAATGTCCGGGGACACCGGGGAAAACCTGGACACTGTTTGTGAATGAAAATTAAAGCGATTGTTTTTTTAGGGTTCCGTAGTCAACTAGGAACCCTTTAAGTTTCGCCATGTCCGTCTATCCGTCTGTCCGTCCGTCCGCGGTTTAGCTCCGTGATCACTAGTAGTTTAGTGTATGTATCCCGCCGATAAAACGGTAAAATAAAAACTACAAAAAACCTTTTTTTCGGGTAGGTACCTCTCGAACACCTAAAGTGGGGGTGTTTTTTTTCGTTCCAACACTAGTGTGTAGGGAGTCGTTGAGTAAGTCTTTTAAAAATAATAGAGAAACATTATTTTTAGGTAAAGTCAGCAGTTTTGTAAATATTCGATCCGAAAATAAACAAAAATATCGTCCCCCCACCCTCTAACTTTTCAACCACGGGCCAAAAAAATATGGAGAAATTCATGAAAATGAGATCTTATACTTATATATATAAGTACTTTCAATGAAAACTATGATGAGTAAAATCGGTCGAGCCGTTTTTGAGTTATCGCAAAATTTCATAATTTTCTTTAAAATGACGTAAGCGCCGCGCGGTGATCTTATATTTCGAACGATACACATACCGTAACATCGGGGTACTTTGACCCTACAAGGTTACTTTGTCCACCAAAAAAAAAACTGTATTGAATTAGTAATTAATTATTCAAAACATCATCACGTGATTCAACTGTCTATGTATAAGCGGTGTTGTTTTTAAAAAAATTACTAATTATGTATATGTATAAAATGGGTTTTCATGGGTGGACAAAGTAACCTTGTAGTGTCAAAGTACCCCGATGTTACGGTATTAGTTATTGCATTAAAACATTCCGCTCAATCTGGTGCGTATAATCGATAACTTCCAGAAGGTAATAAGTAATTTACAGTTACTTTGGCGTATAGGATTACGAACTTTTTTATAGAGCTTGAAATCTTTCTCGTAATTCTGGAGCGAATATTTTCAAAACTGCTGACTTCATCAAAAAATAATGTTCGGAGACCCCTATTATTCTAAAAAAACCTACCTATTCAACGACACCCCAACCCCACACACTGGTGATGGAACGAAAAGAAATTCACCCCCACTTAGGTGTACGAGAAGTACCCGAAAAAAAGTCTAGTACTTACTAATGATTACGGAGCTAAGCCGCGGAAGGATGGACAGACGGACAGACGGACATGGCGAAACTATAAGGGTTCCTAGTTGACTACAGGATCCTAAAAACGGACCTTATTACTAAGCCTCCGCTGTTATGTACAGGTGAAATTTTCACAGATGATAGTATTTCTGTTGCCGCTATAGCAACAAATACTAAAAATAGAATAAAATAAATATTTAAGTGGGGCTCCCATACAACAATTAAACGTGATCGGTTGCGTTAATTTTGCACTTCATTAAGTTAAGACTGCGCCGAGCGGTAGCCGCTAATGCGCCTATAACCATAGAGCGCGGGGCGGGGAATTCGTATTAGTTGTCGGCGCGCGGCCGCCATAGTAAAAATGTATGGAGAATTAAAAGCACTTTTTGATAAATCTGGACCTTTAATACCAAACAATAATTGAAATAATTGATGCGGACAAATTGCAATGTAAACATTCATCTTTTTTTGAACTGAAAATCAGAATAGATTTTCATTGTTAAAGTATAAAAAAAACACTTAACGCCTGCTTACGATTTTACAATTTTCGTCCAACTTTACTTAGTTCTCTAGGGTAAAATATTAATAATCTTATAATTTTTCCACGTAGAAGTTGTTAACACATTCTTCGAAGTGCTAAATAACTATATAGTTTGGAAATGGATTAAACAACTAGTGTTGACGTTGTCTACTTAACGGCAACTGCCTATTTTTCACATTTTGCTCGGTGCAGTCTTAAGATGGGAAGTGTTTGTACGGAACCCTCGGTGCGCGACTCCAACTCGCACTTGGCTTGTTTTTTTACGGTATTAAGGTATGGTACCGTCAGCGTGCTTATCCCGTCTGACCTTAATTCTTGAATTTTAAAACTAATTTGAAGTAACACTCTTCTATCACCACTGGACTGCTTCACATAAATTTCTAATTTATACCGTGGAAACATGTCAACCGTCATCTACGAGCAATTTAATATTTATATATAGATTTGTGAAACTGTCAGTCTGTCATTATTCGTTTGAACCGGAGCTCCACTGACCTAATTTCAATATAGACTCGATGTTCAGTTACAACAACAAACGGGTAACAGTAAACAACAGGGACTGAATTCGGCGTGTCTAACGGCATATGTCCGGGATATCGCCACTACAATCCCAATTTATCCTTCCCACAAAATTATAAATTTAGCAGATAAAATGTATTCCCACAATTTATCTGCTTTGCCCGTCGGTTGACTGGTAGAGAATGCCTCATGGAATGATGTCCGATAGGTTTTTTCTTTTATGAAATAAAGATTAAATAAATAAATCCCTCCTGTACTTTTCAGACTGTCTGAAATTTATGGTAGTTTGTGACAGCCTCTTCGTAATAAATATTATTATGTTTTGGAATATATTTTTTACATGAATTTAATTGTATCGATCGGGTCTAGTTAATCCTCACTACAAGTGAGTCGGACTTTAATTATAATTAAAACTTTATTCAGATGACCAGGATCCATTATTGTATTTGTGTGGGAGTACTTACCCACTAACGGGAATGTCTCCGCGCAACAGGAGTGATAGACAGGCTGCCTACTGCGCGGGAGGGTTATATGTCTACTTTAGCGACAAGTTTTATTAAAAACGTTTTAAACTCACGTAAAAACTGTCAGGAACGGTCCGACATGCTTCGAACTCATATGGAATTCTTCGTCAGGGGCAGCTATCCGTGCGGCTACGCAACTCGCGGCCCACTGAAACATGTCGGGCCATTCCTAACTCTTTTTATGTGAGTTTAAACCGTTTTTATAATTATTAAAGACGTCTCACTATTATTAAAGATGTCTCACTTTCGCTATCATTATGTCTAACTATAGAGTCGAAGTAATAAAGTAAAGATATTGCTAATGTGGGGATATTGCAATGCCGCGACGAACCAGGGCCCCGTTAGCTCCCTGAGCGATGCACGTATATTAGGTGTTAACTAGAGTGCATTTCGTCACAGGTTTTGTAAGTGGTTGAGTAAATTTTCAGACACCGAATACCCGACGCAAGTGGTTAATCAACCGACTTAAAAAATAGAATGCGGTTGTATTTTTATTTAATTTTTGTTACTTCAGAACCCCGTGATCTATTTGATCTAGTTTTTATTTTACCGTTCTGTCTGATCGAAGTATTAGACGTAAAGTCTTACGCTAAAATTGTATTGGGTATGAGTTTCGTATTGACAAGGGCCATTATTTCAAGAATAAAATCTTTATATCGCGATGCAGGATTTGTAGGAGCACGCGGCGCCGGCCGATGAAGAGGCGTAAAATCTGTGGATCTAGTCTATTGAAAAGCGGTATATAAGGTTACCTGAGGCAACTGCGACTGTAGAGGCAACTGCGAGCTTTGATATCATAGAAGCGCGACACTTTATAATTTTCACCGTTCTCTTTCTTAATAGTGTCAAAATATAGGCAGTCAGTGTCTGGAAACTTTTAAAATGTTACGCTTCTATGATATCATCAAAAGACGCAATTGCCTCAGGCCCCCGCAGGTAACATAATTAATTCACATATATGAACCAGAAACAAACGTTCATAAGATCCTACGCTAATTATCATATTGTGAGACGCTCCTTTACCCTAGGATAAGGCTGCCATCCGTCCGGTTTCCCCGGATTTGTACTAGTTTGGAGGCCGTCCGGGGGGGTTTTCATAGTGTCCAGAGAAAACCCGGACACTTTTTATGTGAATGAAAAATAAAGCGATTGTATTTTATATGTTATTTTCGGACACGTCCGGGGTAAAAATGCGATTTACGTCGAATGTCCGGGTTTTTTAGTCTTTATCCGGGTTCGGCAAATTTAAAGATGGCAGTCCTACCCTAGGGCCACAGAAATATGTTTTGGCTGTAAATTTTGATTTCGCTTCGTAGCCTGTTTAGACTGCTCATTTTATTACAATTTTAGGACCGAATATTTGCATATTCATATCAAGTATGACGTGTATCTTGTTTGCACGGCAATCATTTGATATGGCTAAATGCTTTTGATTCAAACATCACAATGTTTGCTCATTTTCCAATATATCTGGCAAATGATAAAACAGAATTCGTGTTTATGAAAGGAAAATAATAAATTGAGCTTTGTTAGTTGTATACGGACTATGACAATGACACTAGAAAAACTGATCCGCCATGCTACGATAAAAGGACGTATCTTACTATGACATCCGTATACTTACAGCAAACAGACAGACAGACACACTATACACATTCGCATTTATAATATTAGTATGGATGCGAAAGTGTGTCTGTCTGTCTGTTACCTCTTCACGCTTATACCGCTGAATCGATTTTGATGAAATTTGGCATGGAGATAGTTTACGATCCGAGGAAGGACATAGGATAGTTTTCATCCTGGAAATTGTCCCTAAAAAGATTGAAAAGTGAGTAAGTAATTCATTATGACATTGATGACCCTGTAGGAAATGTAATTATTAGACCAAAAGCACGATTGCTCTTACATTTGCTTAGGCGCTTTTAATAACCCCTTTTATTAATTAAGGTGATTAGGTGGATATGGATATCTATCGTGTTGTACGAGGTTGCTTCCATACTTCCAAGTTCCACGCGGACGTAGTCGCGGGCAAAAGCTAGTTATTTATATTTTAACGGAGATGTCACGACTTTGTGCGACTAGCGGCGCCGCAAGCGATTGAGCGAGAGATCCGAACGCGCGGTCATACGAGTGAGCAAGACACATGCTCGCCGCTAAGATCGAGTTCGTGGCATCTCCCTAAACGATAGGTAAACCAGTACTAGCATAACTGACACGCGTCTCTTTGTCGCGCAACAAATACTACCTGTCACTTTCCTTTCAGTACCATGCGAGCAAGACAGGTGATGCTAAGTCGCGCGACAAACGAAGCCCTGTCAGTGTCTTAGTGGCTTGACATGCCGGTTAGAGGAAAGGGCTGTGCTATCCCTGCGTGATATAATGAGAAACGAGAATATTCGCAGAAGAACCAAAGTAAACGATATAGTTAAGTGATTTAATATCTTCAATAACTTCTAAGCCTTTAAAATACCTGAAAAAAACATAGAAGCCGAACATTATAATTTCATAATCTCCAGTGAACTCTGAACGGTACAAGATTCATCCATTAGCCCATTGCTTCTAACTTTTCCTTTTCCAGTTCAGGAGCATTTTTGGATACTTCCACAACGACATGGATACCTACTTTAGAAAACGAATTAAAGTCATAAACCAACTTTTAAATCTGAATAGTTATATTTAGATTTTGGTGCAACAAATTTCTAGACTCCCACGCAGACTCAGGGAGCTCAGAGGATGTGCATTCGATTACTGCTCGAAGTAATGATCTGCCGTTCTCGAGAACTTCCGGAATCATTCCTTTATTGAATTATTTTCTATGAGATTATTATTTGGCATTGTTATTAATTAAGATGAATTATTTTTCCATTATCATTATTATTGTACACTTTATTATGGCTTATTAAATAATTGAATAAATTATTAATATGCATACACTTCAATAATTATTACCATTATTTGAAATGTATAACTAAATAAAAGTCGGCATAAAATATTTAACATTCCCGTACTTATATTAATGCACGCTATTTAGCCATATTTAGAAAATATATAAACAAATTCATTCATGGGCAGAATATATGAATTGTCAATTCTGAAGCATAAAAATAACACCATTTAGGTACGCAACATTTATTCTGTGAATAAATGATTATGATTATAACATTATGAAACTTCAGATTTTCGGGTATTCTGAATATAATAATATGTTTATTATAATGTTAATAATATATTTAGTGGTGTTCCACTTTAATGTCCTACATACCTACAATTTGAGAACCGTCGACTTAGCTCCGGGATATCATTGCTCATTATTTAAACGTGATTTAAGCGTTCCTTTCTTCAGAAGCCTTCACTTCCTTTGTCGGGAGTTAACAGGTTTCAAGGTAAGATTCTAAATGGCGAACGTTTTTCGCGGAGACAGAATTTGGACTATTAATACATTGGGACTGGGGGTTCGACGAACTCCGTTTTAACCACACGTGTAGAAATTTTGACATTTTAACCGGCTTCACAAAAGTAGGAGGTTCTCAGTTTATCTTTTTTTTTTTAATAAATATCCGTCAACCTCACACAAATCAACCTAGTCCCAAATTAAGCTCAAGAAGGCTTGTGTTATGGGTACTAGGCGACGATATACATACTTATATAGATAAATAAATACTTAAATACATAGAACATCCATGACCCAGGCACAAATATTCGTGCTCATCACACAAATATTTGCCCTTGCCGGGATTCGAACCCGGGACCGTCGGCTCAGTAGGCAGTTGCTTAACCACTGCGCCAACCGCGTCGTCAAGGTGTATCTGGATGTTTAATTTCTTATTCATGTTCTCTGATTAGGGGTTGGGATCCCGGAGAAAATGAGGGAACCCTTTGAAGTCGGTTATTTCTGTTGTTAAGAAGTGATTAAGTATATATATTATATACGTACGCGAAAAAGCAGTACTTTTGTTACCCACTTTTTTGACATTATTTTACTAGCCTACCAAACGAAGAAACGTAGGGAAACTTCGTTTAGAAGCGAATTTTGGCACAGTTGTAAATCAAGGTATTTTAAACAACATAGGTACTAAATTTTGGTCGATGGGGTGAACCTAACTGGTAAAATTTAGGAAAAAAAAAAGATTTGGTAATTTTTTTTCGTAAATAACTCGTAAACGGTGGCCCATACCAAAATGTTTCCTGTACAGAAGTAATCTACATAAAGTTCTCTTCTAAAAAGATTCCATAATACTTTTTCGCTAGGATCAATATTTATTGAGATATGGAGGCAAGAACATGGATATTTCTGAGTATCCTCATGACTGAGGATGTGACGACTGCGGGCACTCACTGAGAGAATGGATTATAACAGATCGATGGAGTGTTAATGTGCATACACAGAATAAGGTTCATAATAGTACATTGCATACCTTGGGCGGTGAATTCGTGAATGCCCCAGATCGCTTGCGTTCGTGGTCCGAACCGAAGGTGAGGGCCATAACATAAATTTGCGATGGGGCTTTACGAATTACCGCCCGTGGTTTGTCTAAAGTTTTAAGTTTTACCGCATAGCGCTATGGTCTTATCTCGGCCAGGAATGGAGATTTTCTCGCCACGTATCGAGCAGAAAATCACACTTACGGCCTAGGGTGACAGAAAGTTACATATCGTGTACCTAGAAAGAAACAAAGTACTATGGGGTACACGTAACTCTAGTCAGATAAGTTGTTATGAAAAGTTCTGTGATACCTAGTCAATTAAGAAGTATGAAAGATAAGTTTGAATGTGATGGATGTATGCGACATGAGTGTGACAAAGATAGACACTACGCTCATATTACTAAGTATTAATACTTAGTCAAGATTTTACAAGAAGGTGCTTCGCTGAGTGCTCGTTCGCATCCCGAGGGCAAAAGGCAGTCGAAAAAGATAGTCGGATGGAACAAATATGTACAGGACAGCCACCAGAGGGCAAGGGTCAGTTTTCGGTGCTGGGTGACAGCAGGTAGGCCCTCCACTGGACCAGTATATTCACAAATGAGTTCAGATCACAAAACTTTTAAAAATAACCTGAAATGGTGTCAAAATAATGAGGAAAAGATAAGACTAAGTATTTTAACTACACATAAATCTGAGAAAAAATTCGCTAAATTTTGGAATTCAATCAAAAAACTAAATTACTGCAAAAAGCTACCTGTTTCAGTGGAGGGCCCACAGGATGGTAAAGCTATTGCAGATTATGTTTGCTGGCAGATTTTAAGGTAAGCCCATTACCTGTGGAGAGTGTTCCCAGCTCTAGTAAATCTGAAAAGTTGCCTAACATTATACCTACTAAATACAATTTAATACTAAAGAAGTCGTTGTCGCCCTAAAAAGCATGACCAGGGGAAAGTCTCCAGGACACGATGGGCTAAGTATGGAGCACATTCTCCACGCTGGTCCGATGATAGCTACCAGATAGTGCAACTTATTTAATATGTGTATTCGGTATAGTTATATACCAGCTGCACTTATGAAGACAGTTGTAGTACCTACCTATTGCCAAGAACAAGACGGGAGACCTGGGGTCTGCCAGCAACTATCGACAAATCTCCTTAGGTGCGGTGATTGGGAAGGTGTTCGAGCGACTGCTGCAGCCTACGATACAGGGTGGTTACAAGATTGATGATGCGCAGTTTGGCTTCTGACCTGGAGTCTCAACAGATTCAGCCATACTGAGTCTGAAGCACACGGTTAACTACTACATTAACCGGGAAACATCGGTCTACGCATGTTTTCTTGATCTCAGTAAGGTTTTTGACTTGGAGAACTATGACATACTTTGGAGCTAATTAAGCAGCACTACTGTTCCCACCGAGGTCGTCAATCTGTTGAGATTCTGGTACAGAAATCAAACTAATTGTGTAAAGTGGGGTGACTCGACATCTAACGAGTATATGTTAGAATGCGGTTGTTCGCCAGGGGGGAATAACTTCTCCGGACCTTTTCAACCTTTATGTGAATGGCCTGATTGAGGGGCTGAGGAGCGCAAGGATCGGATGCCACATAGGTGGCATGTGCGTTAATAGTATCAGCTATGCGGATGATATGGCGCTCCTTAGCCCATCAGCAGAGGGATTGAGGAAGCTGCTTCAATTCTGTGAGAAATATGCCATTTCTCACGGAATGAAGTATAAAGAATCTAAAACAGAAGTCCTCGTATTTAAGGCAGGAAGGGGTCAGGAGAAAATTTTAGATGTCTACTTAACTACGACAAAGACATCGAGAGGAAAAGAAGAGCCTTATCAGTGAGGTGCAACCAAGTCAAGGTGACACTCTTTAGAGCTTACTGCCAGAGTTTTTACATCACCAGCCACCTCTGGACAAACTTCACCAGGAAAGCAATTAACACCTTAAGGGTTCAATACAACGACGCCTTCAGAATCCTGATGAGGTTACCCAGATGGTGCAGCGCGTCGAGCATGTTCACCGAAGCTCGTGTGCCTGATTTCTTTGCCGTCATCAGATCCCGAGTAGCATCATTTTGGGGTAGGCTGCGCACCTCTGAGAACATGATTCTTGCCGCAATCAACGACGACATGAACAGCCCAATTTCCAGGTTCTGGCTGTCTCTGCATCGGGATGCGAACCGAAAGTAATTGAAATTTTAATGTCATTGTATTTTCATTTTAATTTTAATTCTTTTTAAATGTGCAACTATTGCAACAGTGTAACTAATTTTTAATGACTTTGTTTTATTTGTATTTTTATTTTTTGTGTGATATGGGTTTTTTGCCTGCAATAAAAATTTATTATTATTATTATATCACTACATCAAATAAAGATAAAACAGAAAAGTTCTCAAAGGAAAAGTACCCTAAAATATTTTTTCACCTCACTCGCTCGGAAAACCTCCGTTTATAGGGCGAAATCTGCGTGTAAAAGTCTATTTTATCCGCTAGCGTGCAAAAGTCATTTGAATTTCGAACACGACGATTTTGATCTCTGTGGTGCATGTAACTTTTTTATATTTAAGATTCCTTCAACGCGTGACTGATTTCATCAGTCGATAAATCTTCGAATTACCAATCAACGCACGCCGCGTCAGGCCGGCTAAAATCATATGTACGTTTGAATAATTCTTTTTAACCTTTAATATCACGTTTGTGGTTACAAATTTTTAAGTTTTAGTTTTTCTACACTTTATTTTATGTTTATTAAGTTTATATATATATATTATAAATAAATAAATAAATAAAAGTTGGAACATAAGAGTGTAATTTCTGAACGCACCAGAGAAAAAAATAATAATTAAAAAGTTGGAAGTTTTCACAATTCACGTAAATTTGTTCTGTGGAGGATAAATAAAATAAAATAAATATCGAAAACAAGAAAGTTAAGCCCAATTTGGAGTAATTATTCAATGCTAAAAGCCTGCATTAAAACGAAAACGAATTTGTTACAAATATTTGGAGACAATAAGTAATTTATCGAAACTATTGGCGTTTATAACCCTCTGCCACTGAGGTGGGATTTTTGGAATCATTCTACTGAGGAGTAGTCTGTCAGACAGGCATTTCAGTTGCCATTAATTTTATAGATGATAACCTTTGAAAACTCATGGATCAATAAAATATAAAATCTTATTTATAATCATCACAATATAGGAACTTTTGACCGAGTCATCTTTAAAAATCTATATAAAAAAACTGAAACTTAAACTCAACAATTCTAATTAAAATTTGCCATCTTCTGGCATAAAATTACTAAAAAAAAAATAATCAAAACAATCCTTGGAGTAGTTTTTTTGTAAATCAGCCCTAAACTTTGCTCTTGCAGTCTTCACAAATTTGCGCCGCACACTGCAGACAAATCAGTTTTGCGCAAGCACAACAGAGTTTGCCGCTTCAGTTTGCTTGGACAAATACGGCACAATTTTCTTGCAGATGACGATTCAGGCTCAGTCGGTGGTGGTAGAGGGGGTAAATCACTACCTAATACACGGCGTAAGGTCATCCCCTGGAAATTGCGTCTGATTATTTTGTCTCGGTAAAGAAATAATGTTATGAGCAGGTGTTCGCGACGTCCTTGAGAATTCGGTTTTAGACCAAACAAATCCTTTTTTGCCACAATATCAGTCTCTATTTGACGTTTGAGGTTCGCTCCGTCTCCCTCTTCTCTCCGTAGCTGTTAAATCGGGATCTCTAGTCTCATTCCGCAGACGCGCTCGCCCCCGCCCCTGCTCTCATTCGTAGTTCTTGGCTCGGTATCCATTATGTCATTTTATAAACTATCTTCTTCGTCTGCTGATTCTGGCTCTCCTCGTGAATCTCCTCTTCAATAACAGTCTTTGTCGGCTACATCGTCGTCATAATCACTAAATTCGCGTTCATCCTCTTCTTCTAACCACTGTTTAATTTGCTGCTCGTTGATGATAATAACTGCTCGAGTGGCTTTTCTTTTCCTCAAAGGCCCAGCCTGACTTTTGCTCGCCACCTAGAAGAAATACCTAATAATATGCTAAGCTGCACCTAGAAATTATATTCAGTTCAATGTATTTTACTGAGGTGACGACTGACAGACACTATGAATATAATTCATTTACTGACTTGACGTATGTAAGACAGTAAGGGGTTATAATAATATTACTGACCACACGTCTACCAAATCGATCATTTATTACTGACCTTACGTCTCGTGGACACCGAACAGCTCTAACTCCACCCGTAGGCACGCCACAGCAGCCGCCGCTGCACTGGCGGGGAGCGTGCGTCCACGCAGGAAGGTATAAAGAGAGACAGAACGATACGGCGCGAAATGGCAACGTGGTAACAACGCATAGGTATTGTGGTGTCTGTTATACGTAACATCAGCGGCAGAGGGAGAAGATAAAGCCGAAATAATCTTGTTGGGATCCCATCGTTCAATAACTTCCAAAGCAAGTGTACTGGAAAATACTTCCGAGTGGCCAACTAATTCTTCCCAGAATGCCATTCTCCCACATTCACAACGAATGTGTCAAGTAGTTTCAAATACAAATATAATATAACCGTGCTTAAGAAAAACTCAACGATAACATTATGTATACACGACGATTATACAAATTATTATTAAAATTTTGACGACGCGTTTGGCTCGGTTGGTAGACACCTGCCTACTAAGTCGGCGGTCCCGGGTTCGAATCCCAGCCGGGGCAAATATTTGTGCAAAATATTTGTTCTTGGGTCATGGATGTTATCTATATATGTATTTATATATTATGTATATCGTCGTCTAGTACCCATAGTACAAGCTTTGCTTAGTTTGGGACTAGGTCGATTTGTGTATGATTGTCCCTTAATATTTATTTAATTACGGCCATATTACTTTTAATTTTTAATATGTGTGCTTCTCGTATTTATTTGGCTTGGCTTTGAGTGTGTTATGTTTGAAATTTGATGTGTTAAATAGATGGCAAAATTAAATATGATTATTTTTATGTTTTGATAGTTTTTCTTGAATCTTGCATTTTCCTCGCTGTAGTGAGGTGAAAAGTTGTGTGATCCACATGGCTGCAAAATTATTTAGCTTCTCGTGTCTTGAAAGCCTCGCTATGCTCAGTTTTCAACACTTGCAACAAATAACTATTATCCAGAAAAATTGCCGACGAAGACGAAGAAAATAATTTATCGCGCAATACCCACATTACCCTTCCAAAAAATGGTTTTTCGCTTTGAAAACCACCGGATCTAACACGCTTCCTTGCGCAACCCTATAAAAAGTACACAGTTCACATTACAAATGGCTACATTTCAGCGTTCTGTTTAGCTTCGCGTCCCTCGCTTCTACATAAAAGGGCGTATGTCAACTGAAGATTGTGGTCAGTTACGTCATTTTGTATACACAGGGTTCTGTATACACTTCACAAAAAGGCCTATGTCAACAGAAGATTGTAATCAGTTATGTCGTTTTGTAATCAGGGTATTGTATACACTTTTCCTTGTCACGTGTCCGTAATATTTTCACGAGACTCCAGACAGGTGGTATTTTTGATAAAAAATGAGAATGTATTTTTCTAGTGCATGCCGTTATGACGTGGTGAGTTGAAGGTGAAAACGGGGTCTAAATATTAATGAAATCTGTCCAAAATAAAATGAAAGTAACGTATGTTGACCGTACAGTGACCTACGAAAATCCTGCCTAATACAAAAAATAGAGTGTCTTGAACTACTAACCTACCTATAGTAAAAAAAGATTACTTACATTGTCAGAGATTTCTATTAATATCTCCCCTATCTCTACACTCCAGTGATTTAATGACTGATCATCGTAAAACCCAAAAGTCATAAATGGAGACCGGAACCGTACAATCCTAAATGCGGTGACACACAGAGATATTCGGACAGGTCCGGGCCACAGATTTTTAGCTCACATTATAAAATACTAGTGTGTCAGACCGAAATTTCGGCCAAAAAACAGCCGAACATTTCGACCGTTAGACTAACGTCGGGTGCGCTCGGCAGTCGGCACGAACGTTTCAAACGTTTTAATCACATTTATAAAAGGTTCGGTTTCGATATAATACTAAGCTTCCACTGTCCATCTTTCCAACCGTAATCTAGGTAGATTAGAACCCCATACAAAAAATATGTTTTAAGGGTGTTGTAATTGTTTTTCGAACGGTAAACACTTGAACGTTTAATAAAGTGTTTCCTTTTTAGGGTTCCGTACCCAAAGGGTAAAAAACAGGGCCCTGAAACTCCGTCTGTCTGTCTGTCCGTCTGTCACCAGGCTGTATCTCAATAATTTCTGTTACCGCTATAACAACAAAAGCAGCATAAAATAAATATTAAAGGGGGCTCCCATACAACAAACGTGATCGGTTGCGTTAACTTTGCACCTCATTTTCATACCTGTGCTAACTCGGGGCACCAATACTGAAATGATGTAGCAAAATATTTTATTGGCAAAAAATATATCGATGTTACTGTCAAGATCTAAATGTTATCAACATATTTTTTTTCTATTCATTTTAAAATAAAAACAATAAAACGTATATTATTCGTCTATTTTCATATAGTTTTCATAGTATATTTAATATTTTTTTCCATATTCGTTGGTATTAAAATATTGCCGTGTACTTACTTAGATGAAAATATTAACTTTATCAGACATGGATAACGAAATTTTATAGTAATCGAAAATATTCAATGATTACAAAATAATATTAATATAATATATACTTATATATCGAAATACTTTTTATCGATATCAAATCCCTATGAACATGCCCCGAGTTAGCACAGGTATGCTCATTTTATTCGGCGCCATACCTACCAGGATGCAAACTTAACTTAACCCGGCTAGTTAAGATGGGATAATTGTTTGTACGGAACCCTCAGTGCGCGATTCCGACTCGCATTTAGCTGGTTCTTTCAATTTTAGAGGTATAAAATTATAAAGGTGATGAATTCAAGCCCAACCGGCCTCTCAGTGTGTACCCACATTACAACCCTAAACGATATGTAACTACCAGAGTCTATAATAAATTCATATTAATGTTCAGAACCTTTTAGGGTACGTGTGACTTTTGGGACTACAATTTAGCCTTGATGAAAGGTCCAAATTCATTGGTAATTCTGTGGTTTATAAGACGTTAAATATATCTGTACAGGTTGTATTAAGTATTTACGAGGTAAAACCCGAGAACACGGGCTAATTAGGCTCTAGTACAGTCAGCTGTAGTGAAAGTAACTTAATTTCATGTTTGCTGGTAAAGTACTATGACTGTAATTTGGCACAGGTATAATTATGTACACGTTCCGTTGTATGTTATACGTTATTCGGATGTCCGTGTAATATTATGATGACACTAGAAGTTGCCCGCAATGTTATATAGAAAGCTCCCCCGAGTGTCGGATATACAGGGTGGAACATTTCTTAAGACTGGGCTGTCAGGATAGTGTCATCTGGTGATCTACAATCGACCTATTATAATTGTAATTTGTAAAGCTGAATTTAAAAGTAAAAAAAGTCACAAAAGTAAAATATTTTAATATGAATGACAACCCTACTAATTCAAAGGTTTTATTAACATTTCAAATGAAATGACACCTGTCTTCATCTTAAGCGATGTTCAAAAGATGCTGGGGTTGATATGTGCAGATTTTTGCACTAATGTTTAACAAAGTGTATCTCAAAAATGGATACAAATATTAACATAGTTCATTGGTGAAAAATGAAGTACTCAGTCTGAACAATTCCCTGTTTGATTAAAAGTCCCTCGATCTGTTCCACTCTGTACATTGAAACACATACGAAACGACGACGTGGATAAATCCATTTTGTATGTATTTTAATAAGTTAATTGCAACTTCGTCCTCGTTACCGTAGTCGGGTAATAAGTAAAAGGCTTATTACACTTGGCTAAATTTAGCATCCTAAGTGAGGGACGCAGCAATACGAAGAAGTGAGGTGGAGTTATCTCCATGCGTGTCTCACATATTGCTGCATCCCTCTCGTTAGTGACTAATTTAGGAAAGTGTAATAGGCGCATAACCTATAACCTTCTTTGATGTCCAGCTATCTCTCCTGCTATCGGCAGTTCCGGGGCAATCTGCCGTACTCTACACCAGATCAGACGCAACGGAGCCACGCCATTGTGTCGCCTAAATCTAACTAGTTTTTCAGTCTTTGTTAGTGTGTGAAGACACATAGTCTTTGTAGTTCACAGTGCCTTGGTTTACACTGTAATGCTGTGCTGCTATTATAAAATACCTGATCATATTCTAAATATGAATGGGAATAGATTCAAGACTGCGGTAAAGCAAACCTTGAAGAAGAAAGCTTATTATAAATTAGAAGATTATTTTTCAGAAGAACACCTATGGTTGGAGAAGTAGTGTAAATAATAATTGTGTTAGTGTTAATTATTTTCTAGCTAGTTTATTTAAACAATTTTTGACTATAAATCTCATAAAGTAATATGACTTAGTATTTAGGATATTTATTTATGACTTAGTTGTAAAGTAAAATGATTTGAATTGTATATGTATAGCAATAACCTTCAAAAAGCATTCTACATTACATTATACAGCTATTTTGAATAAAATGATTTTGATTTGATTTAACATATTTGAATAATAAATGAATAATCCCTGCACCAAAATATGTTGAAAGTTTCTTACAGTGTAAGTTAGTATATCCTTTTTTATTACGAAGACTTAAATTTGGCTTAGCACATCGATTTTTTTTCTTGATATAAAAATATCCTTCCCTCCTTTCTTAAATATTTTTCTATC
Source organism: Apotomis turbidana (assembly GCA_905147355.2). Lineage (NCBI taxonomy): Eukaryota > Metazoa > Arthropoda > Insecta > Lepidoptera > Tortricidae > Apotomis > Apotomis turbidana. The sequence continues at coordinate 9,242,419 of LR990301.1, forward strand.
CTATGCTACCGTAAAAACAATGAACAAAATTATTCAAACTCGGTGTCTCAAGAATGTAAACACTGTGAAATGTGCTCGACATTTCCAAGCGGTAGATGACTGTTGAGAGAGTGAAAAATCTACAGTGCATTCTCGGTATAAACTGCTGAACGACAATTTTATGTAGAACACTAACCAAACTTATTCGAGTAAAGCATGTTAGCTTTGAGATTTCTCTTCGGAATTTTGTCGAGTTACCCAGCTTCTTACAATGTGAGTTAGTATATTCTTCTTTATATCCTTACCTATTTTATCAACGGAAAGGAGCTTTTTTGCTTTGTTCTTTTATGCAACAGTGGAGCAACAGGTGAACGTGATTTTGAACCAACGACGAAGTTCGCGATTCAACGGTGACATAAAACTAGAATCACATTCTATCATCCGACGGACTTCACTAATCGATACGAACATACATTGACACTGATGTTAATCAGGACCTCGATAATCCGGACAAGCAAAAGGGCCTTGGCTTTTCGGATTACAGTCCCGATCACCAAATAAGCGGGAGTCCGGATTACCGAGGCCCTTTAATTTATTGCAATAATTGCAAGTGGGGATCGAACGTACCTCTACTTATTCGGAGTAGTGCTCTGACCTTTGAACTACCGCGACGCTACGCACATCGCGTAAAATTAATAAGCGATTGCGCCAAAGCGCCCTCTATACCACTATTTGTTTTGTAATGCTTCTTTATGTTTTCTCTTCTGTATATATTTTTTTTATTATGAAAATGTATTGCAATAATAATATTTAATTAATAAATATGGCAACTCTTGACACTGCAAAATATATTAAATACTTATGTTATATTGTTTAGTTTAACTTTTGAATGTTCTTTTCTTCCTTTCTTCCTATATTTATTCTTTAACCAGACAAATATTGGTGCGGAACCCTATATTAAGAAAACACCCGATATTCCCCCGTATTCTATCAGTCACACCCATTGCCATTGTGCCGCCATTACAGCAAACAAGGGAGATGACAAGACGAATCATTCCTATCCGTCGAGTACTAGATCATTCCTTTCGACAAGAATAATAGTGAAATATGACCCTATGACTTACTTAAGGCGCGTTTAGATGCGCGAGTTACTCGACTTGACACAATCTTAAGGCCTGTTTACGCTTTGATTAGTGATTAGTGCGTACATTTACAAATACAAGTACAAATATATACAAATACTCTTTATTGCACACCTCCAACATCAAGGAATATAAAACACAACATGAGATACATTAAAATAACAGGCAGAGATAAACAACAGGCAGTCTTATCGCTAAATAGCGATCTCTTCCAGACAACCTTTACTAAACGCAAGTAGGAATTGTAAGGGCTCACACTACTCATTAATCTATGAGTAAACAGGCCATTCCACGTAGCCCACAAGTCTTAAATGCATAGATATAATGCACTGCAATATAATGAAATACGAGTAACGTAAGGTAAGGCTATTTGAAATTGGACGAAGTTATGCAATAATGTTCCAAATCACACACCACCGCTGAAAATTTAATAAAAACTTACTTCGAGTAAGTTCAAAATTCAATTTTAAGTGACGTGTGGGTTGTATCGTTTTTGTGTAACTACGTCCAATTAATTTATAAATTAAACGTTGAAACGTCAACGCCATAATAGTTATATTCCCATCGTAATAGTTATTGGAACCAATAACCTGAAAGAAATGTTCCTAATATTCCAATGATAAAAAAACTTAAAACGATTTTTTGCTTAGTACCAAGTAACCGCTAGTGTTTCAAATTTACGTTAGTCAATGATATGACGAATCCATTTCTTCCCGTCTAGGTCATTCCTTTCGACAAGACTAATTAGTGAAATATGTGTCCATGCCTGACTTAGGAGACTCGTTCAGACGACCAAGCTACTTGACTTAACAACTTGAAAGGGCATTTTTAATAACAAGGCGCAGTTTTAAACACTGTCTGCTAAAATACATCCGTTCGTAAGCTTTTCAGAAGTTTGCAAAGCAAACCTAACCTACTCTATTTCCAGACAACAATGAAAATAAATAACGGACTGCTTTGGTCACTTATGAAAATGGCGCCATCGCAAAATTAAACAGTTGGGAACAATTATTATGTCAAATTAAATTACACAAAATGAGTACTTGCTTCAAGCACACTCGCCTGCCTTAACACACCTACCCTCCAAACATCGTATCTACAAGGTCAAATTACGGAAATCAAGCAATCTTTAAAATAATTGCGAACCTTCTCCAATTAAATATTTACCAGCTATTTAGATAAGGCGATTATTTCTGCCGGATTATATGGTATTCTCCGAGATTATACGGTATTCTGATGCCGTTGTTGGTCTCAGGTTCGTCTTGGAAATAAATCTCAATTAACCTATTCAGTGTTTTCTTGATTGGGAATTTAGAATAGGGAAAGACAATTTGCAAACGGTCATAAGATTACCGTCTCTTGTAAAGGATTTATGTAATTACGGAATTACGTCAGAAAGTGTCTCTGTCTCTGTCTGTCATATGGCGATGTCTCGCTTGCTGACGCATTCCGTACGGACAACGAATGTCTGTGGCGGCCCCTAACCCTTAAATCCATACAATTTTAAATGCATACAATTACGCTAATTTTATTTCTGAAATGACGTTATTAGCAATGAAATCCACGTCGGTTTGAGATGTCGGGACAATTCTGACAGTCTCTATTGACAATATTCAGACTTCGACTTGTGTCATTTCAGTAACGTGTAAATATACATTATCATGCGTTTAAGGGTTAAGGCCTGTACTGGTTGTACCTCAATCGGAAAAAATGAAACACTGGTAGGATCACTTTGTTGTCCGTCTGTCCGTCTGTCATAACCCTTTTCTTAGAAACGCGAGTATCCCTTAGGCCTGGGTAGTACCTATTACACGCTATACGCAGCGTACAGCGTTTTTCCATACAAAGCATTGTGTTATTAGTATGGAAAAATTGGCCAAGTGCGAGTGGGACTCGCGCACGAAGGGTTTCGTACCATAATCTATAACAAGTTTGTTGTATGGGAACCCCCCTTAAATATTTATTTTATTTTATTTTTAGTATTTGTTGTTATAGCGGCAATAGAAATACATCATCTGTGAAAATTTCAACTGTCTATCTATCACCCTTCTTGAGATACAGCCTGGTGACAGACGGACGGTCGGACGGACGGACGGACGGACGGACAGCGAAGTCTCAGTAATAGGGTCCCGTTTTTACCCTTTGGGTACGGAACCCTAAAAATGCTGCACGCTGCGTACAGCGTCTAATAGGAGACCAAGGCCTTAGAGACGTGATAAACTCAAACTTCTAAGTCAGTCCAATCAAAAGATACGAGGTTATGTTGAAGACACGGTTGGCACAGTTTGTAGAGCATTTTCCTAATGAGCCAGCGGTCCTGGGTTCGAATCCCGTCCGGGACAAATATTTGTGTGATGAACTCGACATCATCCATGACCCAGGAACAAATATTCAAGTGTGTATTTAAACGTACATGTGTTATGTATATCGCTGTCTAGTACCCATAGTGCAAGCTTTGCTTAGTTTGGGACTAGGTCAATTTGTGTAAGATTGTCCCTTAATATTTATTATTATTATTTATTAAATTATATTTATTCGTTGACGCTGGCAAGGCAACCAAAACCTATAGAGCACTTTCGGTTGACGCAGAATCAAGCAATTTGGCAAGAAGCAACATAATATAGCACTAGTAAAGATAATGGTTCGAAAGCCGTAAATATTTGAGTCATTTTCAAAATACATGTACATAGTTAAGGGCCTTAATTAAAACAAAACTTAATTGATTCCCTTGTGTAACGATAGTTACCCATATCTTTTGTATGAGTAACTTTCGTAACACAAAAGAAGCGATCGTAATTTTGTTTTTATTAAGCTTTTAACTAATGTAGGTACATGTTTTTTGAAAATGACTCATTTGCCGTTGCCTTGCTGGAATTCGAAACCAGGATCGTCTGTTCAGTAGTCAGCTCCACTACCACTGTGCCAACCGCGTCGTCTCTCTATTTTAATACAGCCTTGTTCGCCATTATACCAATGGCTTAGAAAAAATCCACAAGAAAAGACAGTTGAGTCAAAGTTTGTAAGTTTCCCGTCGGCAAAGTAAAATTGTCTACCAGACCATGCATGACATCAAAGGACCGTTATAAATATTAATAAAACAGTATAAAGTTTAAATTTTAAGTTTTAATAAATGTTGATGTTAAGGAATAACGAAACCTCGATATATACAAGCCGGTTAAATTAAGTTTGGACCTCATTTGTATGTAACGCCATAGTTACCAGCAAACTTACCGTAAACTGATAGTATAAGAAAAGAAACAGTGATATATCTTCCTAAACACGCAATATTAACTTGTTCTAACAAGAACACTTTGAGCGCCCGCAATTTGGCGTCGAGTCGTTAAAATCATACGGCCATTAAATAAGATTGAGGTTGAATTGCGTGGAATGGGCAGCACTTCAGAACTTGTGTCTTCTGGGTTCTGGGAGCATTATGAAGCGGCACCAATTTTACTGGCGACATTAGAGGTGTGTCGAACGAGTGAGTGATTCAAATGAAGAATATCTTTCCATTCATGTGACTCACTCACTCACTGAAGGATGAACCAACTCACTATGTCTTTCATTCGCAACCACTCACCACGCAATATGAACTAAACTGAATGATGCTAATAGTCATCATTAAGTTATACTTAAATACTTAAAAGATATTAAGGACATCAAATAATTTAATTAGTCGATTTTTTGAGATGAGTCACAGTTTTTCAATAGCTAGTATAGCTACGTCATTACTTCATTAGTATCGACTTTGTAAATTTTCTTCATACGACGCATCATTCAAATGAACCACTGAACGAAATGATAGAAATGGGTATGATGATCTATGGAACAGTTTGATTCTAAAAATCCACTGAACGTAATGAACGAAGTGAGTGGTACATGTATATTGCGAGAGCTAAATAAATGACTCGTTCTCCTTAATTTGAGTGACATGATTTGCGCATTTCTAGGCGACATATTGCTGCTCAATAATTATATACAATCAGTAACTAATTAATAACTTCCCCAGTTTGTGTTGGTCTGATTAAACACTACGCCATCAGTAGGCGGTAAACCATTCGTGCTCCGAAAACTCCGATGTATGAAATTGACCCCCCATGACTCACGCCCCTGCCACTGCGCCCTGCCAGCACAAATCGGTGCATTACTGTTTTATAACCCCCTCCTTTATTGAAGTCGGTCGAAAAGGATTTATTTTTGTTAGTCGTGTTTCTAAGCCCCCACGAAAAAAGAGGGGTGTTATAAGTTTCACATTGTATTGCATTTGTGTATCTGTGAGTCTGTCTGTCGCATCGTAGTTCCCAAACGGATGGACCAATTAGAGATCGGTTTTTTCTGGTCGAAAGACTTATCCGTCAAGATTAATGTAATGTTTATGTTTGGTGGAAATAAGACCAGTTAGTTTCCAAGATATTGAGCTTTCATTGGAACATGTGACAAGATCTCAGCCAATATTGAAGCTAAGAACTGAACATTTTGTAGTTATGTTCAATTTAATTAGCATTATCTATATCACCCATTGAATGAGGGTCTCATGATGACTAGTGTAGCATTACGCTACGGTTTAATTACTTCTTTTTACTAATCCGTTGTTTATTTAAATTCATCACGGCACAGCGCCATCTGTTACAGACGAGTTGTACTCTTTTTCTAATGTCTTAGCTTGCATGAATTTTGGTTTCACTTGGTAGATTGCATGCTTTCGGAAATAGTTCACTCCGTTCCCGTTAGGTGTCGCTATTCTCAATTGTACGAGTTTCGTTCGTTAGTTCGTAGCCAAGAATCTTATATACCAAGAATCTTATATACTAACTGGATGTTGCGTGCCGAACCATGAGTTGAAGCCAGGTTCATTCACCTTTGCTCATATGTTTTATCTCTTTTCCACACTGTGATGTGTTACCATGTTATTTATAAAAAAAACTTATTTTTTATAGAAATAAGAATTATCGGGCATTACCTAATTAATTTACTTTAAGCTAATTCCAACAAAAATTTATATTTTTCATATAAAACTTTCTGCGATCAAATTTACTTAGTTTTCTATGTATTATACAAAAAAAAGAACTGAATCAAAATTCTCATTTCACGGGTATGCACCTCCTACGTACTATGACAACACTAATATTAAAGAAATATCGCCGATATGTCAGAATTGTCAAAAGTCATTCACCAATTCAATGTTTTTTTCGTGAAATAAACGTATTTCGTCGATTTACTTGCGTAATGCGCTATGTATTGCATAGTAAAGCATTGTAAAAGTAATTGGAGGCAGAAATCCGACACAAAATTTTATAGGTGAGTACTTATTTTACGAAAATGTTCAAAAATCTTACTAGCAATCAGTCTTCCTCTATTTTGCTTGTAAGCTTTGTTAATTTGTATTCAAGAACCCCACGAATAGGTTTATAATGATAAGTTAGAAGTATATTTTGTTTATTTGAAGTTCAACATTGTCTTAAATGAGAAACTAAAGATTGTGTGGTTTTACAACTCGGGTGACCAATTCGTTTTCATGCATGGTATTTACTCGTATAAAATGGACCTAAATCTATCAACTTAGTACGTTTTCTATTCTCATAATTCATATCACAGAATAACATGTTTATTGTTTGTGTCTTTACAATTTACTTGAATAATATTAAATTAAATATTGCAGTTTTCCAAAAGATGAACGAAGGAGGCGGTTTTGGCTGTCGATTGTACCGATAAAGGGTTTCAGAGCGTTCGACAATTTGATGACCCTGCTGTCGAAATTGTTCTCACATGTGGAAAATAAAGAAACTGTTATAACGTCCTAGTATTTTATTATTTTTTATCCATTGACAAATACTCCCCTTATGTTTTTGTTAGTAACTATTTGTGGCGTGCTCAGGTAAAAGGAAACCTTTTGCCGGATATCATTAAGGCGGACTAAGTGCAGAGTGGCATAGAAATGCAACCAAAAATGGACTGACAAATTGGTATCTTTTACTACAGAACGTCACATTGATACCTACACCAATGGTAAGTATATTGCTAACCTAATCCACTAATGGCTACCTCACTGTGAACTTAGCCATAGTCACACTCGTATTCACAAACACATATAAACAAAAAACGTCTACCTATACTAAAATTGCTACTATATTTAAGGATTGGCCTCATAGGTGCTCACAATACTCTGGCGTTGCGTAAAGGCGGCTAATACACGGTGAAAAAGGGACGTTGACGTATGCGTCGCGTTTTTCTCCATACATTTAGCCGTCCGTTTAAGTATCAGCAAGTAGTCTCCAGATACACGGACACTTGAAATCAGCATTGCCTAGAATGCTAATGTTTTATCGCCGACGTAAGGCTTCCATTCCTTTCTGGTAAATTAGCCAGTGCGAGCGGGACGGCAACGCACGAAACAACAATAAAATTTAGCTATGCATATACTTTCCTATCCTACTAGGATGGGTGTTCACTTTCATGATAAAACAGTTGATCGGATTTGAATTTAATAAATTACAAAATCATCAATCATCAATCTGTTGTATATGTCAAATTCCGCGGGATATTCCTAATGTATGCTTAATCATGGACACCTTAAAGAAAGAGATGCAAGATCGGCGTGACGTAATTCAAGGTCATTTTTTCTGGCTTCCAAGGAATGTTCGGCATGCAATATCCAGTTAGTATATAAGATTCTTGTTCGTAGCCTTATTTACCTATAGATTTAGGTCTGGCAAACTGTCATTTTAGTATTTTTTCTTATATATTTGAATTTCAAAAAAAGAGTTTTCGTTCGTTCTTTGGGCAGCTGTCAAGGAAAAAATTGGTAGATTGAGATTTTGAGTTTGAGAGAAGAAGCATCTTATTAATATAATTGCTTGAGTTTTCAAGTATTTTGACCGGAGTACTACAGTTTTTATCGACGTTTGCGATCCGAGTAATACAGTTTGTGTCCACGTTTTTGTGATCCCATAAGGAGCCCTCCCCATATTTTTCTGAGGGTCTGTGCGGTGCAGTTCATGTAACGGCTGCAAGCGGTGCGCCGAGTGCTTGGGTCTCTTGCCGGCCGGCGTGTGATCCTGTGTGTGCGTCTAGCACGATCTGATTGCGACTGGGAGCCACAGTTCTCCATCCAGTGCCCGTCAGACCTGAACGGGTTTGTTTATTTAACCTGCCGTCCAATGTACGAGTCCTGCCCTTGAGGGCTTACAGAAGGTTGGTGTCATCGACGCGCACGGCGCGACTGGTTCGCGCACATCTTCGAGCGGTTCGGTGCATTTAGGATAATTTAATTTTAGTGTAATATTCGGCCAAAACCAATTCAAAATTATTTGATATTTAATTGTTAGTTTTAATTAACTGTATCGAGTTGTGATCTTAATGCTTATTTGATTTTAATGCGGACAAAGCCTTTTTTGTTCGTAGTTTTCCTCTAAATTCCGAAAGCCTCGTTCGTCGGGCACATATTTTCTTTTACTGCATTTTTTCGACCATAATCATAACATCCATCAGCCATACCTCACTCTTCACCAGCCTTTCAACAATTCATGCAACCGTTTTTAATCGCCAGCCCAGTCAAAATTCTCAGCCCAGCCAAAATCGCCAAACTTGCGTCGTTGAGGTGTTATACATTTTTAATTTAGGTTATTGTTATAAATAATTTTTTTAATTGCTGTGATGATCAATACAGCCTGAAAACACAGTCCATCCATCATCGATACGGTTTAAGGCATGATGGATTCGATCCACTCTTTAATCTATCTTTTTGTATAAATACCAAACTTGACAACATTGTTAAGGTTTCCTTTCAGAATGTAAGAGCGATGCGTGCTTGCGAGAGTTACAATCGATTTATCTTAATGAAACTTGGATGATTAGGTATAAAATATTCGGTTATTTTTTACAACACGTTGAATACTTAATAGCTTTTAAAAAACATATATTGCAGACACTTGCTTGACTGAAATCATTACCTACACAAAGGAAATGCCTACTTTTTAATTATACGTAAATATCAGCGGTTGGCGCAGTTTGTAGTGCACCTGCCTACTGAGCCGGCGGCCCTGGGTAGGTACGAATCCCGGCCAGGGCAAATATTTGTGTGATACACCCATAACCTAGGAACAAATATTCGAACTATATTATGTTATGTACATATATCGTCGTCTAGTACCCATAGCATAAGCTTTGCTTAGTTTGGGACTAGGTCGATTTGTGTAAGAATGTCACAAAAAAAATAGATTACTGACCTGACGAGGTATTTTGCTACGTAAATAACGGTGGTTGTGTCCTTCTGAATAAACACCACTCCGACGCCTAAGAATCTAAGCAGCTCATTCTTGGCGAGAGTGATTAGTCCATTGTCTTGGGTGACAGATGTGAATCATGGTTTACAAAAGTTTGAACTATGCGAGATATTTTTTTTTCTCTGTAGGTTCTCAAAAACCAATGTGAGTATGGAAGTCATGAATTCATGATACATGATTGTGTAAAAGAAGAAACGAAATTTTGCTTATGAAATGTGGTCTACATATAAGTTAACGTGGAGACCACAATTTCATAAGCAAGTACAATTTTTAAGACCTTCAGGGACAGACAACCATTTTGAAAATTGCATTGACTAATTTTGTAGCCAAAAATGGCACAAAGCTTTTCACTGCTTATACCTACCAATCACTACATAGTGTAAAACAAAGTCGCTTCCTGCTGTCTGTCTGTTTGTCCCTATGTATGCTTAGATCTCTAAAACTACGCAACGGATTTTGATACGGTTTTTTTAATAGATAGAATGATTCAAGAGGGAGTTTTATATGTAAAATACATGCATATTTTATCAGCATTGCACCCGTGCGAAGCCGGGGTGGGTCGCTAGTATATACTAAATATGGCGGAAGGATGGAGTGCCAGTTCTGGGAACATAAACGTCAAGGTCCACACACACGTGAAGCCGTAATATCTGGTACGAGGGCCCTAAATTACGTCTCTCGACGTGCTGTTCGTAGAAGTGTTAAACCCCTGTCTTAGTATATATGAGGTACCGTCAGTGCTGTTATAAATATTTTAATTGGTTGACGTCTTTTGGAAACAATAAAAGTGACACTTCATTTAAATCGCGCGACGCAAATAAAGTTTCATTGAAACCGAAAGTCAGGACAACGACATTTGAATTTCTGAGATTTTCATTTTAAAATTAGAAATGAATCAGTCTGTTGACGAGTTTTATTCCCGTGCTTCCTCGGTTATTTATAAATTCTGTGTTTTTTACAAATGCTACAATAACGCTTGGATTAATCATAATACGAAATAGCAATGCCAATTCATTTTTTTGTTACATTTGTCATATAGTTCAAGTTGGAATTTGGAAGCCCCATAGACACAATATACACGACTAGATCTGTGTTTAAAATGGCTGAAGATGATATTAAACATCGTATAACATTAAATTCTTGGATTCGATAGGATTCCAAGGACTTGGCTACATTTCTCGCCTTGGACGCAAATTAACCGTGGTTCAATTACATGTATAGGGCTGCCATCCGTCCGGTTTCCCCGGATTTGTCATAGTTCGGAGACCGTCCGGGGAGGTTTTCAAAAAATGTCCGGAGTAAACCCGGGCATTTTTTTGTGAATGAAAAATATAGCGGTTGATTTTTAAATTATATTTTTTTCCGGACACGTTCGCGGAAAAAATGCGATTTACGCCAAAATTCATGGTTTATTTTAGTCTTGGTCCGGTTTCAGCGAATTTAGAAATGCTACCATCTCTAAATTCGCTAATTACATGGACGCGCGGAAGTGGATTCAAGCCGTTTAATAGAGCTGTCTCGGAGCCCAATACGACTTCATCGCATTTGGCGTCGAGACACATAGTCCGCGGGGTTCGCGTGAGCTCCACAGGGAGCTCAGTATGCGCTTGAGGTACGCAACAGAGGACCCAAGTGCTTCTCGCGCAAAGGCTTTCTATTGCCATTCATGGGCACTCTATAAAAGGGTCCTTAGCATGTAAATAAATAAAAATAATAAATAAATATCGGACAACCTCACACAAATCGATCTAGTCCCAAAGAAAGCTCAAGAAGACTTGTGTTATGGATACTAGACGACGATATGTACATACTTATATAGCCTCCTGACGACCAGCATTCATAATTTGTCAATTTAATTTTAGCCTTATGACAAACAGTTGAAAGTTAACTATTAATTGAAGTTTATGTACTATGTGTAGGACACTGGAAGTCAGGAGGATAGATAAATTATGTACTTAAATACATAGAACAACCATGACCCAAGCACAAATATTCGAGTTCATCACACAAATATTTGCCCTGGCCGGGATTCGAATACGGGACCGCCGCTTAGCCAACCACGTCGTCGTCGTCGAAATAGTATGCTTAGACCAATAAGTTGACCTAGACGGAAAGAAACAGTCATGATGGTGTTCCGAAGAGGCCTCTGTCTGATAGATGATGACTTTTGGTTGATGATAATGAAAACAGATATTTGTACGTGTGATATATACGGATATATGATATATACGGGTCGAAAAGACCCCGCCGAGTTGAGAATAAACACACCCGAGCCGAGTGATTGAACTTCACTATTGGCATCTCCTTAATCGGACACTGCCTCGAGTCAATTTCAATCGATTCATCCTCTATCCTTCTACTCGTATCGTCTTCACAATACTGAATTTCATCTCGTTTGGCGTTTGCACTGGAAGCTTTACGTATAGCTAGTTGTCTACGATAGAATTAAATATTGAACGTTCTCTTTCAGGATTGATAATACCCGGACAATTGTTTTGTCCCTGGATAAAAAAGGACGGAAATATAAGTGCGTATCTGTGTGGCTGTAACATCGGTAGCACCTAAACGGTTTTATTTAAATTGTTGACGAAAACTTAAGTAATCGAGAGTTATCTTAGCCACGAATCAAGATTAATTCAGCCGTTTCATGGTTTTTTTTTTTTATAACGTCACTACATTGTGGCTCCACTTCGCCTGATGGTAAGCAAAAAGGGGAGCCCAAGTCGCAATGGCAACTGACGAGAAACCAACGGCGCCAAGTCAGTTGACACTGCCATGCTGGCCCGAGAGATGCTTCTTCACGCTTCGTTTGAAGGGTCCCAAGTTATAAGAAGGAGGAAACACATGAGCCGGCAAGGAGTTCCATATTTTTTGTTCATAGCAAAAGAAGCCTAGGGAATTATGGTATACTGCATTTTATTGGCGCATCATCCTCCTAGCCTTTGTCCCATTTTTTGAGAATGAATTCTCAATCGGGGTCGGCTACCTAAATCCCAAGATGTGGCGTAGGCACTAGTTTTACGAAAGCGACTGCCATCTGACCTTCCAACCCAGAGGGGAAACTAGGCCTTATTGGGCTTAGGTGGTTTTCCTCACGATGTTTTCCTTCACCGAAAAGCGAGTGGTAAATATCAAATGACATTCCGTACATGTACTATTATTGGCTATTTGTGTAAAATGCCACAAACAATATGTTGTAAAAATTGTAGTTCTGCAAAATAACCGGTAGGGGTGTCGCCGAAGCGTTAAATATGGGTGTATGGCTGTTTGAAATATACTATGATCTCTGGTTATTATTTATTAATGTCCTATCAACCTAGTTTCGGCGAGAACTTGGTGGCGGTAATTATTATAATTTCCGAGTCCTACCTGAACGTCCAGTAGGCCCACTCGGTGACCTTCGATCTGCTTCGCAATGCTAACTATTTGTCTCTGATGCCTGGAGATTGTTTCCACCGCCTGTTGATAGGAATGTTAAATAAGCACTAAGTATAGACAAGGCTAACTCGCGATTCTAGCTTCTGTATAACTCTACTGAACATTACATTATATCGTAGCACATGGGATCCCATTTACTCGTATATGTGATTACTATGATCAGAACGTTTGTGACTATTGCTTTCTTAACCTAGTCTAATACTTAGCTCAAGTTAATCAGCCTTTCAGGATTCAGGGATCAGGTTCTCTCTCGTCTCCGTCCACTTGCACAAACTTATTTCTCACAACCACCGTTAACTTTATCTTTCGACTAGCAAAATGGCGCCAACCACATGTGTCAGTTACTTCCAAATCTAAATGTTACCAGCTACAAAAATTATAAGGATTGTTCACATAACTTACCAAAGGGTTCGCGATGATCCGCGACACTCCCGACATCAAAAGGTGATTATAGAAGAGCTGCCAAGTGGCGTGTCCACTCGGCAATCTTCTCTCGGGCTCGTTGAGCTGCAATCCTCTCTGGTCTTATCTCAGCAGGTAGTTCACTTGGTTCTCTCTCTTGTGGAGTATTCTCCGACTCAGATGGAAGGATTTGCTCTTGCAGATTATCAGTAAGTTCAGACTCTTTCGAAGACAATTCTGTGCCTAGCACTGCCTCAGCTTGGTTTGGACTATGTACATCATTTGAAACCTCCATATCATCTGGTGTCTCGGTTTGACAATTTTTCAGTTCCAGTGGTATATTGTCTAGTTCTACCCTAGGTTGATCTGGAGGTAAAGTAAGTTCAATTTGTTCGACTACAGGAATTTCTGCTCCTAAACGTTCTCCGCTGCAGTCGGTTTCCAGTGGATATAGGTGGCCGATGGATCTGGTGAGTTCCATATCACCAACCTTCACCTTCGCTACTCTACAATGTCCATCTTGACTCTCGAGCAAGGTTGTTATCTTCCCCACTTTCCAGTTTATCCTTTTTTTGGAATCATCATAGATCTGAACTGTGTCACCTATTTGTGGTGATTTATCTGACGTTGATCTAGGCTGTTTGATAGAATATCTATGCTTTTCCCTCAGACTTGGTAGGTATTGCTTTATAAACATGTCCTTAAACTCCCCGAGAATCATGTTACCTCTTTTCCAGCTTGCTATGAGGTCTACTTTCGTGGTAGTATTCTTGCCCATGATGTCTGTCTCCATTGGTTCAGGTACTAAGCAATTACCTAAGCTTAGGAAGTCAACTGGTCTCAGCACACGGTCCAGATCTGCGCCAACGTATGTCAGAGGTCTTGTGTTAATGACTCTCTCAATCTCTTTTATTACTGTGAGCAACTGGTTATCATTCAGTAAGTGTTTATCCAATGTGCGCTTCATACAATGTTTCGCTAGGGCCACGAGCCGTTCATAGACTCCCCCGTGCCATGGAGCCAATTGAGGTATAAACTTCCACTTAATACTGTTTGTTATACAGTACGGACTTGTCAAGAGTTCAGATGTCAGCTTGAATTGAGGTGCATTGTCTGTCAGTATCATCTTCGGCTTCCTCTGGAGGCTACGAACCGTCTGAACGCGAGCAAACATTCTTCAGCTGTTAAGTCTTTTACGATCTCCATATGAACCGCTCTCACAGCAAGACAGGTATATAAGCATACCCACCGTTTCTCATTTCCAAGTTTTGTCGCAACCAATACTGGACCGAAATAGTCAAGATCTGTATAAGTGTAATGATCACTGTAATTCACTCGCTCTGCTGGCAAGGTTGATATAGGAGGAAGCCGGTAAGGTCCTCTACCCTGTTTAATGCATTGATACTCTGATACCCTGTTTAAACATACTTTAACTTCATTGATGCTAGTAACTTCCTGGTTAGCATATTCCTGTTCTTCAGTAGTGTGACAATCAAGATCCATTTCAAGTTGAACATCAGGCATGTCCTTCTCACAAACTTCCATTGACAGCTCTAGATCATCAGTGATGGCCAGGCCCTCCCCAACAACAAGAAAGGCTTGTCGTTCTTCAGAGCTTGTGCTACTTGGCCAGTGTGCTGGTCCCGTCGCAAGGAATTTGGGCCCATTGAACCATAATCCCTTTTTAGTCTCCCACAGCTTGGGTCGAGTAGCTTAATCAGCTGGATTTCCATCTGTACTGCCCGATAACAACCAACCGAAGTCAGAATCTATCAAATATGAATTCTCTCCAATATGACGATAATTATCTCTAATAAAACAGAAATAATAGTCATTTCCGAGCTGTAGATAAATTCCATTTCCCAATACCCATCATCAGCTATGATGTCTACCGAAATCCTGTCTGGTAAGCATACTATCGGGATAGTATTAGTGATATGTGGGACTACATTTACTCTTATCCTCTTCTGCAAACCACGTTTGGTTTCTAAGATGATTTCTGCAATGGGACTAATAATCTCCTTAGGTTTATTCGAACCGAATGTGTAGACCATAAGCAAATCTTCATTTTTCAGTAAATTGATTGACTGATCTAACTTAGCTGTTATGTAGCTCCTTTGGCTTCCACAGTCCAATAGAATGCAGCATGACTGTGGATTACTCTGTTCTTTCTCATTCCTTATTGAGGCGGTTGCTGTCTGCAGCGTCCACCTGAGGCACAGCAGACTCAAATTTCCTTGGGCAAAGTGCACGATGATGATTTCCTTTACAGTGATAACATTCGAAATTTATCCTGCAGTTTCTTAAAAAGTGTCCTTCCTGCAGACATAAGTAACACTTCTTTCCCAATCTCTGCTTACGCTCTTTTAGTGTAGGATATTTAGTACATTCATCTGTGTAATGTGAGTGGGCATGACAGAATCTACATTCCATTCGAGTCCTCTTTCTATATCCTTGTCTAAAGTTGTCTTCTGTGAATGTGCGTTTCCTTTTAAAGTCACGATAGGAATTCTTACTTTTGGCTCCTTCAGTAGAAATATTGTAACGCGGTCTGCTGTTCCCTTTTGACATGTTTTCTACTGCTTGTAAGGTCCCTGTTGTACAACTTTCTGCGACACTCTGACTGTGTTTGGTCTTCGCGACTTCTTCTTTATCCGCAATCAGCTTGGACAACTGTCTCCGAATCTCTTGAGTAGAGTCATCTTTAATAACTCTCTTCAATTCATAGACTATATTTTCCGGATATTTTTCGAAAATTAGGGTTCTGAAATAACTGTGCGAGACATCTTCACCTAAGGCAGTTAGGACTCGTAGGTGTCTTTCCAGTTCATTAAAAACTCTACGGCACTCAGTGACCGATTCACTTGCAGGTGTTATCTTGTTCAGTGCAGCATAATGAGAGTCTTTAATGTAACTGTCTCTGCCATACCGCTCCTTAAGCGTTGAGACTGCGATGGTATAATTTTTGTTTGTCGCTTGTAAGCCATCTACAAGATTCCGAGCATCACCCTTTAAGGCTGCACTTAAATATAGGAATTTATCCACGTCTGATAAATTTCTCTGATCAATCTGTGACGTGAACTGATCCCAAAAGGAGTGCCAGTTCAGGATGTCCCCATCAAACGTAGGTAAACTCAGTACTGGTAATTTCCCGCTTAAACACTTGGTAGCAGTTGCTTGATTGGTCTTGGCATGTTCAATTTTGATCTTAAGCTCACTCAGTACCTCCTCTGCTTCCAATTGATGCGTCGATATATTTGATATGTCGTCTGCTGAAGGGTTGTTAACATATTTGAAATAGTTATTCAAATCGTTACTTAACTTCAGTAATATGCTTTCTAATTTAGATGCTAATACCTCTGCATCCAACACAACGTCTTGCGCCGACTCTCTGTTGGTGTTTTCACTTATTTGTTTGGCTGAGGCAGTAAGCTGTAAGAGTCTGTCTGAAGTCACCTTCAATATGTTATCCCATATCACATCCATGTTTTGCTTCTTTGTATATCTGTAATAAATAGACCGTAACTATTGACCATGTGTACAGTTTATAACAATCATACGTAATTATCAAATGAAATCAACGCAGTGAATCATTTCAGAATGAATTCACTTCGTGCTTACCATGAAAGTACGAACGCCGTGATTTTCCTTAGTCCGGCGATTTGCCCACAAATTAATGGTAGTTAGATATAAGTCCAAGCACAATTTTGCCACTCACAACACGATAATTTTACTTTCTAAACTTATGCACATTGACAACTTTGAAACCAACAACTTCAATCCAAACTTCTATTCTATGACGAAAAGAAAATTTTCTCTCTGACGTTTCTCCATACTAAAAACGCGCGATTGAAAAAATTTCGTTCGGAAATCGACAGATTATAAATCATCCAAGTCGTATTTTTCTAAGTAGAATGTAGATTATAAATAAAATCGATAATCGTTATAATTTATTTTCATAACCACAGATACTAACCTCTATAGGTCCGAATCGATGTGAATCGATCAGAATGACACAAAATCCAGTTGTTCAAACAACAATGACATATCTTCTACAAGACATAAAATGTTTCGTTGAACGTCACCGCCAGATATCAAAATTAATACTTAATACATCATTCAAATAATACGTGGGTCTCTGGATACATTCACTTTCAACCCCCGTCGCTACCAGTCCGAGCGAGTGATCATTGCAGCGCTCACACTCATTCCCAGTATTATATGGGGCTGCTGGACTCTTGTCTGTTCTTAGCTAACGTCTAACTGCGAGCAAAAGCTGTGGCGTTTGCACCCCACTCGGGTCGCTAGCTGACCTACCACCGTGTCTGGAAAAACGCTGTACGAACAAGATACAGCGCCCCGCCACGCCACGGCGGTAAACTTTGATCTGCGTCAAAACATGAGTGAACGCCAAAACGTTCACACCCAGCACGTCGGGTCGACAGATCCCATAACCTCCGCTTCTAAAAAGAGTGACCTCTAAGGCGGTCACACCCAGCACGTCGGGCCGCGGGACTGTAACCTGTTCTTAGTCTGCAACTCTGCCAGACCGAAACCACTTAGGACAATCCGCGTCAAATGCCAGTGAACGCCGAAACGCTCAAGTTTTTTATAGCGTTCAAGAATTTATAAATTATAAGCATATAGCATTGACATAAGTTTAAAAATGATTGATAATTGTAATTTATATTTTTACTGTTTTGACCATATATGTACATATATTATAATGTTGGTACTATTGATGCACATTGGTTTGGATGCCTTTAACTGTAAATATAAAAGATTAGCATAATAATTATTCCTTCCTACCCATTTATATATATATACAATTGCATGCTGTATGAAGACAGCCGAAAAAAGGTGGAACTTTAACATAATATTAAGACATGTAACTAACCCATTTTCTGCAATAAACATTATCTTATTTTATCTTATCACACCCAGCACGTCGGGACGCCAGATTGTCAGCTATACCAAAAAAAATAGCACTACATAACAGGATTTACACAGAATTAACAGACGTAAAGCAATAACAAATAAGGATGACGGGGGGAGATATCAAGAGACCCCATGACCTGGTTTACATAAAACTCTAGTAATAACATCTTCGAGTGCCACACTCTATCTTCGAGTGCCAAACTCTAGTAATAACATTTTCGAGTGCCAAACTCTAGTAATAACATTTTCGAGTGCCAAACTCTAGTAATAACATCTTCGAGTGCCAAACTCTAGTAATAACATCTTCAAGTGCCACACTCTAGTCATAACATCTTCAAGTGCCACACTCTAGTAATAACATAACATCTTCGAGTGCCAAAGTCATCATTTCCATATACGCATACAAACCGGGCGCGGAATATTCAGAAATTTATTTTCGGTGACGAACCACGTCTCATCATTATGACTTTCAAGTCAACATCATACAATAGGTATCGCGCCTTAAGCCACGAAGAAACTTTATACTGCCATTCCAGAAATAAAATATCCAACAGATATTTTCCATCAAAACGTGTAAACGTGCACGCTCAGTTAGTCGATAAAAGGCAATAATCGGTACGATTCGATACTTTGCTCGCTGCCGAATCGATAAAACAACTACTCGCCATACTCGATAGATGGCGGGCTGCAATGACTACGTACAGAACGAAATTAAACAGAAAAATACACCCACCTTCTTTTTTTTTTTTTTGTTCGACCGCTTGCGAATTGAGAATGGAAAAGTAACACATGAAAAAATTGACAAATCATCCTTAAATAAATCTAACCAATTGGCTATACTAAAAAATATTTTCGCTTATTTAAATGAGACGAATTGCAGTCGTTCAAATTGGACTCGGAAAAATCCCAGCATCTCCACCATGTCGCCGAAGCGTTAAATATGGGTGTATGGCTGTTTGAAATATACTATGATCTCTGGTTATTATTTATTAATGTCCTATCAACCTAGTTTCGGCGAGAACTTGGTGGCGGTAATTATTATAATTTCCGAGTCCTACCTGAACGTCCAGTAGGCCCACTCGGTGACCTTCGATCTGCTTCGCAATGCTAACTATTTGTCTCTGATGCCTGGAGATTGTTTCCACCGCCTGTTGATAGGAATGTTAAATAAGCACTAAGTATAGACAAGGCTAACTCGCGATTCTAGCTTCTGTATAACTCTACTGAACATTACATTATATCGTAGCACATGGGATCCCATTTACTCGTATATGTGATTACTATGATCAGAACGTTTGTGACTATTGCTTTCTTAACCTAGTCTAATACTTAGCTCAAGTTAATCAGCCTTTCAGGATTCAGGGATCAGGTTCTCTCTCGTCTCCGTCCACTTGCACAAACTTATTTCTCACAACCTATTCTCCATGCAAATCGTTTACGCTGTCGCTAGCGAGTACGGTCACGTTAACTCATGGTAAGGATTCATACAAAATTCTCTCGCAAATTGCAAGTGTGTTAAGGCCCTAAAGAAATATAAACATGTGGGTAAGGTGCTTTGGGGTAAAGTCGAAAATGGGAATAAGTCGAAAATCACACATTTCTACTAAACTGGGAACAAATTCTACGCTTGCAACGCTTGTCAAAACGCCATGTTTATCTCCTCCCCCGCTTCAGTTCACTTCGCATCGCTAGTCGTGAGGGCACGTGTGTTGCAGTCGATTAAATAAAAGCAGTGCGATTTTTGGATCTTTGCGGGGGTAAATTAGAACTAAAAAGAAATATGATTCTCAAACTCATATTGCATAAAAACCAGCTTCGAAATTACCCCACTTGCTTTCGAAATTACCCACTCCTTAAGAAATAGTGTTCAAAATATTTTTTTCTTTTATCTAATTTGTTTCCAAATTCAAGCAACGTATTGAAACGCTGTTTTCACAAAGCGTTGATGAATATATCCAATTTCGTAAAGATCTCATTACTTGGAAGGAATACTTCTTAGGTTCTGACTTACGAGCCCAAACCCTAACATACTCTACACTCGCCTAAAAATATATCGAATTTACCCCAAAGCACCTTATTTATTTCTTGCCAACTCACGCCGAGATAAATCATTGATTATTCGGGCGCAGTTAGGAAGTTGTAAAAAACCACAGAATCACAAGCTGGGTCGGATTTATTAACTGTGATGTGGGTTAAAAACTGTTTAATACATTTTGCTTCGGCACAACGGGTTCTGTAGTTTTATGGTCTTGTTTTACGTAATTTGTCTGTGAGAAACTTGTCATATAGACCTTAGGAAAAACTTAATTTTTTTCTATATTACCCTAGTACCTACATACTGAAACAAACGTAACGATAGAGTGCTTTTTACCTACTGAAGAAATCAATGGCATGCATTATTAAAATACATACTAATCGGGTTTACTTCCACGTCGTAGAAGTCGAATATGACTCGACATGTCGGTTGATTCGCAATTCATCCTCAGGAGCACCGCGACTCGATCGTATTTTAATATGTCTGAAACTCATGGGAGTTTGTTGTATTTTAAATAAGTAGTTAAATAAGTTTTTTTTACTGACAATTTCATTAAGTATTTGCTTTATTAATAAATTAACCATTAAACAAGTTTCGATAGTCAAGATCAAGATTGGCAAACCAAAGTTAAATTCGTACAAACAAGGACGATACACAGAGAATAACTTTATGTAGAAAATTTTATTCTAAAAACTGCAAATCGGTAAGTTACAGATTTTTGTAGACAAACCTGCAGGGCTATCATATCTTGCCGCGACTTAGCTTGCGCGACTCAGCATCTGTCTTTATCGCACGGTATTGAAAGGAAAATGACAGGTTGTATTATGTCTAGAGCCCGTCTTTTTGTCGCAGTCACGTGACAATAGGGTAGTTTGGGGAATAAATGGACCTGTGTTAATAAATAAGGAAAAACTAACGGTTTTGAACCCAATAAATTTTAACATTTTTTTCATTTCAAAAATGATAATCACTTGTTTTTAGTATTTATTATTAAGTAATACACTCCACTTGTTATTAAATTATAAACAATAAAAATTAAAAATCCGTAATATTATAGATGCTTTTGTCTTTGTATATGTTTATTAATTTAAATAATTTACGGCACAAATTACATAATTAATTTAATTAATTGATCTTTATTATTTTTTGGTTTATTAATGCAAACCAAACATTTGATTTGTTACGGAGAGTCAGTTAACGAAATAAAAACGACGATAAATAAATCAATTGACAATTGACCTATAGGTAATATTAAGTAAAGAATATTAATTTATTTATGTCATTTATTGTATTAATTAACGCCGGTCCGTTTACTCCCCAAACTACCCTATTGTGACGTCACCGCGACAAATGTCCGGGGTCTAATTTATGTCGCGTGTCACAGTTATAGATACCTCTAGCACAACTGACAGAAGCGACTAAGTATTTCTCGCGCGAGATATTTGCCTGTCTCTTTCTGTACAGTAATGTGAGAGGGTGACGGATAGCGCTATGTCGCGCGACAAGTCGCTAAGCATAGTTGAGCTAGACAGGCTGTAATGATTCAATTGCAAAGTACAGTCAACCAAGTGGCCAAGAAAATTTGATTTCTAGGCCACTATAGAACCTGTCACAATGAAAATGAAATGAGATTTTAAACGGCTTTTATATTGATGTTGACTGTGACAAGGTACGAAATGGCCTAGGAATCAAATTGGTTGACTGTACATTCAGAATAGGCAATGATTTCTATTTCCACTTCTTGAAATGACAGCAGTTGAAACTGAAACGTATGCCAAAGTATGTTACGCATTTAAGTGCTAGCTATTTACACCTAGTTTTATGAGAGTTTAGCGCGAGATAATTTAATAAGTATACCATTAGTTTGCAATAGGTATTTGAAATTAAATGTTCCCAAACGTGCAATTAAATAAAATTTTCTTAAAAAGCACTATTATGCCGTGAAATTGCTTGCCGATTTCGTATTCTCGGCGTCTGATTCTTTCATCAGCTCACATTCTCATTATTTCATTTTACTTTATGGTTTTGTTTATTATTTTATTATACTGTATATCTCTCATGTTTCATATCCCTGTGTATTTGAGGTGTGCCATAAAGTGGATTTGTTTTAATAGTATACTTAATGTGGTAATGGTAAAATTTACATGTGGGATCTGGGATCCAATCATCAGATCCGATATGGTGACAATGGAACCACCTCAGGAATATACTCTTTCAACTAAAAAAAGAGTTTTGAGGATTTCCACAAGTGGCGGAATAATCGCGTAACGTACATACAAATAAAAATAAAAAAGAACAACATATAGTCGTATTGACCACTTTTTCCTTTTTTTTATCGTTGAAAAACGAATCAAATAACATCACAAAGCTGATCGTATTTTAATAGAATCTTTTTATCGATACTGTTTTAATGTGGAAATAGCACTTTTTTATTTTTACAAATATCGACACAATTGTGAAAGAAAAAATGCAAGATGATCCACTGCAATTTAAGCAGGACTCGAACCTATGACCCTACGTTTCCGGCGTAGTGCTCTCCCAACTGAGATATCATAGTGTTAGGCTTGAGTCCGGCTTACATTGCAGTACATCACAGTACATTTTTCTTTCATAATTTACCTTCGAGTAAATATTTGCTTATCACAAAGCTGAGTTTCCTAAACCCGGCCTACCTACTGCCAAACGGACTCCTAAAAGATAATCAAAACATTTGTGTTTTATTTGATTCCACGCGTCCCTGACTCGTAAATGTTTATTCAACATCATATCATTCGCCGAGCAATCTCTAAATACACTCTGGAAATAAGCCTACATTTAATTATGTTAGTTATACAGGGAAATACTGAAACGGGAACCTTCATTAAGGATTAAAAACTGTTGTGGAAGATAAAGATAATACATGAACGACATCGGTTTTTAACCCCCGACGAAAAAAGACGGGTGTTATAATTTTAACATGTGTATCTGTGATACTGTCTGTGGCAGCGTAGCTTGAAAACGGATGGACCAATTTGTGTGCGGTTTTTTCTAATCGAAAGACTTATTCTTCGACCTGGTTCTCAGCTATGTTTGGTGGAGATAGGACCAGTAGTTTCCAAGATATTCAGTGTTAATTGGAAGAAGTGTCAAGATCACTGCCAATATTGCCATGAATTCTAAATTTTGTACTTAATTATGTACATACAGTTTTAGTAGCATGTTACATGCTACTTCTATATCACTCATTCAATGAGGGTTTCATGATGATTAGCTACTTTTGTGAGGTGTGTTTTAAATTTTTGGTATAGGCTATTATGACAGTTAAAGGCGATATGCATTTATAATATTACGTACCTCGGCCATCGCTTATTTGATTTCAAATTTAGATTATAGATATCAAAATACACTAGATATAGCGCCCTGGACCGTAGTTGGGTGAATATTCAGCGTTTATAAGGCGTTTTTTTTCGTCATTCCCATGTCTGCAAATATTGTAAAAATAGATGATTGTTGGAATCCGACTTTATATGTATCCCGAGGCGAAGCCACGTCAGATCATTATTAAAGCGATTGGCTCTTCCTTTGTGGTAATAATCGTGAAAAGAATAGGAGAGGAAAGACGCTAGAATCGCGCGTTTAAAACGCTAGGAGCGTTTTCAGCTCCCGAGATTCCCAATAGAATAGCCGTAAGCAGCCTTGCTCCTTAAATTTTTACATCCTTTGTTTTGTATTTTCTCGGGTACACCAAAATGTCTAGAGTATTCCCGGAATTTAAAACTTCCGTCGATGTTGCCCTGCGGGTACCTATAGGGGCCACAACACAATTTCACGTCGCGTCGTTGTGACAAACGATAAGCGAAGAAAATACGTCGTACAGCAAAAAAAAATGGCGCGATATCGTGACGTGGATCGTTGCGACAACGCGCCGTCGACGAAACGTTAAATACCTATGCTTACTGAATGGGAAAAGGATGATTTTTTTATAAAAAGTGTTTCTTGTTGTATTGCTACGATGTAGCAATAACCATAATTGTTTATTTAAAAAATGTTAGATTTTGCTGTTGTTTAAAAAATGTACCTACGGATCTTATACGAGTAGGTAGGTACCTTGCGGTATTGGCACAGAGGCGCCTATAGATTGCGGTTACAAAGCTACTATTACTGTTTTTACAATTTTTCCAATCTAACTACACAATTGAATATACAATTTCACCTAAATAGATATCTAGGCGCACAACAAGCCAAGCCTAGTCTGCCATGCTACGTTAAAAGGACGTATCTTACTATGACATCCGTATAAAGATACGACCTTTTACTGTAACACGGCAGTAGTACCAGGCTGAGACATTTTATTCTTCATTTTTTTTTTATAGCTACAAAAAAAACTTTCAATTAGTAATGAGGATTTATTTATTAAATTAAATCTTTATTGAAAAAAGAAAAACTTTAGCACAAAATGCCATGAAGCATTCTCTACCAATTAACTTTCGGGCAAAGCAGATATATTGTGTTGAGAATTCCCACCCAAATGTAAAAAACATTGGGCAAGTGCGAGTCCGACTCGCGCATGAAGGGTTCCGTACCATCTATAACAAGTTTGTTGTATGGGAGCCCCCCTTAAATATTTATTTTATTTTTATTATTTATATTTGTTGTTATAGCGGCAATAGAAATACATCATCTGTGAAAATTTCAACTGTCTAGCTATCACCGTTCTTGTGATACAGCCTGGTGACAGACGGACGGGCGGACGGACGGACAGTGAAGTCTCAGTAATAGGGTTCCGTTTTTACCCTTTGGGTACGGAACCCTAAAAAACAAGCATTTTGGAAAATATCATCCATTCTCCATTAATGCGGTTCGCGACGTATAGAGAGCCCGTCTGGACCTCGACTAGGAATTGTGTTTTGACCTTTAGGTTTGTGTCTAAGATGTATCTCGTTCCTTAATAAATTAATAATGTTTGGGGATAATATTGAATAATTTGTTAGAAAGGGATATACTTAGGGCTATTGGTTTAGGATCGGCTCAAGTCAATATGTTTCCAATATTGTCCAACAAATAAGTTAGAAATGTATCTGTGGCATGGGAAGTACGTCCAAGTATAGACTCAGTAGAGTTTCTTGTTGTTTACAAAGAACTAGGCGTTTTTAGGGTTCCGTAGTAACTAGGAAACCTTAGTTACGCCATGTGCGTCTGTCTGTCTGTCCGTCCGCGGCTTAGCTCCGTGATCATTACTACTAGAAAGCTGAAATTTGGTATGAGTAATTGAGTATGTGTATGCAAAAGTGTAAAATAAAAACTTTTTTTCGGGTACCTACCTACCTGTAGCACCAGGGTACACCTAAAGTGGGGGTAATTTTTTTTTCGTTCTAACACTAGTGTGTGATGTGTCGTTGAATGGGTATTTTCAAAATAATAGGGGTCTTCAAACATCATTAATTCTTTTGATAAAGTCAGCAGTTCTTCCCCCCCCCCCCCCTCTAACTTTTCAACCACGGGTCAAAAAATTATGGAAAAATTCATAAAACGGAAAACTTTATTGAATAAAATTTGTCGAGCCGTTTTGAGTTATCGCCAAAATTCATAATTTTATATACCTACTTACTTCGAACGATACACATATTAGTTAAGGGGATATTAATAAATGCACATCTGTATAATTTTTCAGTACACTAGGTAACTCCACTAATTACCTGAATGCATACCAGAAAAACGAATGCTGTGCAAAAAAAACAATTGATTAACTGAACATCTCCTACAAAAAAAACTTAAACATCATACAAACGAGATGACCTTTTTAACCGAATTCACACCAAAAATATGGTTCGTACATCGGATATATTTGAAAGTTTCACCAAAAATACTGACTTGCACACTAATTTATCCTCGCACTGCACACTAAGATGCGACTCGGCCGGGTTAGGTTAGTTTTTTTTTTTTTTATATCCAGTAAAACAGTTTTGCAAATACCTTTAAATAGCATTATTTAATTTAGTGTGCATAATTACTGTGCAAGTCAGTATTTTTGGTGAAACTTTCAAATATTTTGATCGAAAAAAGGGAATATACAGATATCGTTTATTATTAGTATCGTGTATTATTGTTAGTGGGACAAAACAGACCTCTATAACTGGGATTTGTTTTTTCGATTATGTCTTCATAATTACCTCCATAACCGAGACAGCGGGCGTATTTAACCTCTATTAACTATTGAGGCTAAATTTTAAGTTAAATACTTTTAATAAATGGTTATTTATGAATTTAAAGATTTCGACCTCTATAACTGCGATAATGTCAATCCATTACCTCTCTAACTGGGACTTCATTTTATTTCAAAACGCGAGACAGTAAAAGCACTATTCTTTTGCAGACCAATGTTGAAATATCAACATTATACCTAAGATTGAATTTACATTAATTAAAAATAATATCTTAATAGCTGACCCCTAAAAGAGGACAATATAAAATGTCAGATTTATTTAATTTGTATTTTTGTACTGTTTATAAAAAAGTGTTATATTTTTTGTTTATAAGGTACCTTTTTATTTCTGCCAACGATTATAATTCATGTATAATCATTATGAAATACACCACCTACCTACCTATTTTATTTAGTAATCGCACCTCTATAACTGGAATATCCTCTTTTTTACCTCTATTAATGGAACCCTATCTAAATGGGACAGACATTAATCTATACCTGTATATCTGAGACACTGGGTAAGTGGAATACCTCTTTAAGTGAGACAAATTTGCTGGTCCCTTCAAATCCCAGTTATCCAGGTTTCACTGTACATGCCTTAGTTAAGTGCCATACTGAATTAAAATATTTCGCTCAATCTGGCGCGTATAATTGATAACTTCGAGAAGGTAATAAAGTAATAACAGTTACTTTGGCGTTTTCGACCTTTTTATAGCTTGAAATCTTTCTCGTAATTTAAACCTCGGGCTTAAAATTGTCGAATGCTTAATTTTGACGAAAAACAATTTCGCAGAAAACATTTTTCTTCGCAAGCGTAAACTAATTAAGATTGTTATAAAACAAACCTAACCTAACCTAATCATTAGGATGATATTTGCAAAAATTATGAAAAATTTATGAATGATGACTACATAGGAATAAAAATTCTGTCAAATTTTTCGGCGATATGAAACATTCGACATAATAAGTTTCTAGGAGTTAAGAGGTGCAGTCCCACCAAAAAGAATAGATATTAAAAAGTGGCAATACTGTAGTGTCCTCCCTTTCTAATCAAGCTAAGAAAACGGGGACGACGCTACAGAATTACCACTTTTTAATTTCTACTCTTTTTGGTCGCACTGTAGAAAAGCTCCCGTTTATCCTTAGGTACTCTTAATATTATTTTTGTAAGTGATTTTTTCCATTAATAAGATATACAGTGTATAACTTTACGTAAGCTAAATTAAATTCACAGCAGCATGGAACTATTATTTATTATTTTTTAATGTAGTTTATTTTAAAAGATTTGCGTAACAACTTGTTCTGAATACGGATGTCGCGTTCGGGAACGTTTCCCGATTTGTATGAATCGATAACGTTCTCGAGATTTATTCCCATACAAAAATAAATTATCTTTTATGTGCATGCCTTGCTTAGCGTGATTAGAGAGAAATAGCGGAAGGATTAACGCTTTCAATACAACAGCCATTAATATTTATGTGACATATTCCCGCAAATTAAAGCACCGTTAGTGCCAGTTTTACGCCAATCGATCTTTAATGGACTATATAACGATACTGCAGAAACACTAAACAATGATGACTACTCGTATCACGCTCTTAACTGACACTTATAGATATACTTATATAGAATAGCACTTCTAGCCCTGTTATTAGCCAATTTCGGGCTCAATACAAATGTAGTTTAAATCCCTAAATAAATAAATGCACATTTATTGTTGTACCTATAGAATAAAACGAATGTTAAATTGAAATCGCGTTCCATTTAATATTAGTTTTGAATGACGATATTGTTGATTTTACAGATGTGTTTAATATATCGGGTGTAGCGTGTAATAGGAACTAACTAACGAACTAACTGAGCGCAACGACCCAAAGTGGATCTTGGCCTCCGACGTGCGTGTAATAGGAGCAACAAATTAAATAATAATTTGAAACTTGAAAATAAATAAATAAATGATTATTTTAGAAGCATCCCTAATATAAACCCCTGTAGGTTTATATTATGGATGTGTCCAAAACACTAATTTTGTATCATCAATTTGAAGTCACCCTGTATATAACTCAACTTCAACAAAAAGTGTAAGATGCTCCTTGTAAGCTATTCAACATTTTATGAGCCTATCAAACAGTCGTTGAATTTTGTTTAGTATATTATAAAACGTGCTTTACCCGGCTGACAAGAGCCACCTGCCGCGACTCATGTCGCGCGGGATAGCGCTACCCGTCACTCTTTCACATTACTGCACAGAAAGAGATAGGTAGCATATCTCGCACGAGAAAGAGTCGCGTGTCAAGGTTGTGCTAGAAGTCCTGGAGTCTGATTTTCAGTCTCGAGAATCGAGAAGAGATGCCATTGGCTCAGTTTGTAGTGCAGCGGCCTACAGATCTGGCGGTCCTGGGTTCGAATCCCGGCAAAGGCAAATATTTTTGATGACCCCGAATATTTGTTTCTGGGTCATGGATTTTATCTATTTTGTGTAAGAAACCCCTAATTTAATATTTATTTATTAATTTTCCATCACCTCTGGTACTATTTGTCGATTCAGTTTTTTTTTAATAGTGGATATGTGGAAGTTGTACACCAAAAAAACGACCAAGTCAGAGTCGAACGGCAAGAAGGGTTCCGTGCCATCAAATAAAATAACTGGCTGGGTTTGGCGCCGAATACAAATAAGGTGTTAACGTTAACGCACCCTATCACGTTTGTTGTATGGGACCGCTACTTAAATATTTATTTTTATTCTGTTTTTAGTATTATCTATTTATTTATTTATTTAAACTTTATTGCACAGATCAAGCTAGTACAAATAGCGGACTTAATGCCACAAGGCATTGTCTACCAGTCAACCATAGGGCTAACCAGAAACATTGAGTTGGTGCAGGATCTACGAGTATAACGTTCGGAGACTATAAAAAAACAAATTGAAATAAAATATAGTATACATACTTAAACTTACACAAATACATAATTATAATATACTACATACATATAGATTCATGTACCCAGTGAGTATTTTGTTATTATAGCGGCAAAAGAAATAACAACAACTACAACAATTCTTTATTGCACACCAACAAGAAAAATGTTACAGATGAAACCTTAATTTATAAATGGAAAAAATACATCATCTGTGACCAGTTCAACTGTCCAGCTATCACGGTTCATGAGATACAGTCTGGCGACAGAGAGACAGACGGACGGACAGTGGAGTCTACATAATAGGGTCCCGTTTTTACCCTTTGGGTACAGAACCCTAAAAATACAAATTGCAACCATTTTGAAACCAATTCGCGAGGTTTACAGCTCAAAGCCACTAAGTTTCCACTTTTCAAAATTGCCAACCATCCAAACATTGGTTCCGTAATTAACTAATTATACTCCAAGAGAAGGAAAATGGTTACACATATTATTCTTAAATTTAATTACATCCATCGCTTTGTGGACTTTCCTGTTCATTATGAATGTTGGTGGCATTAAGTATATTAATGTGATTTATATTTGATGTTCATAAAAACACGGCGTATTTGTAGAGCTTTGTTGAACACTGTGTTTTAAATTCAAAATGCGAAAAATCTACCAAAAAATGTTTTACTCTCAAAGGACTTATATTATTCAGTGCAAAGGGAAATAATGTAAGCTAAGCATTCTGAATATTCCTAATACGTTCACGGGCACATGGCCATTTTGAAAAAGCATGCTGCGGCACAAACTCATACAAAAAAGTACTAAACAAAATTGGTACCTATAAGGCATTGGCTTTTATACAAAAACTAGGGACCCGCCCCGGCTTCGCACGGGTGCAATGCTGATAAAATATGCATATATTATACATGTAAACTTTCCTCTTGAATCACTCTATCTATTAAAAAACCGCATCAAAATCCGTTGCGTAGTTTTAAAAATCTAAGCATACATAGGGACAGACAGACAGACAGACAGACAGACAGCAGGAAGCGCCTTGTTTTATATAATTATGAATTTTATATATACTATGTAGTGACTTTGAGAAACGAAGTGGACATTGGGCGATGATAAAAGTCGCCTTCTACAGACGTGCCCTATCACGGGGGACCTAATTTACGTCCCTGGACGTACTGTCTGTGTGTTAACCAAATAGGTCAATAACTGCCTCTCTACCAATAATATCATACTCTTCATTCACAATGAAATATTTATGGTAGAGTTTTCAGCGTTGAAATTAAAAAAACTGTTTAACACTTTGCACTCCGATCACGAGAACCACTCGGTACGCATTTTTTCTCTACTTCGCCGGCCATTTGAATAACTGCCATGTCTAGCTCGCCGATGACGAGTACCACTCGTGACACTTTTTTTCTTAGAGTCGCGGATAACGAATAGAACTCGTGATCAGATTTCATACTGTTTGTATTAAAATATCGAACACAGTTCGTGATCCGCTTAATAGCAACGTGTAAAAGAACGTTTAAGCTACCCGCTTACATACAATTTATTAACGTGAGGCTTGGGGGAACGGCATGACGATGCGTCGCCCGCGCTGCCTCGTCAGTGCGCTGCGCGGGCTACCTAACAAATCCATGTTAGAGTTTTTATTTTTTCATAAAACGAGTTCTTTTCAGCGACAGTTTTAAAGTAAAATAAATATTATAAACACATTGTTTTATTTTTATCATTATAAAATACTAAAACACCTCTTAAATAAAAAAGAATTTAATCCTGTATCTACGCTAATTATTATTTTATAAATCTTACAATATCACCGAAAATCGCCGGCGAACCATAGGTGGCGCCTTAAAAAATGCGCGGCGTTCTTGGGAAAAAGAGCATCACGAGTGGTGCTCGTGATCAGCTGTGGGAGCGCGGTACCGATTATAACTTACGGCGTGCAAAGTGTTAAGCTTCCATTTATGAACATTGAGG
The DNA here is from genome assembly GCA_905147355.2 of Apotomis turbidana. Classification (NCBI taxonomy): domain Eukaryota; kingdom Metazoa; phylum Arthropoda; class Insecta; order Lepidoptera; family Tortricidae; genus Apotomis; species Apotomis turbidana. The sequence continues at coordinate 9,273,721 of LR990301.1, forward strand.
TATTATTTATAATAGAGCCACAGACCCGAACAAAATTGTCGAAAAAAGTGGCACTGCTGTCATGTTCAAGTAGATGCCAATAACGCTTATTTATAATTTACAACAACATAATTACTTCGTACAAAATAACTCTTTACTCAAATGTTTAAGTGTCAAATTGGCTTACGTACTTATTACCACAAATATTTTTCGTGTAAATTAACTTTTTTAGCGTATTCTGACTCATGTCTCTTGTCAAACTTGGAACATGGCACGAAAGGAGCAGATTTTAATAGTTTTACATACTAAAAATATTTTCATTATTATTTTATTTAGGTATTAAAATATATTTGTTGTTTGAACTAAATAAACTCGTAAATTGTTAATAACAATTTAAGTTACGTTTTTATTTAACAACTGCATAAAAGGGTCCCGACACTGCATAGAAGGGATCAGTAATAATGACATTATGATTTCTCAACTCATCTTGTTCTAGTAGGTATGTGAAATGAGAGTAAGGCAAGTGCAAAACATTAACATTTTTAACCCTTTAAAGTTTGATGGCGTGGCGTGGAAGTCGGTGGCGTAGTATGCACGGCAGCACACATTGTCTTTAGGTGTTCTTGGCGTTCAAATGTTTAAACTGACAGTGTCTAGACTCTGAGACAAAATAAAACAATGACAACAGAGATTTTTTTTTATTAATATTTATTAATGTAACCTGTAGGATCTGCTTGTAAAGGGCATATGTTCATAACACTGGCTCACTCTTTTGTATACATTGTAATTTTTTTACGTTTTTATTGAAATATTAAAGGTGTGTTGAGTGAAAGACTTCAACGCTTCTTTTGATTAAACATAAAAAAAATATATGATTATGCCGAACGAACACACGAGAGACGAATTATTTGGCTGAAATTATTCTTGACGTCTGTCTCTTACTAAACGTGACCTCAATTTTTCACGTTGTTTAGGATAGCGTGGGAATCTTTAAAAAAAAAATTGGATAATTATTTATTGCACTCCTTTATTCATTTATAAAATATAAAACTATAGCGACTCCTTAGATTTTTGTTCTGTGATGAGGTGCATTTTGTAGGGACAAAGTTAATAATTCTAATCTAAAATATGCTATGATTTTACATAGGATTCGTTAATTAATCAATAGAATCTGCGTAAAAAAGAATATTCCGACCTTTTTCTTTATTTTCTAGCTGTTATTTCTGCAATTTTTCACTAAAAACTAAGTCATTTTTGAGACCCGTCACGTGTCATGGTCTAAACGAGACTGATCGCCCAACTAATGCGATTTGTGATTTTGCATTAGTTGGGAGGGTGCCATTTTTTCCGTCTGATTGTGTGTCCATGTAATTATTACGTCAATGTTTATGAAACATGTAATGTCTCATTATTTTTTAATGTGGGTATACGCCACATTTGTTTATATTAAACCATTGATACAAAGATCAAAGCACAAAGAAAAATTTAAATGCGTAACCTGGCGGAGGAGACCGGGAATCGAACCCGGTACCTCTGGATTACCGGTCCAGCGTGGTCTCTTCCATCTTTGTATCTTCAATCTTTTTTTATCAATTCTATTTATTATGTGGAAATACCACATTTTTATTTTATAAATAATGACACAAAAATTGAATGCGATCCACTCTATAATCTAAGCAGGACTCGAACCTGCGACCTCTGCGTTTCCGGCGCATTGCTCTCCCAACTGAGCTATTAGATCGCTACGTCAATCACACCAAATCTTTCATTCCATAATTCTTACGCTACTGGAGCGCCCTCTACGTTATATGCGTTTGAAATGCTTATGCGCACTAGCCATACCCTAGGATGTGCGCTTTACACGCACAGACAGTCCTGCTTAGATTGTAGATCGCATTCAATTTTTATTTCTTAATTTACCTTTGTGTCATTATTTATTCAATTCAATTAAATTCAATTTATAAAATGGTTTAATAGTTTAATCATATTTAAAAATGTATCATCAAAACATCATGACACACACACATGACTACACAGTGTCAGCTTCCAAGTTTTAGTCAAAGGACAGTTTTGAATATGACTCACTTGTGTTGGAGTTTTCATACTAGTATTAAATATTTTAATCTCGGTTGTTATTTTGTTAAGGGTCCAACGTCCGCCTACTTTCGCCCACTGTTTGCAACAAGTTTTGATTTATACTCGCCTTTATAGTGGAAAATAAACTTGAAAATAACTAAAGTAATGTTGCTTAAAATATCCTTTGGAAACTTTGAGAAAGGTATAAAACTAATATCATATCACTATTAAATTACACTATACCCATAACGGAGAATTTCCACAGAGTCATTGACAACTGTGGGGTAAGAGGACATTATATATAGGTATAAGGGAAACACACAAAATAATAATTTAGAAATTAAACATTTAGAAGACCCCCGAGTGATGTAGCAAATGCTAATCAAACTGAACATAACTCCAAAATTATGAATTTTTGGCTTCAAAATTGGCTGAGATCTTCTCACTTGATCCAATTAAAGCAATCTTGGAAACTACTGTACCTATTTAAAGCAAACATAGATAAGAACCATCGCGATGGACAAGTCTTTCGATTAAAAAAACGCACTAAAATTGTGTGCATCCGCTTTGGAGCTATGACACCACAGACAGATACACAGACACATACATATGTTGAACTTATAACACCCCTCTTTTTTTGTAGTGGGTTAAAAATAACTAAGCTAAATATACCTAGACAAACAAAAAATAAATAAATAATGGTTGTACTTTCTTAATTAAAGCTATAATATAGAAAATATTCCAGTGTTCTACTTTCCACCTTGCGTTTGCCTTACCCCACCTGATACTCATGAATCACGAAGTACCTATGCTAAACGATTCGATTATATACAAGATAAAGTAACACTAACTCTGAAATCAATTTAATAGCAAACTCAACAAGAACCCAAGCTTTCAGGTCATCGAATAAAAAATAAAAAGCCGAAGTCGAATAAAAACCAAACAGCCACCAACTATTAACTTCAACTGCTAAAAACTCCAATAATAAGTCTAAATCACTAGGTAAAGTTTACTTTGCCTTTTAATGAAAACTAGATTCTTTCTCACTTTGATTAAACCTCTCTTAGCAGACTTGTTAAATTTCTAATGGAGTCTTATTGATTTACACAAAAAGCCTGGCCAACTTTGTTACCCAAAAACAATGAGATTTTCATGACTGGCCAGCTTTAACCGCTGCTGACGTTATTCGTTTCAAAAATCCATTGGATTATACGCTGTAAAGTCCAAGTGAAAAAGTCGCTAGGAACGGTAAAGTTAGAATGGTAATTGCTGTCGTAACTTGGCTGTCGGCTGTTTGGAAGCTATACAAATACGTAAACAGCTACTTTTTTAATTATCCTCGGGCCGAGTTTCGAATTTAACTGAGGGCCGTTTGAAGCATGAGATAAAGGTACTTAAATAAACACACAATGTGTTTTAAAAGTGACAGTGGGCAATTCAGGAAATGTTTTAAGGGTTTGCTTTAAGCGAGTGCGAAAACATGACCCGTATGAATGCGAATGTGTTTGTTTATTGGTTTGTCCTGTTAAAAAGCAAAAACAAAACTGTGTATCAACAGTATACGTAAAAAAAATAACAAAAAATAATCGACTTTAAATAAACTGAAAAGTCAAAAATAACCCGTTCATGTCAGTGACAAAGTTGCCGCGCCGGTGTACGGGTACCGTGAAACATGCCAACTTTGCCCGTTTTTTTCGTAAAAACCCGAACTTCTCTCATTTTTTCTATGACGGGATTATTATTATTATTTAAGAGTTTCACTCTTGTCGGTGCAGTTCTCTCCAGTCCGTTCTACTTAACGCCAGTTCTTTGACTTCCCGATACGACCCGACGTCTGCCTTTCTCTTGATCTGGTCCAAATAGCTAATCCTCGGCCTTCCTCTTCCTCTCCTTCCTTCAATTTTCCCCTCCATTATCTTTTGTATTAGATCGTCGTGTCGTATCAAATGACCTATCATTTTCCCTCTTCGAGTTTCTATTGTATGAAGTATATGTCTCTTCTCCTTTACCCTTTCCAATACTTCCTCATTGGTGACTCTTTCTGTCCAGCTTATTCCCTCCATCCTTCGCCAGCACCACATCTCGAACGCCTCAAGCTTTTCTCTGTCCCGTTGTGTCATGGTCCATGTCTCGCAGCCATAAAGTGCAATGCTCCAAATATAAGTTTTAATAAAACGTTTTCTTATAGATTTGGCCATTTTTGACTTAAAAATATGTTTTTTACTGTGAAAAGCGTTTTTAGCTATTGCTATTCTAGTTTTAATATCTGTAGTGCATCTCGAGTCTTCTGTTATTATACTGCCTAAATACTGAAATTGTTGGACTTGCTGTAGTACTGTGTTATTTATTTTAATTTCATGTATTTCTCTGTGTTTAGATATTATTAGTGTCTTGGTTTTATTTAAATTTATCTTTAAATCGAAGTCTCGGAAAGTTGTGTCCATTATGTTTAAAATTGTTTCCAACTGTGTGCTGTTTTCCGCTAAAACTGCTATATCATCTGCAAATCTAATAAATGTAATTCTATTTCCGTTAAATTTAACACCTTCTGTTGTATTTTCTATAATTTTATCAATTGCACTTTGAATGAATAAGTTGAATATGAGCGGCGAGAGTGAACACCCCTGTCTGACTCCTTGTCGGATCTTAGCCTTTCCCTTCTCGTCCCCTACTTGTATGATTGTTTCTTGGTTATGATGAAGTTCGTATATTATTCTCCTGTCTCGATAATCAAGTCCTGCATCTTTTAAGGCTTTCATCATTTTCTTCCAGTTTACTTTATCAAAAGCTTTTTCTAGGTCTATGAATGCTATGTGTGTATTAAGACCAATGTCTAATCGCCTATCTACAATCATTCGAAGTGCTAAAATGGCTTCTCTAGTACCTTTATTCTGTCTGAACCCGTATTGGTCTTCTCCTAGAAGTGATTCTATTTTAGGTCTATTTCTATTTTGAATGATCTTTAACAAAATTTAGGATGCTTGCGAAATAAGGCTGAGAGTTCGATGCTCTTCACATTTTAATGTCTTGGGTTTCTTTGGAAGGGGTATAGTTTTACTTATTTGAAAATCCTTTGGTATGGTTCCAGTCTTGTGCATATCCTTAACAATGTCATATATTTCATTTAATAATAGGTCATTCGAGTATTTAATTAGTTCGATGTAAATATTATCACTACCAGCAGCTTTTCCATTTCCTATGCTATTTATTGCTTTGTCAAATTCTTCTCTCATAATCACCGGTCCCTTTTTGTCTTCGTCTTCCTCTGACTCCTGTCCTATGTCATCTATATGTAATCCTTCCCCATCATATAGAAGTTCTATGTATCTTTTCCATCTTTCCATTATGAGTTTTTTATCTAATAGTAATTCGTTATTTTCATTTAGTATTGCAGTGCTTTTAGTTTTATTTACTTTGTTTAAATTCTTAATACTGTTGTACGCTATGACGGGATAAAGTTTTTTTTTGTCTAACGCATCCATCGTATTCATATGCATGCGTTTATTACGAGAAACAATTTTTAAATCTACATTTAACCATTTTTTTATCAATTTTCACCTCGGATAAAGTTATCTAAACTTTTGCAAACATTGCCCAAATCGATTATTTTCGTAACTATAGCCCCTACAACGTTAAGATAAGGATCAGTATAAAATCTGGGGTAATAATGGCGGTCTACTTAATATCTTGGTCTTAACTGTACAAACACGTGTGCAATATGGGTGGGCAATGTTACATAGGTATTTTGTTTTTCTCCATACAAGCCGAATCAAGCAGTTTGAAATTGTCAGGGTTGTCACTTTTGGTTGAGTAAACCATCTTTACCAATACCATTATCAAAATGAAAAATGTATGCTTAATATTTGATACTAATAGTTTGGCGGTTATTTTTTTACTTTACGTTAGAATAATCTAAATAAAAATCGTCATAATTGAATATTCTATGTTTTTTTGTTTTATGGACATGACATGACATGACATGCAGCTAATGCTAAAAGTACAACGGCTTAATAGAAATATAATTTACCTTACCTTAAATACATAACCCTTCTTTATTTACGCAGTCAGGTAAAATTACGACAAGGTGACAACCCTAACCCTTTTTTTAGTCTGGGCAATGTTGGCATTCATAGGTTAGCAAGTTACTGGATAACATTGCCCACCATCATAACTCCGGTTTTAATAAGTATTTTTAGTTCAAACTACAATAAAAATTATCTACAGTTCTTATTTTATAACAAGCAATAAGATACGTTCACCTGAGGCTTCCCCATTCTGTAAAAAATACACCAGTACTTCACCTAGAATTGGCCCGCCAAATCACGCACCTTATTCGACTAGTCCCAACACGTTACGGAATGAAGTTGCGCGCAAATGTGATTCCCAGTGATACCACAGATATAATCTATTTTCCACTAAAAATAGTAGTGTTGCCATAATCATCTTGAAATTGTCTACAGTAACGTTTCTTTTTTTAAGTAGCGTTTTGGGCAAAGTTCCCTGTGGAGGCAAAGTTGGCGTATTTCACGGTAGCAGTCCCTGATGAAGAGCTCCATACGAGTTCCGTATCACGAGTATCACGCTCGAAACGTTGAGGTAATTAAATAAACGCTTTTTGATCGCAATTAAGTCTCGTTTTGTTATACTTAAAAACGTGAAAAAGTTCAAATCAAATTATTAGTCTACCTACTACTACATGCAAGCATAAGTAAACTTGAGCTCAGTGAGAGAGAGAGCTAGCCAACGCGTTGGCGCCCTCTTAAAAATACTGGAGAAAAGCTTTTGTATCTAGCCGTAAATATTTTTATACATTCGGCTTATTTATGAGCACTGGAAATGAGACATTTTCCTGAAATCATTTCTCATAACGCAATGTTGCGTGAAATTCCGAAATTATGTACTAAAGATAACATCAAACTATAGGTTTATTTAATACACCCAACTGATTATACGAAGAAAAACATCTAGCCCATTTAATCCGTGACTCATTTATACATAAGTAGTTTCATATTTGCGAAAAAGAGAAAAAATACTCATTCTCCAAATTTAAATGTCTTATAACAACAGTAATATCGTATTTATATACACCCAATAAAATGTACTTATATGTAGAATGAATAGGATTGTGTATAAGATGAACACCCATCCAAGTATGAGTAGACAAGAAAGATTTCGCGGTTTATGGTTCGCGACTCTTGCCGTGCGACATAGCATCACCGTCACTTTCTGATAGTGCTGTGCAGAAAGAGATAGGTAGTATATCTCGCACGAGAGAGTCCCATGTCACAGTTGTGCTAGATGTGCTGGAAACCGTTTTATGAGAGAAGCTAGGTATATGGAAGTTTGTAAATTATTATATCTTCCAGATGCTTGATGAATTCACAGTGACATAAACAAGAAATACATAGTCAATACGTACGCGTAAATAATACATCTCTCGGTATAATTCAGTGAATAAAGGATTTTGACCTTACAAACGGTCCGGTAGTTTTGAATTTTTGATATGACCTTCAAAAAGCATTCTACATGGATCTATTTTGAATAAAATGATTTTGATTTGATTTGATTTGATTTGATGTCTAGGATGGTTAGTCAGTGTTTAAAATGCAAAATGCACAATTCCCCCCCCATCCGCGCCCGCCGCCATATTGAAAAAACCGGCACTTTCTTCATATTTTTGCTCTTATCTTCCTTTAGAAGCATTTTAGCTAGAAGAAAGCTGAGACAATGTTATAGAGAGTTAAATTTACTACATTCTCCATTTTATATTTTTTTTCTAGGACAGATAGTTACGGAGATATCCACATTTAAAAAAACGTAAAAAATCACAATTTCCTACTGAAAAACAAACTTCTGGATTATAATATATCTTCGTTTAGGAGCATTTTAGCTAGAACAGTGCTTGGGCAATTTTGTAGAAAATTTAATTTACTATAATTTACATTTCAAATTTTGTTTCTAGGACAGATAATTACGGAGATATGTAAAAAATAAAGTCACATTTTCCGAAAATGTATGTAAAAATGGACATGAGTTTTATAAGCAATTATATTTCCTACATGTTTTAATTTGTCCTAGACTAGTCCGTAACTGAATGACAGCGTTCTAAACCAAGAATTTTGAAAAAAAATCGGAAAATTCGACTTTTCCTGTTTTTTTAAATGTGCATATCTCCGTAACTAACCGTCCTTGAAACAAAATTTGAAGTGTAAATTATAGCAAATTATATTCTCTACAACATTGCCCAAGCTTTGTTGTAGCTAAAATGCTCCTAAACGAAGATATAATCCAGAAGTTTGTTTTTCAGTACGAAATTGCGATATTTAACGTTTTTTTAAATGTGGATATATCCGTAACTATCTGTTCTAGAAAAAGTTCATGTGACGCGCGCTGTTACGGAGTGGACGTGTTTGCCGTGGAGTCGATACATTTAAATACTGTTAATTAGTGTAGAACTGTTAAAATAGTGCTGTTCGGTGTCAATGCAATGACAACGCGATGTGGTGCCTGTGAGACCGATATATATGATTTATCGTATATAGAATGCTCAAGAGAATCATGCAAGAGATTGTTTCATTTGAAGTGCCTCGGCATGTCCGCGGAAAAACTTGAAGCTCTCACGGAGGAGTACAAGAAGCAATGGTCTTGTCCAGAATGCGTGAGCTCTATACCAAAGTGCGGCAACGTCGAAACCCCGGTACGAGGAAACCTCTTGAATCAGACATTCACGCCTATTAGTCATGTAAACACAGTGCGGGGAAATCGTCATCAACTGGATGTGTCAGTGAATGAATGTGAATCTAAGGTATTAGATATGCTCGTGGGCTTGCAGACTGAAATGCGAATTCGAATGGATAACCAGATGGAGGCGTTCAAAGGGTTAAAAACTCAATTTCTTAAAAATCAGTCTGAGTTGCAACAATTGCGAGAAGAAATGAGGGTAGCGCGAGAAAAATTAAAAGAGGTGAGCGTATTAGAAGGTCAAATAAAAGAATTACGGAACAAGAATGATCAACTGGAATGTTACATTAAAAACATGAAAATTAATACAGATAAATCTGTATTACCGACTTACATACAAACAGGATCCAATGGAAAAGAGACGTCAAAACCGCTAATGCCATCCCAAGAAAAGATAGTAGATTCATATGCAAAGGTCAGTGCTAAAAATCTGCCAGTTTTATCGCCTGAAGAACAAGCACAATCTAATGCATACGGTACTGCCAGAAATCTACCCGCCGCAGCGGTAGCAACTACGAGTATGCAACAGTGTGGGGCTACGAAACAAGCGATATCGGCAGCGAGTACAGAGCGGTTCGAAGTCGAAGTTCACCCAGAAAACGCATTGAATTCAAATAGTAAAGGTAGCAATGAATGGCACGAAGTGAAAAGGAGGAAAAGCAGATTTCCTAATAATGAAATTAAAAAAGGCGGAAAGGAGAATTCAGGTGGCATCCAGGGCACAGAACGGAAAAAATATCTGCATGTGTGGCGATTAAAAAAAGAAACCACCGTAGAAAATTTAGAGGCCTATGTGAAAGATATATGTGGTGCGGAATGCATAATGAAAGTAGAACAGATTAAGCATAAATCTGAGAGGGACTATGCTTCGTTCCGAATAGGAGTTCCGGAAAGTGCTTATGAAAAACTATGTGAGCCTAACGTTTGGCCGATTAATGTGGAGTTCTGTGAATGGGTGTGGTTTCGTAACCCCAGAGAAACTAAATACACTCCAACATAGACCGTTGGAAGTGTATTACCAAAATGTTAGAGGTTTGCGAACAGTTGGAAGAATTTTGCGCGGGCATTGCATCATCAAGTGCAGAGTTATTTGCGATAACTGAAACCGGCTGTAATGAATCAATCAAAAATGCTGAAATAATACCGCCAGGTTATAACATTATGCGCTGCGATCGAACGGACGGACGCAAGCAGGGCGGCACTTGTCTCGTGGCCACACCGGGCACCGAGATGCGACCCGTGCGCTTGCCGGATGACGTCAGCGTCAGTGATAAGGTGTTCGAACTGGTTTGTGCGAATATCTACGCGCGCGCTCGAGTACTCTTTTTATGTTGCGTTGTTTACATTCCGCCTAATAGTAAGGATAGTGATTATATGTTACTATTTAGAATTATAGAACAATTATGTATAAAGTATAGTAATGTAATAGTAATAGGAGATTTTAACTTGTTTTCGTGTACTACATATGTTAGTGATTACTTTAATTGTTTTTGTACTTATTGTGGATTCACTCAGAGGAATGAAATAAAAAATTGTAATAATCGTCAGTTGGACTTAGTTTTAACTTCGCTGGGGGAAAAAGTAAGGGTGCGTGCAGCGTCGGAGGCGTTGGTTCCAGTTGATGCGTACCATCCGCCGCTAGAGGTACTGGTGACGGTGGCGGGGGGCTCGCCGGCGCAGGCGCAGGACGCGGCGCGCGAGGACGATGCCAACTTTGGGGACCAACATCACCACCAGAGATGGAACTTTAGGAAGGCCGATTATCCGGGGTTCTACATGTCTTTAGCCTCCATTGATTGGACTCGGTTGTATAGTATCGATAATGCGGAGGATAGTGTATTATTTTTCTATGCTAATATTAACCAAGTTATTAATGATTGGGTTCCTAATAAAGTAAAAAAAAACATAACATCAAAATATAGCTATCCCGAATGGTATTCTGCTGACATAATTAAGGAAATTAAAAATAAAGCTGCTCTTCATAGAAAATACAAAGCGAGTAACGGGTCAAGAGAAAATTATATAGCTTTTGCTAGGAGCAGGGCGAGGGTGAAAAGTTTAATCAAATTAGCTCACGCACAATACCAAGATAGGGTCCAAAAACATTTAAAAGAGGATCCGAAAGCTTTTTGGAATTATGTTAAGTCGAAAAGTAAACAGAGGAATTCTCAAAAAATAACCAAAGACGGAGTAGTACTAAGTGACGCAAAAGGTGCTAATGAGTTCGCAGATTTTTTTCAGTCTGTCTATAGTAGCGTGCCAGCAAAACTTGACTTAGACGCGGCGGTGTCGCAGGCGCCGGCGCAACAATGCCCGTCGGACTCGACGCGAATAAGCATTGAGAGGTTGCAGTTGGCCGAAGTCGAGCGAGCACTAACAAGTCTCAAACCGAAACGGTCAGCCGGTCCAGACGGCATCCCTGCTTATGTAATTAGAGACTGTCGATTTGTTTTGGCCGAACCATTATTACATATTTATAATATGTGTTTGAAGCACGAGGTATTTCCAGAGGCATGGAAAATAACTCGGGTAGTTCCTGTTCCAAAGGGGGGAGGAGGTGAAAGTGTCGACCAGTACAGGCCGGTAGCAGTGTTGTCTACTCCTGCGAAAGCTTTTGAGTCGGCATTACATAGTAGTCTTTTTAACCAACTGAAGTCTCAACTATCGGACGAGCAACATGGTTTTCGGCCGGGTTGCAGTACCACCAGTAACTTACTTAGCTATGTGACGGATATAATACCAGAAGTAGATGGAGGGGGTCAGGTGGACGCCGCTTATTTTGATTTTCGCAAGGCGTTTGATGTCGTGGACAACGATATTCTGCTCAAAAAATTAGCCGGCGTTGGCCTTACCCCACACCTGCTAAAGTTTTTTATAAGTTACATGCGTGACAGACAACAATTTGTAGAATACAATGTTTTTCCATCGCAGCCGTACTTAGTACGGTCTGGTGTAAGTCAATGAAGCAACCTGGGTCCTTTGGAGTTTGTTATTATGGTGAATGATTTACCCAAGGTCATCAAGAATTCAGGTTGCTTACTGTTTGCGGATGACTTGAAATTATATTTACCTATCAGAAATTCGTCCGACTGTAACAGGCTTCAAAGCGACATAAACCGGGTTGTTGAATGGGCTGAAGGTAATAAGCTCTACTTCAATGTTACAAAATGTTTAACTATTACTTTCACTCGTAAATACAATCCCATACATCATGACTATAAGATCGACGATACGAAGTTGAAAAGAGTAACGGAGGTCAAAGATCTAGGCGTACAATTTACATCCGATCTGAGGTTTCGAGGGCACATCATAAACATTTGTAAAAAGGCCTATAGAATGCTAGGATTTGTACTTCGCCGTGCCCACGAGTTTACTAACACTGGAGCTGTTGTCGCTTTGTACAATGCGCTGGTGCGAAGTAAACTGGAAACGAATGCAGTCATCTGGGATCCACATGAAACGAAATATCATCTGATGGTGGAGCGAATTCAAAATAAATTTGTCAGATATACTTATTGGAAAAAGTATGGAGTGTATCCTTTTTACCCATTGCTGTATCCTAACTTATTTGTTTTGGGAATGGTGGGGTGCAATGAACTGCGAGTGCGTAGAGAACTGAGTCTGGCGACCTACGTATTTAAATTAATCAGGGGGAAAATATACAACAGCAAGGTGTTAAGTCATGTGAGCCTTTGTGTGCCGGATAGATTTGTGTGGCGCCGCCGCCGGCCCGGCCTGCTCCAGGAGCCGCGCGGGCGCACCAACTTGCTCCGCGAGGCGCCGATGGCGCGCGCTATACGTACCCTTAATGCACTGAAAAAAATACCCAGTGGAGCCTACTGAAATTACAGTAAGCGTAACCGTTATAACAGTTAGGTTTACTGAAATGTCAGTAGGCCTAACTGTTATTGCAGTAAGTCTTAGTTTCTATTCACCGTATTATGAATAGAGACTAAAGTACTATGTGTGACCTTACAAACGGTCCGGTAGTTTTGAATTTTTGATATGTTGTCTAGGATGGTTAGTCAGTGTTTAAAATGCAAAATGCACAATTCCCCCCACTCCGCGCCCGCCGCCATCTTGAAAAAACCGGCACGTTCTTCATATTTTTGCTCATATCTTCCTTTAGGAGCATTTTAGCTAGAAGAAAGCTTCGACAATGTCATAGAAAGTTAAATTTACTACATTCTCCATTTTATATTTTTTTTATAGGACAGATAGCTACGGAGATATCTACATTAAAAAAAAACGTAAAAAATCGCAATTTCCTACTGAAAAACAAACTTCTGGATTATATCTTCGTTTAGGAGCATTTTAGTTACAACAAAGCTTGGGCAATGTTGTAGAGAATTAAATTTACTATAATTTACACTTCAAATTTTGTTTCAAGGACGGTTAGTTACGGAGATATGCACATTTAAAAAACAGGAAAAGTCGAATTTTCCGAAAATTTCTCAAAATTATTGGTTTAGAACGCTGTCATTCAGTTACGGACTAGTCTAGGGCAAATTAAAACATGTAGGAAATATAATTGCTTGTAAAACTCATGTCCATTTTTACATACATTTTCGGAAAATGTGACTTTAATTTTTTACATATCTCCGTAATAAATCTGTCCTAGAAACAAAATTTGAAATGTAAATTATAGTAAATTTAATTCTCTACAAAATTGCCCAAGCACTGTTCTAGCTAAAATGCTCCTAAACGAAGATATAGTCCAGAAGTTTGTTTTGAGTTGGAAATTGCAATTTCTCAAGTTTTTTTAAATGTGCATATCTCCGTAACTATCTGTCCTAGAAACAAAATATAAAATGGATACTGTAGCAAATTTAACTCTCTATAACATTGTCGAAGATTTCTTTTAGCTAAAATGCTCCTAAAGGAAGATATGAGCAAAAATATGAAGAGAGTGCCGGTTTTTTCAATATGGCGGCGGGCGCGGAGGGGGGGGAATTGTGCATTTTGCATTTTAAACACTGACTAACCATCCTAGACAACATATCAAAAATTCAAAACTACCGGACCGTTTGTAAGGTCAAAATCCTTTATTCACTGAATTATCACCGTATTAGTAGAGATACGTCTCAATCTAAATAAAAAAATTACCGAGGCCAAATGATTGACTATCATAAATAAATAAAAATATAAGGGTACCCAGTTGACTAAGGAACCCTAAAAACCACAAGCGGCTCTGCGAGCTGTAGGCCAATATTGCTGAAATTTGTTATTTTTTACATTTTCATACGCCATACGGTCTTCGCCATTTTGAAAAATTTCAAATAACTTAATCGACAAAAAAATTATATAATTATACTTATCAAACCTCACAAAAATTTATATCAGTTGAGAAATGCGACCTTTAGGTGAGAACAGCCTGAAATACGGACATCCGGACATATGAAAGATTTTTTTGCCGGATGGGTCATGATTCCAGGAAAAGTCTTAATAACGTCATGCAGGATCGTCATTTGTTTTGTACGGGGGCGCGGCGCCGTGCCAACCTGGCGCCATCTGTTTTCATAATTTCCTTTGTCCTCTCATCACGCCGAAACGGCTGGATAAATTGTAACCACTCTCGGTACAGGGATAGCTGGACATCCGAAGATGGTTATAGGATACTTTTTACCCCACGGTACGGGTACGAAGTTCCTAATTATGAATTTATGATATCATCAGTCACCATAACATGTTTTAAATGTTATACGTTCGAACGTGTCAAAAAAGCATAAATTTAAATTAACTAGCGCAAAATCACAAATTCTGGGGACAGCTGTGATCTGCCCACGTGCGAAGCGCGGAGGAATTTTGAACGCTGTACGTAAATAGTTAGTTTATTTATATCGTGTGGATATTACTACAGAATCGCTAATGCAAATGAGTCATGCTTGGTGACAAACTTATCTTTAATACCTAATCTAATCGTAATGTAGACTAAACATGTTAAACATGTAGTAATCTTCTCGTATTGAGTTCATTCACAATTTGATACATGAAAATTGCATTTGAATTGGTTTATCCGTAACATTTTCTTGGGTTTCCGCGACTGTCACACATTTAAATAAAACAATCCTTAAATGCATATACAATTATACTAATTTTATTTCTAAAATGACGTAATTAACAATGAAATCCACGTCAGTTATAGATTGCGGAAAAATCTTGACAAAGTCTATTGACAATATTCAGATTTTGACTTATGTCATTTCAGTATTCATTTAAGGATGAAACTAATTATATTGCGTATTTAATTATATTTTTAGGTACTAATAAAGCCTAAAGTACTTATAATAGCTAGATCGATTAAATTTTGCATTTCATATGTTCCATAACTACAGTTAACTTGTTAATTTGGGCGCTCTGGTAGTGCCCCGCTTTTTTTGTTTGTCTTGGCGAGGGTACTGCCGTGCCCCCAGATTTGAGACTCCGTTTAATAGTAAGTAATTAAATGTAAATACTTACCGTGTAAACATTATTTGTCGTAAGTAATTCTTTCATAACTTATAAGTTTGTTTTGAAATGGCTGAAATTCGTAATTTTCTACGTTTACGTTTTAACCCTCATATTTCCGCCATTTAAAAAAAATCGTAAAGCTGAATCGTCTAAAATTCCATACATTTAAAATTATCGAACCTACACACAAAATTTCACGAGAAATGGTTGAGAAATGCCACCTTAAGGTGAGAACAGCCGGACAAGGCGTCACTGGAACAGCGGGACATACGAAATAATTTTTGGCCAAGCTGAAATGGAGACTACTCGTTTCGCTCGCTCAGCGTTTGTTGACAGTACAACTTCCGTGCGTAATATGTATTATTTAGAATAATTATTATCTTATCCGAGACATTGCCAAGATTACGTTATTGGAGCTCGGTGAACTCAACTTGTCAAACTACATGACAGCTGTCACAAAAAAACTAAAATGTAAACAATCGCCTTGGCACCAAAATGATTGAATAATAGGGACTTCCGGTTTGTGACTTAAGATGGCCGCATGCGTTTAAGTTGCGTTGTTCATTATTTATTCATTTTTGTTGTTCAATGTGTAGTATTGATAGCGTATTGTGCAGTGATCTAACGTATGAGTGAATAGCTAATGAAGAATTCAACTTGAAGCGTTCATAGCCCTTCCTGGGTCAAGGCCCGATAGTCCGCGTGGTTTTTTGTAAATCGCTATCACTTTACAAAAAGCAAAACCTCACCGAACAACGGCATGCTACGAGCAAACTTGAAATTGGCGAAATCATCATTAACCTGATGGAAGCCATATTTTAAAATTAGAATTAGATTGAATAATATCATCAAACTTTAATGTTTATCTTACATTATGCTACATTAAAAACAAAATAAATAATAAATTACCACGTGCTCTTGCTGTCCGCGAACATTTTTTTTTCTTTTTTTCATGTCATAGGGGGCAAACGATCAAACGGCCGTGTTTTTTATACAGCGTGTATACGAGGGGCGTCTGAAAAGTTCTAAGCCTAAGGTATTTCGAGGTTATATATGCGTTTATGATACTGGCCACTAGAAAGGCCATTTAAAAACAAATTATTAAAAAATAACATGTCACGTTTTTATTATTCTGTTTCGAGATATTCAACGGAAAAGTACATCATGTGTGAATTACCAACGAATATTACGAAAATTGAGCACCGTGCTGTAATTAAATTCCTTACAAAAAGTGACAAATCACTGCAGTGTATTTTTGAGGAAATGGCTATTATTTACGGTGATTCTGGGCCTTCTTATGCCACAGTCAAAAAGTGGAGTCGCTTATTTAAACTCGGACGGGAATCGATCGAAGACGACCCCCGCTCAGGGCGGCCAATATCGGTAGTGACCGAAGAAAACGTAGCAAAAGTCAAAAAGCTGGTATTAGAAGATAGAAGAATTAAGGTTTGGCAAATAGCTGAGGTCTTAGGTATTAGTAAAGAAAGAGTCGGAGAAATTTTACATGAACATTTGTACATGAGTAAAGTCAGTGCTCGTTGGGTACCGAAAATGCTAACGGCCTTCGATAAAGTACGTCGTGTGGAAACTTCTCGGGCGTTTTTAGAATTGTGCGAAGATGATTTAGATGAAGTTTGTTCCCGAATAGTAACTGTTGATGAAACATGGATCAGACAGTATGATCCGGAGTGTAAGTCTGAGTCGATGCAGTGGATTGAAAAGGGTGAAAGGCCGCCGAAGAAATTTAAAGTGCAAAGGGTAAAGGCCTCTAAGTTAATGGCTACGGTATTTTGGGATTGTGATGGCATTCTTTTAATCGATTATTTAGAAAAAGGCTCTACGATAAACGGAACTTATTATGCAAATCTAATAAGACAGGTGCGACAAGCCATAGTTGAGAAAAGGCGGGGTAAACTAAGGAAAGGCATTTTGTTTTTGCAAGACAACGCACCCGTTCACACCGCTAATGTTGCGAGGCGTGCTCTGAAGGAAGTTGGTTTTGACGAAATTGACCACCCACCCTACAGCCCAGATCTAGCCCCAAGCGATTATTTTCTATTCAATAATTTGAAGAAAGAGTTGAGGGGAAAGCGATTTAGAAGTGACGAAGAGATGAAGGCGGCTGTACAGGAGCATTTTGAAGGGCAAAATGAAGATTATTTTTTTAATGGCCTAAAAGCACTGTATAAAAAATGAAAAAAATGCATTGATTTAGGAGGAGACTATATTGAAAAATAAACACGAGTTCATTTGTGTAAATTGTTTTTTTCTAGCTTAGGCTTAGAACTTTTCAGACGCTTCTCGTAGGTATTTGATATAACCGCAAACTTTACGGGGTCTCAGTATAGGCACTTATTAATATATTGATCCGTAATTAATAAAAAAATCTAACTTTTTTCCATATAAATTACTTCAACACGCAATGTATTTGTTTGTTGTTGTTTGTTGACACTTAATATCGTGATGTCACAACTGTCACTAGTTATAAACGCCATACATTGCTACAAAGAGCATATAATCACTACGATTGCTACTCAGAAAATTTTCAAAAAATATTTACGCTCTGGTAGTTAACGCTAAATAATTAATTGTTTTAAATATCAGATTATAGCACTAAAATCCCCGTCTGGCTGCTATTTGCGGTTATATCAAATATACACGCTAAATATTTTTTTCTTTGGATACGTCTTATAAGTAGTTTCCAAAATAAATTAAGTATAGTAGGGCGCGAAGCTATGACGTCACTTGGCGGGTTCGCTCAATTTATGAAGGTACTGTGAGTAGTCTGAAGACGTCACGCTGAAATGGCGCGTTATACGATATTTACAATACGACTACTCGTTTATTTTAAATTAATCAAAAGGCGTATTTCTAAGCATGTAGGCTAGGGTCACCAATTTTCAAGTGATTTAGGGAACCCATTGATGTTATTCATTGTTTCAAACAAAAACTAGCAAATTCACGAGAGATGATTTTATAGAAAAACACTGCACCGAATTCCTCATTTCATAGAATTTTCATTTCATAGACAAAAATTTCCCAGGAAGTCTTTTTTTTTAGTTTAGTTTAGTTTAGTTTATTTATTAACCATAATGTAAGTAACATGATCATTACATGGTAAGTCAGCATTTCACAATATTATACTTATTAGAGTATGAATTTACTATACAAAGTAAATACGCTTAATATATAAAGAAATCTATTCACAATTTGCGTCAGTTAAAATATTTTCTAATGATAAATATTCAGTAATCGAATAGAAGGCATGGTTTTGGAAAAAAGTCTTGACTGTGTTTTTGAATAAATTAAAAGGTAAATCCGTGACATGCGTGGGCAGTTTATTAAATAGCTTTATTTTAATAAAAATTCCCTGTTTTTGGCACTTTTTAATCTTAGTGATGGAAGTATTAGTTTGCTATTGTTCCTCGTATTATAATTGTGGCAATCCGAACGCTTAAGTAGAGTCCTTGCTTTCTTGTGAATTTCTAACACAGAGTTGTATATAAACAATGCTATGTGTTAGTTGACTGTCAATATCATAGCCTAAGAAACATGTGTTGTGATTGTACTCAAAAGTGGTTGTAACATCGATTTTTCTTGAAAGTGTCTTGTAGTTTACAAATGTACTTTTATTTTTATTTAAAACAATGCCGTTACATTCAAACCATTTGTGCAATATGTCTGTGATGCATCTTAGGTGTTTTTCCATCGATGGTTGATCTTTGTGTCTGACTCCAATATGTGTGTCATCTGCAAAAAGGCTGATCTGCGCCCATTCTGGTATATTCGAAGGCAAGTCATTGACATAAATCAAGAATAATACTGGGCCCAGAATTGATCCCTTAGGTACGCCTATTTTACACATTTCAGGGGATGACACATTTTTTCTAACTTCAACCACTTGCATTCGATTCTGCATGTAACTGACCATCATTTTTAAAGCTATGCCGTCAAAACCATAGTGGTGTAGTTTGTGAATGAGAATATCATGCCGTATACAGTCGAAAGCTTTAGATAGGTCGCAGAACATACTTGCGCATTTCTGCGACCCATCCATAGACTCTAATGCAAAATCGACGACTCTTCTTATAACCATGGTAGTGGATTTCCCTTTTCTGAAGCCATATTGGTGGTGTGAGAAGAGATCGTTGTGTTCAAAATAATCCATTATTCTGGTTTTTAGCACCGCTTCTAAGACCTTTGAGAAGACCGGTAGTACACACACTGGTCTGTAGTTGCTTGGGTCATTAGATTTACCTTTCTTAAAGATGGGTACGACTCTACCGGTTTTCAGTATTTCTGGGAAAGTCCCTTTAATCTTGAATATATGTCAACCTATAGATTAGGTTTGGTTTATGTTACAACATTCCAAAGAATTTTATGGTTTTAGAAAAAAATGCTTTCGATGAAATGAAAATTCGAGGAAAGGTTTTGTCTATAACAAGGGTAAGATCGAATGTTATGAGATTATGAAAATTCTTGATGAAGGTTGGGATGAAACAAAAATATATATTTTCATCCAGTCAATATAAATGTTATTATGAGGCATGTCTGACTGTCATCTCACAGTCAGCATATTTTATATCATAACCTAAATCAGATTTAAGGTTCCATCGGCAAGTTTACCCTTTTTTAAAAGACAAACGTGTCATCGTATTGTCATTTCATTTGAAATTTCATTCCATCAAAAGCAATTTTTAGGTTACAAAATGTACTGAGATGACAGTCAGACATGATGATTGTCACAAGCACAATTTTATCTGAAGACTAATGGTAATATTCACATAAAATTGTGCATGAGACGGGAAAACTCCTGGCCAAGTTTTTCAACGAATGCTGTGAGATTATGAAAACGCGGGAAAAGGGTGGGATGAAACAAAAATAATATATTTCATCCCAGTCACGCATTTTCATAATCTCATAACATTCGTTCAAAAACTTGGCCAGGCGACGCTTTTCCAGTCTCATAAACTGCAGCTTATAAGCAAAAGGGCGAATGTGTAATATATTCATAGAATATATTTAACTAATTGGCTCTAAGGTGTCACTGTCACCGTCGAAAATAAGACATGCCCAGACCGTTAGTCATGGGAATGAGCGGAATAATTAACTTCGAGCGGTTTTCTTATTGTAAAGAAAAAATATTACTTGTAGCGCTTGTAGTGTCTAGTATGCCACGTTTTTTAACATGCTTTTCGAATTTTACAATATTAAATACATCAACCTGGCAATAATATTTCAATAAGCCAATGCCTCTTTTTAAGTTTTTTTCTACTCCAGTACTTTTGTCTGTCATTTATATATAGTTACTAACTCTAATATAAAGACATAAATTATGAAAGTTTGTAAAAGTCTATACTCTACTGCCCAAAAAAAACTGCTAAACGATTTAGATTTAGATTTAGATTTATTTATTTCATAATAACAAATTACATTATAAATTACCTATCCTAAGTTAATTTACATGAATCTTGATATTATGATCGTCAATAAAAACATATAATAAGATAATAATCATTCAATTAAGTCAAATATACACTCATAATATAACTACAACAATAATAATAGAAACATAAAATGCAATGTCAGATAAAACAGAAATATATGTCACTATGAGTAAAAAACTAGTTTACACAACTTATAATAGATATACATATCTCCCATGGGATCGTCAGAAAAACATTAAATAACTAAATAAACAAATGTCATTTTATAATTTCATGTCCATGTACTCACTAACAGAATAAAATGGATTTTTCAATAAAAATTTTCTCAATTTTCGTCGAAATGTTTCGTCAGATGGTTCAGTACGTATTTCGGCGGGTAGACGCTCGTAGTAGGTCGGGCCGATGACGCGCGGGTTTTTACCTGCAAGTGCCATGCGACGCGGGACTGTTCTGAGTCGAGTGACGATGTTATAATGTCGCCAAAAAAACATTACTTAGTACCACAGATTACAAAATAAACAGCTGCACTCACACAATTTGCAATAAAAAAAACTTATTGTACCTACTAATGCATTGTTGCTGCCAACTTAAAAAAATAGTTTTATCCTCTGTGCTTAGATATATGGTATAGTGAACGTATACCTTTAGGTATATGTTCATATTATTTGACAGATGGACGTCGTTACGCTGTATTTTAATGTCATTAAAGTCGAAAAAGTTAGATTAGGTCTTAGTTAGAAACTCGGTTAGCTATATTAGGTCGCTCAACCAGGTTGCAACTCGAGTTGACGTGTTCCATTATTTAACTGGGAAACTGTAATGATAGATGTAAGTAATGTAAATAAATAAAAGATGTAATTAAAATAAAATTAATTATTCGGTTTATTGTTATCCCCACAGAATAGACGATTTACCCACACATTCGGAACCGATACACTACACGTATGAATAACTAGGATGTAGTGTTAGGCCTTTGACCCACAGATAATTAATTACATCTTGCGGTATTATCAATTTGGACAATCGTGTTGTCAGTGTCAGGTAATTAGATCTCGGGCCGATTACTGCTGCACTGTAATTGTGGCCCTTGGAGTTTAATAGTTAGAATTTATACCTACCTTTTTTTGTCTTTATAGTTTGGATGTCCAGCTATCCATGTACTAAGTTGGGTTAAAATCCGTCCAGCCAGTCACAGATAGTTTTGTACCACAAAGAAAAATTGAAATGTCAAATATTAATCTTTTCTTTCAAAGCTTTTCAAATAAACAATGCAAATATTAATACACAAGGCCTAAGGAAAATCTTGAAAGGTTATTTGGCTTTAGGCTGGTGGAAAGGTTAACACGTTGGACCCGGTACCTCTGGATTGCCGGTCCAGCACGTTAACCACTTCACTATCCTAGCTCCCAAGCTTTGTATCAATGCTTTAATTTTAAAATTATATAAATATTATGATACTTTTTACCCGACTACGCTAAAGAAAAAAGAAGTTGCGAACGAATTTCCAATCTTTAATAAATTGGATGTACCTAAATTAAATACCTACTTTCATTAGCATACCTGTGCTAATGCTAACTCGGGGCACGCTGTAGGGATTTGATATCGATAAAAAAGATGTCGATATACACAGGTCTCATTGAAAATTCTCGATTACTATAAAACGGTGCGATATCATGTCTGATAAAGTGGTTATTTTCGTCTAGACGGCAATCAATAATACCGACGAATATGGAAAAAATATTGATTGTATACTTACTACGAAAATTATTTAAAATAAATAAATACACGTTTTAATTTGTTTATGGTTTTCATTCTGAAATGAAGGGAAGAAAATATATGTTAATGTTGATTAACATTTAGGACGTTGACAGTAACATCAATTTATTTATTTGTCGATGAAATATTTTGCTACATTACTTTAGTATCAGTGCCCCAAGTTAGCACAACAAACTTCGATAACACATTTTTTTTTTTGGTAACCATGGTTGCTTGCGGGTCCGAAGGACCCTTTGCACTGCTGGTGCCAGGCGTGCTACTCCGCTTGGAGACGCACCGGAAATCGATAACACCCAATCGTCTCATCATTTATAACCAAGTCACTTTGTTCCCTTAATTTGGGCACAAAATGAGTTAGCTACTGGATTCCCTACCTAATCTAATTAAATTTGTAATTAGTCCTAGTCCGTAAATCTACAAAATTCCCTTTTTTCAATGGAACCCTTTTTAACCCAACTTTGTATAAGCTCAAACTTCAGTTAAGAAGCTTTTACAGGTATTAAAAGTTAACATGAAACCAAAATCATGTTGCTTATTAATCTTCAAGTTTTACAGGTACTGGGGAAGTTTTAACGATTTCCTGTATAAAGTTATACTTAATGACTATGTATGAGTCTTTTCTATCTACTCTTAAGGCCAAAAGTAAGATTATTCACTGAGCGAGCGAAGCGTTTTTATTTCAGATTGGCCCAAATTGCTTTCGTGTGTCCGCATTCCATATTTATTTATTTATTGAACCGATTTCAGCCTGTTCCTGCCTACAGTCTGACAATACTGTTAGTGTCGTCCCTTTTTAATCAGTCTAATAAAAAGGGGACGACACTCAGTATTGCCACTTTTTGATTTCTACTCTTTTTGTCAGACTATACATTCGCATTTTCAACCGATCTTGCGAAATTTTGCGAGCAAGTTCGCTAATTATATAGTTTTGTTTATACATCAATTTCAAGGGATTTATAACGCGTATATTCACCAACTGCGCCGCGTATCCGCTCATCCAACGGGAACACTACATTTTTCCTTGATAAAAAGCACTATGTGAATTCAGTAAATGTGTTTATGTCAATTCAGGGTGTCAGCTACATTCATGCCGATTTTTTTTATCGCTCCGTTTGAGCGTGAAAAAGTAACAAACATACACACACATAAGCACTCAAACTCACTCTGACACAAACTTTCGCCTTTATAATATGTGTTAATATTTGAGCCTTCCTAACGTTTCTGTAACTATGACAGTTACCGTTGCACTATTGTAACTTTGACAGAGTAAAATTAGTAGTTTCTAAGCCGCGAAATTGTGCGCATCGGGTTAAAAGCATGAAATTTCTACCACACATAGAGCGTTCCACGGTGATTATTTTCAGATGTGGAAGGAAGTCAGATTCGTCCCCTGTGTGGTGGGAGAGCGGGGTGAAGAGGACCAAGTACTGCTCTTTTTCTTTTTTTTATTACTGATCAGTTAAGGCTATTAGGGCTTGTGCGACATCGTTTTCGTGTAAAATTGGTATCAGCTATTAATTTTTCATGTTATTTATTCATAGTACCATATAAAAATATGGTTGTATTTCTGAAATTGTAAAAATCACAACAAGTTTTATTTTATTCAGGGAGATAAATTAGTTATATTTCCTGAATATTCACAACTAAGAAAAATATTGCAAAATAGTAAATTTAATCTAGTTTCTAAAAATATATACATATTGGGCACTCTTCATACAAAAAGTAACTTAAATAAATTGTTGATGTTGAGATTAGCCTGTGTGCTCGTGATACATTAGCAAAAAAATATTTTGTTTTAATTACATTAATTTGTTTTTCTAGGACGTATTATAGTAAATATTATATGTAAAAGTATGTTAATAATCATTATTTAATGTATTTAATGCAGCGAAATAGGATGCGTTCGGAGATTTACGTTGGTTACGCCGACGTAAAGATATATTTTAAGCTACTGTTTGTATGAGAAGTGCCCAACGTGCATATATTTTTAGGAACCAGATTAAATGAGCTTTTTGCAATAATAATAATAAGTTGAAAATGTTCACGAAATTGAACTAATTTACCTCACTGAATAAAAAAACTTGTTGTGATTTTTACCTTTTCGGCCATTACACCCAAATTTTTATATAGAACTATACAAAACTAACATAAAAAATTGATTTCTGATATTTGTTTTACACGGAAACGATACCAAACACGTCCTGGTAGACTTAACTGACCAGCAATAAAGAAAGAAAAGAGGGATACTTGGCCGTATTCACTCCGCTCTCCCGCCTCACAGGGGACGAATCTGACTTCCCTCCACATCTGAAAATAATCACAAAGGAACACTCTATCTGTGGTAAAAATTTCATGCTTGTAACCCGATGCGCACAATTTTGTTAGAAAACAGCGGACTAACAACTCTACTAAATTGTGTTTCACTCTGTCACTATTTGACAATGGTAACTGTAGTAGTTACTGAAACGCCATAAAAACTCAAATAATAAATATACCTTTGTAAAACTTTATGTTCCCAATTGGAGATATGGCAATGCCTCGTCTAATGCAGCCTAGTTAACTGAATGTGAACGCCTGGTGTCACGCCCATGACATTAGTATTGTCATTTGTCACGATGTCCACCATTATTGTGATAATTCAGTAGTTACAACTCTTGTGATGGCAAAGGAACTCTTGCACTTTGAAAACTTATCAATAAATACAGTTCAACAACAGTTCTTCAATACGGGCACAATAAGTATATTTTTTACGCCGATACAAAAAAATAGCTTCTCAAATCGACGGTTTTTTATGAAAAGTTATTCAAGTAACCAAATAATATGTTACAGAGTGTTTTTAACCATGGGGTTTTAAATTCAAGGTTTAGCTCTCCAAACTGACTTTTGTTCTGCAACTTTATAAAAATATCTTTAATTTGATATTTTTCATACGAGTTAAATGTTAATGTTCAATGTTTGCGAACATTCACACACATCCAATGCTAAATTGACAGCATACCTACTGATATTAAATGTTTATCTTTAAGAGACGTCGAATGGCAAATGAATAATCGCAATTGACCATACACTGACTTAATGATTAAACTTTGCTTTGAGGTCTAATAAATTATGTAGGTACTTTTATTAATGTCACAAAACAAAATTAGATCAGTGTTTTTTATTCGTTAAGTAAGGTTTTTCGTAAAATCCTGAGCAGTTATGCAAAATCTTAGAAAATGGCAATAAATCGCGTCTCTTATACAATTGGTATGCGTTAAAAAATGATTATTATAAAAAATAAAATTATTAATTTAAAAAGCCCCCGACATGACAACCAATAAAAAGAAAGAAATAAAATCTACGTAATGAGCCTGTACAATGAACAGTAGAAAAAGAATTCAAGCTTCGTTGCGTTCGGGGGACCGCTAAGTACCTAAATGAAATGACATATATATTTTTCAACGCAGAATTGCATGTATGCATTTGGGCTTCCCACTTTACAATTTACAGTACATTGCATTTCATTTACTTAGCGGTCCCCCGACGCAACGAAGCTTGGATTCTTTTTCTACTGTTCATTGTACAGGCACATTTCGTAGATTTTATTTCTTTCTTTTTATTGGTTGTCATGTCGGGGGTTTTTTAAATTAATAATTTTATTTTTATTTCATATTTTTTAAACAAACAGAAGTTTCGTCCCGGAATTTTCTTCTTTGGACACTATTTTTGTTTTACACCGTTTAAGGTCCAGGGTTTCCAATCTTTCGTCGAGCTTGATCCTTGACTACATGTAGGTATAACAGGATCCCAAGCCAGTGGTAATGAATGCCGTCTTCTCTAAGATTGAAGTTAGGATATATTTTGATTTCAATAGCCTTAAGCAACATTCTGGGAAAAAATCGTTAAAATCAGACTAGTTAATGCTTATAATGGCAAAATGGCGAAGTTATTAGCCAAAACAATCAAAATGTATACTTTAAATGCACTGCATGAGTCGCAAGAACCTGCTACTTATGGCCTAAAACATACCAGGTTTCTATCCTACAGGATTCAAATACGGTACGGGTGCTAGGTAACTTGACTTAGTTTTGAGAGACCTACTCATCGATACCCCACACCATGGGATAAACATCCCCACTTTTGTTACGTGTAGGGAAGGTACACAAAAAAAAATGGTTTTAAAAATTTATTCAACCACTACCTATGTCTCTGAGCTAAGCTGTGGACAGACTGACACAAATTACAAAATCCTAAAAAGCTGTTATTCACTTAGGCAAGAGTACTTTTGCTAAAGCTTACGTGTCATTTAGTCGCGTTAAAATCTTGCAGGGTTTTGCTATTTGTGACCTCAATCAAAGGAACCTGTTCAATAGTCCTAATAACAATTCTGCTTTAGCAGAGTTCCGAAAGTTAAAAACAGTGACCCAGTAGGTACTGTGACAGAAATTATAATGAGTTTTTTGTCAAAAAAGTTTTTTTGAGACTCGGTTTTATTATTGACTGTTCTTACACAAATGTTAATTGCTCATCAAGAACAATGAGACGAGCCCAAACACCATGGGTTTATCTTGTGCTGTTTAGGAGTTCCTACGGCCATCTTCAGCTCCAAGGTACCAAATTATTGTACTGTAATCAAATTTATTAATCTGTTGATTACGCCAATAAAACTTAACATTTAGAAATTCTTGGCTTAGATCCTATCACAACTAGCTGGTCATCATGAGACCTTCATTAATTATTGAGTGATATAGAAAATGCTAATAATAGTTAACATTTAACCAAAACTTTGGAATCCGTAGTTTCAGTATGGGCTGAGATCCATTAACAACTACCTGGTCATCATGAGACCTTCATTTAGTAAGTCATATAGAAAACGCTAATAATACTTAACATTTAACCAAAATTTGGAATACTTGGCTTCAATATATTAGCTGAAATCCATTAACAATTAGCTGGTCATCATGAGACATTCATTTATTGAGTGATATAGAAAATGCTAATAAAACTTATCATTTATCCAAAATTTGGAATTCTTGGCTTCAATATTGGCTGAGATCCATTAACAACTAGCTGGTCATCACGAGACCTTCATTTATTGAGTGATATAGAAAATGCTAATACAACTTAACATTTAACTAAAATTTGGAATCCTTAGTTTCAATATTGGCTGAGATCCATTAACAACTACCTGGTCATCATGAGGCCCTCAATTAGTGAATCATATAGAAAATGCTAGTAAAACTTAACATTTAGCCAATATTTCGAATTATTGACTTCATTATTGGCTGAGATCTCGTCACTTGTTCCAATTTAAGCTGAATATCTTGGAAACAACTGGTCCTATTTCCACCAAACATAGCTAAGAACCATCTCGACGGAAAAGTCTTTCGATTAAAAAAAACCGCACTTAAATTGGTCCATCCGCTTGGGCGCTACGATGCCACAGACAGACACACAGATACACAGATACACATGTTAAACTTATAACACCCCTCTTTTTTCGTCGGGGGTTAATTAATGTTTTATAGCCTATTACACATATAGATGTAATAAGTTAAATACAGCCTTAGCTTCTAAATACATCGTCATTCGACTCCCAAACCAGTATTGAAATATGAAAGCTGCAACAGTCGGAAATATCCGACTGTCACAGGCGAATGTCCAGATATTTTGATGGAGGTCTTGAATTGGTAGTTTATAAAATAATCTAGGCTCACCAAATAGGATTGAAACTAACTACTAACTCCACCAAGCAAATGAACTGTCAAACCATACACACTGACTCACTTAGAGTATGGTTTGACAGTTAATTTGCTTGGAAGAGTTACCGTGGTCTGACTCTAACGCCCCCGGTGTGGTTCTGGCTCAGTGGTCGATAAGGCCCGCATGCTGGGTGCGGGATATTTCCTTGACGCATGCTAAAGGGCCCCAATCCTGGGAACCGTTTTTCTTCCCGTCTTTTCCGGGTTAAAAACTATCCTATTTCTACTAATGTAACTTAGTAAATATTTAATGTGTACAATAATTCATATAACGCGCCTAAAGTAACTAAGTAATTGTAATATTTTAAATTGTATAAATAGTAACCCTCTCTAATTGCTGTGCCCTGGCAGGGCGTCACATGTTCCTATACCTACTGTTCAATTTATAATGTAACATGTGATACGCATTAAATATTTGAATCTGAATTTGAACTCAAAGTATCTCCATAGTCCATACCAAACATCTAAATCTGTTCAGCGGTTTAAGCGTCAAGAAGGGTCTATATTGGAATCCATAATTTCCTTTGTACTATTTGTAAATTCCATAATAACTGTGATCATAATGATCTTTTGCCATAATAACGTTTATCCTAATGTAAATGCCATAATATTGATCATCCTAATAATGAATATCCTAATGATTATTTGCACTATTATCTTAAGTACTAATGATCAAGTGTCCTATCAGTTACATATCCTAATACTAGTTGCCATAGTCATCATATCGACACCTCCTACGTATACTGATACAAGTGCAAAATCACGATTTTACAGGAGGGCTGTTCAAAGGTATAAAGTGCCATAACTAACTCATACGTTAAAATAATGTAATGAAATTTTCAAATAATTTTAATGAATATATTTTCCTTAAATCTACATATTTACTATTTCAAAATTAATTGTACTTTTAGTAAAAAAGGTAGTTATACCAGTATACGTGAAATTTACGAGTTCTAGTTTTCGGGTATACTGAGACAACTACCACTTGATCCAGTATACGTCGTAAATTATGATTAGATGAATATGGATAATTATATTATTATTATGCATATTATGCGACATGTACCATTTATTAGATATATAAACAAACTCAAAGCTCGTGTTTGGATGGATCTGATCGGTTAGTTTCATCTGATTTGTCACTTGTACCAGTATACGCCGGAATGAATCCGTTATGTACCAGTATACTGTTAAGGTTATTTTGTATGTTATGTCCAATATAGTAAGTTCAGAAGTTGGTATTTAGGATATTTAAGCAAATTACTTTTATTTATTTATTTATTTATTTATTTTATTTATTTAAGAATTACCAACAGATAACACATCAGACTATAACATAGTAAAAGTACACAAATGACAAACAGGATGCTTATCCAATTATAGGTAACCACGGCTAACAACTTTAACGGCTTTTGAAAGACAATAAATAAAGCAAATTTACACTAAAATTACGTTTATTTAAAAGGTAATTAAAATCACAGCCCGCATTTAGCGAATGGTGTTTATTGTCTTTTTTACAGCGGTATTATCAACATTATTACTGTTTTAACATGTATATATAGTAGATTCCAGTTCCTATTTCGTCCATCACAATTGTCAGACCAAAACCTGAATTCATCAACATCATCTTGAAGTATTAATTTAATTAAGTCAAATAATTTGTCATTTAGGCATGTCAATAGTACCTAACAAGTAGCATTCCCAAACCAAATGCTGTGAAATTATACAGTTTAAGTTTTTTTTTGTAATAAAACACGCTTAATATTACCGTGAGATGACAAGGATTTTGAAGTTCGAATACAGCATTCGCATTTTTTTATTAAGTTTGAGTTTTTTTTTTCCTATTTATTTCAAGTCTCTTTCCTCCATATGCCAATGTGTTTGGTTGTTTGTTTTTCAGTAGGCGTTTTCAAATTCTCGTAAATGTGACAAGCGGCAACTTAATATTTTGACTGAAAATATCACGGTATTGTCGAACAGACTAAGCTTGCGCTTCGTATTTGGTAGAATTAAACCACTCCTTGTACAAATTATATATTTCAATGAAATTCAAACTTCCGCTAGCAAAAATGTGTGTTACGAACTTGAATATTTATTCCTGGTCATGGTCCATGTTATCTCTACATGTACTTTATAAATTATGTATATATCGTCGTCTTGTACCCATAGTACAAGCTTTACTTTGCTTGGGACACTGGGTCGATTTGTGTAAGAGGGTCTCTTAATATTTTTTATAAAAAAAAAAAAAAATCCGTTCACACTAAAATTTAACGTAATTTTTGTCTTACATGTTTATTATTTGTTTTCTTGGCTTGTTTTCCGTATTTTTATTTTATTTAAACTCATGATTAGATTTTTTCTTTCTTTGTTCGTTGATCCACATATTATTTAAACTACCCGTAAGTTACCGACATCTTTTTTGCTATTTTATTTTACGATTGCCTGTCGTGCCAACTAAGCAGCTGCCATCTCTAAATTCGCCGAACATGGACAAAGACTTAAAAACCCGGACATTTGGCGTAACTCGCATTTTCCCCGAAAATAATAAAATTAAAAAAATAATTGCTTTATTTTCCCCCGGATGGCCCCCGGACGGCCTCAAACTAGGACAAATCCGGGGAAACCCAGACGGATGTCAGCGCTAGTCGTGACTCTGGTTTATCCGTAGGTAATAGCGACATATAGCTATTATTGTACTCCAAACAACCATCGGTACTTATTGGAGAAAACTGTATCATAACCAAAAGTAAGCCTAATTTGATACGTAGTAGGTAGAAAAGACGTAGGCCGAATCGACTGTCCGTCGCGCATAGTGGGACATCTTACTTCCGCAACGACGACGAGCAAGCATACTGAGGTAACTGCCACTTATACCACGCCCGCGCCGCCCTTCCCCGATAGGTGTACTGCGTATAGTGTTACAAGCGACTTATCTCAGTATACGATGATCTAAATTAAAAAAAGGTGTTAGTTGTATCAGTATACGTCTTTTTATTTCGAAAACTAGCAGTAATTTTGTCATGAAAATTTTATAACATGTAGATATAAGTATTTTGATCCTAAATATGCAAAAAAATGAAAATCGTAAAAATGTCAGTTGTATCAGTATACGTAGGAGGTATCGATATGTCTTAATAGTTACTTTTCCTAATTATTATCACGTGTCCTAATAGGTACATATCCTAAATCATGATATCCAGCCTACACAATTTTAATGCTGTATAGTTTTGTACGCACAGATTTTCAAACTTAACTTTTCGGGGTTCAGCAAGTCTGACGCTCCGCTATACGTGGCCACAATACAAACCTAACCTAACCTACAGTTTTCGGGGTTCAGCCAATAACCTAACCTATAGTTTTCGGGGTTCAGCAAGTCTGACGCTCCGCTGTACGTGGTCACAATACTAACCTAACCTACAGTTTTCAGGGTTCAGACAATAATTCAACCTAGAATTTTCGGGATTCAGCAAGTCTTTTGACGCTCCGCACGCTTCGCTCGCTCCGCTATACGTGGTCACAATACAAACCTAACCTAACCTACAGTTTTCTGGGTTCAGCCAATAACCTAAACTATAGTTTTCGGGGTTCAGCAAGTCTGACGCTCCGCTATACGTGGTCACAATACAAACCTAACCTAACCTAGTTTTCGGGGTTCAGCCAATAACCTAACCTATAGTTTTCGGGGTTCAGCAAGTCTGACGCTCCGCTATACGTGGTCACAATACAAACCTAACCTAACCTACAGTTTTCGGGGTTCAGCCAATAACCTAACCTATAGTTTTCGGGGTTCAGCAAGTCTGACGCTCCGCTCGCTTCGCTCGCTCCGCTATACGTGGTCACAATACAAACCTAACCTACAGTTTTTGGGGTTCAGCCAATAACCAAACCTACAGTTTTCGGGGTTCAGCCAATTCGATATTTGTCCAAATCCGGTTTTCTATTTTTGTTTTAACGTAAAAAATTGGTAAAAAAAAAAATCTTTACCCAAGTACTCCGAAATATTTAATTCCGAATTTACTAATTCCGATTTTTAAAACTCCGAATTTCATAATTCCTAAGAAATAAATTTCCGATCATTGAAAATACGAATGTCATTATCCCAAATATCAAATTTCGCTCCGCTCATCGTCGTACCTAACCTAACCCAAGTCTGACCTGCTTTAAAGTAGGATATTAGGTAATGTTATTATAGCTTATGAACATTATGGCAAGTAATCATCATGGCATTTGACTTTAGGACATGTGATTTATGGTTTAGTATATTATGACTCGTAAGTTTTATGTGTTAATAGGTATTTAGAGCATTAGGTAATGTAATATTATGGTTTATGATCATTAGGATGTAAGATCATTATGGCAAATAATCATTATGACAAATGATTGATATGTCAAAAGTGTTTAGAGTAAATGTGGTATGGCATTTGACTTTAGGACATACGATATTATGGATTGCGAAGGAGAACCCGTCAAGAATTAACAAACAAACAGACAGAGTTACTTTAGGGACTGGCTGCGCCCGCGGTGTTACCCGTTCATCCCACGGGATCACATTTTTTCGGGACAAAATTTCGCATTTATAATATGAGTGTGATTAATTCACTACGTGGGGAGAAAATCTCTTTTTGTGGCCAGGCAAGGTGTAAAACTTTAGACAAACCGCGGGCGGTAATTAGTAAAGCACCCGAAACACCTGCGACCTGGGATATTCATTAATTCACCGCCCTCGGTATGTAATGGACTATTTCACTTCAACCGGTTGTTTGAAAATGGTCATTAAATTATCGTACAGTACTATTCTTTACTACAACAATATACTCGAAGATGACTTACCTACTTTTGACTTTAACTGTAAGTACCTACTTAGTTCAATATGTCAAACAACAACGCCAGTAAAATCAAGATAACACGAAATTCTCGAACATTTCAAAACAAACATGTTATGAGTTCAAATTCCCAACATAAATGCTCAAACCTCGCGGGAAATTCACGCATGAACATTATTCGACGAGATTTCTGTTCAGAAATGCCTACATTACATGTCTAGAGCAACAAACGTGTTTTTTAAGGGTTAATACCTCTGGAAACTCCTTCCGAGAGGCGAGAATTCGTATCGTGATGTAATTAGTACAATTATGTGGAATTTAGCGCGAACACCTGAGAGTCTGTCAAAATCTTTATAAATAGAGGCTTAAAATGAGAGAACGCTGTGATTGTTTGGCTCAATTTGTTTGAACGAGTTTCAAGAGAAAATATTAGTTTTTTTGAGACAAAAAGAATATTATATATATTTTTTGAAGATTCATAAGCACTAAGTGACTCTTAAACTAAAACATCGTAAGGAGTTATTTACTTCTTTTAATGTGCTTTTATTGAATTTTTATTTTGTTTAATAATTTCTTTTGGAGAATTGGGCTATTAATTTGTGAGCACTTATTTATGTTTGTATTTTTCGCTCCACGATAGCCGAAAATATCGCTGTATTATTAATTAAAAACACCCGAAACCAATATTAAACCTTATACCGATTCGGATTTTATTCCTTTAGGTTTATTTACCGAGATACCTATTTAAATTCACGAAATCGTGCAAAATAATGTGGAAAGAAAATAGCGTTGCTTAAAAATCGGCTCCAGCGAAAGATTAATGATATTGCAAAACCTTTTCCAGAAAGGTTGAGCAACATGTACGTAGCTATACCTATTACGGCGTAGATAAGTAAAATGTTTGAAATTTCACCTGGAGCGTTCGAACCTTCAAACTATGGATTACAGACGTGTTATCTACAGACTTTGCGCTCTAAACTTACCCTCTAGCGCCATGAAGATCCCGGCACCCATTACACTGTACAGAACCAAACACAACATCAAAAAAAAATGCGTGAACCATTTTTTAGACAAACGTCTCAGTTTACTAACGATCCACAGTGCAGTTTTTTCACCGAAACTTAGTCCACTTTTCGCCGTGTTCATAATAAAATCTGATGCATGGGTCATGTGCATGTACCATTCTGGATTTACATGTGGATGGAACTTATAGGAGGCCGGAGTGCTTGGGTGCCAGCCGTGGTACTTATTAGGGGTTGAATACTTTGAGGCCGCTGATGGAGGCCCACCGTAGGCCGCTTGGGGGATTTGTAGAGTGATTTTAGGTCTGCTGAGCCTTTTTGAAGTTGGCGGCGGAGGCGGCGGGTACTTAGGAACTTCTAGATCCATTTCAAACGCTGTTTTTTTGTATTTACTTATTGTTTCGCGATTTTGGCGCCGGCGTTTGAATGTTAAACACTTGTATAGGTTCGTACGCACGTCCGCGAATGCTCGGCGAGACTGGACACTGACTTTATAAATAAAATGGAGTTAGCGAAGCTTCCCGTTGTGTCATCGTTCTGCTGCGGATTACGCACAATTTCCTTTAAATATTAATTTGGCTGGTGATTCTTCTTGGGAACTGTCTGAGAGTGTAGCCAAAACACTCTTGTAGTGAACACCTACGAAGTTGTGTAGGTATGCGCTGTTTCTTGTATAAATAGGTAAATAAGCATAATAATATGAGACCAAAAGGAAAAACTTAACTTTTCACCCGGCTGCAGCGATCAAGACCAGCAGGCCCCAGTACTTACGTCTACCATAACTGTGCCACGCGACTCTTTGTCGCGCGACAAATACTACCTGTCACTTTCCTTTCAATACCGTGCGAGCAAGACTGGTGATGCGGAGTCGCGCGACAAACGAAGTCCCGGCAAGATATGCTAGCCCTGTGCTGAGTGCCATTTTAGCGTATACGTCGCGTACTCGCGTCGTACGTACGTAAGGTAACTTTAGCCCACTTTCACCTAAACGAACTTTTTGGAACCTGGGTAAATTTTGCGATATCTGACATCGCAACAAGCATTACAGTAAATTATTAAAAAAAAAAGAGCGGTGTTATAACACCTGGTCGGGCTATCTGGGTTAGTGATGCATTATTATTCCGCATTTTCTCAATTGTTGTTATAATGATTGAGATGTTCAACGATTCATTATATGTACATAAAGCTGGTTGTCCACAAAAGCGGAGCGACGAAAATGAACCACTCTGGCTGCGTCTTTGTGAAGCCCAAAAGGAGTGCATTTAAATCTTAAGGAATGTGATTGGTCCATTTTACTCAGCTCCGCTCCGCTCCGCTCCGCTCCGCTTCTGTGGACAGGCAGCTTAAGGGTGCGTCGTGGAGACGTGCGGAATAGACAATT
This sequence comes from Apotomis turbidana, assembly GCA_905147355.2. Classification (NCBI taxonomy): domain Eukaryota; kingdom Metazoa; phylum Arthropoda; class Insecta; order Lepidoptera; family Tortricidae; genus Apotomis; species Apotomis turbidana. Next base: position 9,309,157 of record LR990301.1, read on the forward strand.
ACCTGAGTTGAAATCTGTATCTCAGCTTCGCTTCGCTTTTGTGATTGGTCGATTCCGGACGTCACCGCCTCTGTGGACAGGCAGCTTAAGTGATAGGCTCTAGCGACTGTAGTATAGAAAATGATGTACTTAGTAACTAGACCTGTACGGTGTTATAAAACTTAGATTTTGTTGATGACTCCCGGTAACCGAGATTAGCAAAGTAGGTATTCATCGGTTTTTCGGCACAAAACATAAATGAATTTATTAGGCCACTTTTAAGTGAACTTGCATCAAAATACAGACATTTTATCACCACAACTTAAGGGTGCGTCTGCACTGAAGCGAGGTGGAGCGGACGTGCGGAATATACCAATCAACTTAGTTGAATAAATCGAAATGAAAATGTAAGCTCCACTTCGCTTTAGTGAAAACGCACCCTAAACCGGGTTTTGAAGGTCACATCAAAGACTGTAGATATATATAGGAATTTTGTAGATCATTTCTCACAAACAACGTATATTTATCAATACTTGCCTTACAACCGTGACTAAACGCGAGGATGCAACGGATTTAAATCAATAGAGCTGTCTGAATGAGTTATCGTCTCGAGTCGTGTCTTGACTACTACAGATTAAAATACAACAGAATGTTGTTCCACTTGAGGACTTAACTGTATTTTATTGGTAGTTTGTTAGCAGTTAGTCGTTCAGGTATCTGCACCACTGTGGCACGCGACTCTTTCTCGCTCGAGATATACTACCTGTCTCTTTCTGTACAGTACTGTGAGAGAGTGACGGATGATGCTATGTCGCGTGACATGATTTGCGAACCATAGTTGTGCTAGACAGGCTGGATAGTAAAAGCTACAAATAGACGTCCATCAATTCCTCACTGAGACGATTCTAAAGGCTACCTAGTCTGGTAGAATTGCTTTATATATTGCCTAAGTAGGTACATAGTTTTTACGGCCACCTACAGGCTCCATCATCAGATCATGGTATTTTCGTGGTACGCAAAATTTCAGCTCAATCGGTTGAAGATATCTGCTTCAAAATTGATTTGCAAGATCCCCACCCGAACAAACGTGTTACATACATACATAATATTATTTATTTATTTAATCTTTATTGCACAAATGAAAACAAATCGTACAAAAGGCGAACTTAATGCCATTGGGCATTCGCTACCAGTCAACCATCGGGCAAAGCAGATAAGTTGTGGTGTTATATTTCTAGTTAAGTAAAAACTTGTTAAAAACACCGTGTTCTTCATAATAAAAAAAAACGGCCAAAAGTTGCCCATGCTTCACGATAGACGAGCTTAAAACAGCGTGCAGCGGTTTTAAGCCCAAAGTTTAAATTACGAGAAAGATTTCAAGCTCTATAAAAGGTTGTAAACGCCAAAGTAACTGTAATTACTTATTACCTTCTGGAAGTTATCGATTATACGCGCCAGATTAAGCGAAAGGTTTTAATACAGTATGTAATTTAACTAATATGTGTAACGTTTGAAGTGTAAGGATACCGCGCGGCACTTACGTAATTTTAAAGAAAATTATGAATTTTTGCGATAACTCAAAAACGGCTCGACCGATTTTATTCAATATAGTTTTCATTGAAAATACTTATAAGGCCCCATTTTTATGGTTTTTCAATAATTTTTTTAAGCCGTGGTTAAAAAGTTAGAGGGGATGCTATGTTTTGTATTTCTCTAGCGAATATTTACAAAACTGCTGACTTTATCAGAAAGTGATGTTTGAAGACCCCTATTAAGTATTTTTAAAAGACCTACTCAACGACACACCACAAACTAGTGTTGGACCGAAAAAAAAATCACCGCCACTTTAGGTACCCGAAAAAAATATGTTTTTTTATTTATATTTTTACCGTTTCATCGGCGTGTTACATACACATACTCATACCAAATTTCAGCTTTCTAGTACTAAGTGACTAATGATCACGGAGGAGCTAAGCCGCGGACGGACAGACGGACATGGCGAAACTATAAGGGTTCCTAGTTGACTACGGAACCCTAAAAATACTAAATCAAGCGCTTTCAAACGCTGTACAAAACTGCAGTATTTTCAGGTCCGCCTACACTTTAAAAAGCGAAAATGTTTTGAACGATCTGCGAGCGTCATTTCAAACCGAGTATCCTGTACTTCAGAATAACAAACAATAAAAGTGTTAGGGAAAGATTAACTCCCGAGTTTACATCTGTTCCGTGTTATGTTTTTAGAAGCTGGAATTGAAATGTGTGGGTTTTAGAAGTACACCTATTCATTACTTTGTAGAAAAGTAACAAAACCGGCCAAGTGCGAGTCTGACTCGCGCACCGAGGGTCCGTACAAATGTACCTGGTATGAATGGCGCCGCATACAATAGACGTGCAAAGTTAACGTAACCGATCACGTTTGTTGTATGGGAGCCCCCTTAAATATTTATTATATTCTGTTTTTTGTTATTTTTTGTTAAAGTGGCAACAGAAATACATCATCTGTGAAATTTCAACTGTCTATCACGGTTAATGAGATACAGCCCGGTGACAGACGGACGGACGGCGGAGTCGGAGGAGGCGGAGTCCGTTTTTTCCCCTTTAGGTACGGAACCCTAAAAAAGTAATCTAGGTATATTATTAAAAGTGGCTTTGTGAGCTGCAGACCTCGTGAGTTCGTTTCGAAATAATCGAAATATCTGAATATATTTTTCACTTCTCATGCTCTATGCTCTTAAAGTGTTACTTTAGTCTCTACGAGTACATCGGGACTAAAAGCTTCTTATTAGTCTCTAGGGATGTAATTTTTTTTTTTTTTGGAAACCCCTGAACAGCCAATCACGAGGTGTGTGAATGGAGGATTATCGCCATTTTCAGTCATTGTAAATAGTCATTTTTCAGGCCGTGGAAGTAACCTCAAAATTACAACTGTTAAAAATCGATTTAATTGCATGAAACACGATTAGTTATTACAAATATTAATAATATTAAAGATGAATTCATTTTATTATGCATCCATAAGTCCATATTAGTCTTAAAATAGATTTGAAGTTTGAATCTGTTGGCTAAATATGCAAACATTTAAAACGTCGCTCTACAAAAACAAACCGCGGAACGATTTTTTTGGCATTAGAATTTTGAATAGATGTCCATTACTCGATTACAATTACGGACAGAATTCAAAACAAACACAATAGTAAGTGTATTATTGAAGGAATTAAAATATCCTCAAAGCAGAAATCACAACCAACATTCCCATCAACATCGCGGGATAAGAATGAGCCTAATGAAATAACCATCGGCAACCTTTTTGAGGATAACTCTACGTCTCTACTATACTCTCCAACTTTTACTCCGTGTGAAGATATTGAATATACTTCTCAAATACAAACCACGGAGACCCACCTTAATTTACCGGGGAAAACTATATACATAAATGTAAATAATTGTACAAAAATATTGTAATTTTGTATAGAACGTCGTTTGTTTTTCCTCGCATCAAAATGAAAAACAGAGTGTTTAACGCGAGACTAAATTACCATAATGACACTCGAACTAATTAGCCACCCTCGCTCGGGTAGCTAAAACATCTCGTATCATAATGGCTTGTTTTAGTCCCTTGTTGAACAATATACTAAAATGACCACTTCAATATTTAGGTAACCCAAGTGGATATTTATTATATTCTGATAGCTACTTTGTGAAATATATTTGCTGTTTTAAAATCAAAGCACTCTCGAAAATATCATAATATTAAAAGCCGAATATCTTGGTAACTTAAGAACCATTTTCGGTAACACCAGAGACATCCAAACTTTCTTTCTAAAAGTTGATTCACTGACTTTCCTAACTGCGCGACAAAAATGAGGGTAATGTATTTATCAACTTATGTAGGTACATAATTGTACATCGTATTTTTAGAAAGTCACCAACCTTTATTTCCAACGAAATTCGTGGAAGCATGTCGATGTCAACTTCCATTTTGGACGCTTATTTGGCAAATGCGGGCAATTTGAAATAATTAGGTATATAACTTTGATGTTCCTTTGATATTGTTCCGAGAATCGTACTGTTTTTATTAATAAACTAGCTGACCCGGCGAACTTCGTACCGCCTGAAAGTCGATAAATGTGGGTAGAGATAGCTACATTCAGACTACCACCTACCACCACTGATAATGTACAACATTTCATATTTTTATGACTATAATTTTATTACTTTTCTGAATTCTGCATCGAAAGATGTAATGTCTGTTTTTATAGCTAAGATAAGCGATTTCAGTGCATGAAATTAAGTTTATAAGTTTATATATTTTTTCTGAGATAACTATATAGGTACTTATTTTATTATTAATTTATAAAAACTTACTCATTTTAAAATGTGGCAACACCAAAACCACAGCCCAACTAGCAAAGTAGTGATAAAATAAAATGTTTTAACACTAAATAATGATATAAAAGTCATAAAATAGCAACTCGGAGATGCTATGTTGTATATTGGCGACTTGTATCATCATCTAGCTGTATAATCTTATACAGCTATATCGTGATAAGAATTGATGACATAAACGTTTACTGGACTTCTTAATACGGCACATATAACACAGCTGCACAACAGTATCCCTAACTGTGATTTAGAGCAATTTAGTTGCATATCAGATATATACAGTGCCTGTATGCAGCTAAGTAACTCCATTGTGGCTTTTAATGCGCTGCAATATCGCTGGTGATATATCAGTGCACTAATGGAGCTAACTCGAGATATATAAGAACATAACGCAGCTGATATGCGTCTAAAGTATCATATAATGGCGTTTCCTTAACACCAGCAGCATAAAGTTGTTTAAAGATCTACATTAAAACTAAACAGTTGCAAATACACTTTTTAAGACCTTTTATATCATCAGTGATTTATAAACATTATTTTTACTATTATAACGCTAAATAAATGTATATCAGCTGTTGTAACCTCATTTATAGGATCTTTATGATAGTCAAACCAGCGTCGAGAATTCGGAAGTTGGTTCCGTAGATACGAAAAATTAAATCTTAACAGAACCTTGTTCAGGATACCAAGATGACTTGTTTGCGACTGACAATTTTGATGACAATAGAGAAGATGAAAACATATTCTTTCACAGCCATTCAAATCTGTTGAGTTTTATGAAATTACTTCTGGTTGAAAAACAATAATTGACCAAAAATATAACCACTTTCATTTCACGCAAATGAGTTGAACAATATTGAAGATACTTTATTTATTACCTAAAGGTAGGTACACTAGGGGGTTTTACTAGTTTTATTAAGGAACCCGAAAGTGTTTGGTAATGGCGGTGGGAAACTGTAAATTTGTGATATATCGGTAACCAGAACACATTTTAGATGTATATTGGTGACTTTAAATAATTTGCTATTTTAAATATTTTTTATTTAATTAAATATACAATATTTAATAGGGGCATGAAAAAAACACAAATAATATGCTATTATTTCATCAATAAAATTTTGAGCGCATGATAAATTACCCGTTATGCACGTACCTAACAGCAACTTGACACTACTTACTAACACAAAACTAGTTTGCTATTTTATTATACTTACAAAACTGTTAATTGTAAGGTCATTTTTTTTCATACAACTTTATTTACAAATAACACTCAGTATTTAGCACTAACGATATGCGACATAAAAGAATCCCTAATAACAATATAACAACAAACAGCTCTATATCAGCATTGCTGTTACTTTCTTATCATAATTTAGTGATATAGTGATTCAGGCACCATTGGTGTAACGCTAAAGAGATTCATAAAACATTGTAGTATCATGGATATACATCAAAGTAGTGACGTGCGGTGCCAAAATACACATGATATATCATCAAATAGCTGTAAAACTGGGGCCACTTCCCAGTGATAGAGATGTTTCTATCACGGATATAAAACTGCGTCTGTCACTGATTTACAGCTAAATTTGGTTCAGTTTTGCTAGTTGGGAGTATACTTTATAGTAGGTATACTGTATACTACATACAGAATGGACCCGCACACCCCCGCCCCGATTCGAGTTACCTCACCCCGCAAGGGCACCGAGTTGGAATCGAGTTTGCTGCGTAGAAAATTTTGAAAGGGTTGTGTATCTGTGTATATGGGTTATAGATGGGCATTGACTCGTGAAATAGTGATGATGTTGGTGATGGTAATAATGATGATGGTGGAGACTGGTGGTGATGATGATGAAGGTGGCGACTGGTGGTGGTGATGATGATGAATATGGTGGTGACTGGTGATGATGATGATTAGGTATGATGATGGCGGTGTTGATTCAGATGATGATGGTCATGGTGGTGATGATGATGACGATGATGATTGTAATGACAGTGCCGATGGTGATGGCTAATGATATAAATGACCCCAAAATCACCATCATCACCGCAATCATCATCAACATCATCATTCTCGCCACTATTACTACCGACACCATCCCCACCACCATCACCATCATCACTTCCACCACATTCACCATCACCACCACCACATTCACCATCACCACCAGCATGACCACCACGGACTACCACCATCACCACCGTCACCACCATCATCATCACCACTATCACCATCAACACCACTACCGTTGTCGTGTGGTTTTGATAATTTTCTAGCTTATGTCATATTTATGTGCAATTAAAGTTGTTGCAATGCGTCTGAGGCAGCCCTGTGCGTCTTACACGCACACATTGACACTGACATTCAAGTTCAGTTTTTAGTAGGCAGTGTCCGCCCTGCGCCAAAACTTTGACTCAATGGAACGGTTACTTTAGTCCGATTTAGTAATAAAATAAACGGAATGTCGTTGAGGTTGACATGACATTATCAAAATTCAAAATTGTCGGTTTGGTTTGACTCATATTACTGATCTATTACTGATTCTGGAAACAGTAACTATTGAACTTACATCAAGATGGTCTTCGCAGATAAATAATGGTATCTTTGGCACAACCAATTTCCCCACTGCTAGACACCAATATCCTTTATTCTTATGTGGCACATGAAAGAAATGTTTATCGGGGGTTTTCGTCGAATCGTTCTTCCAATCGGGCACCAAAACATTACTTGGTGTATTTTGGAGGAGTATATTCCTCATCAACCCACACACGTGCAAATCTATCCATGTTTGTAAATTAATCCCAGCAAATAACGCCTGACCAGAAATATATGAGGATGCGCCATATTGCGAAATTTCGCTGGAACTAATTTCTTACACTGGCAAATGATTTTATGATCATAGGAACTGACAGATATTTAAACTAATGTCATTAGAGTGCGGATTGCGATTGGTTGCAAACTTGTTGCCATATAAATCTTATAAATAACGCCCTCTTGACAATCCTCATATATTTCTGGTCAGGCTTTACGTAAGTAATTAAGTAACACGGTTAGATTTTCATTTGAAATCTCGTTAATAAAATTCGGTATGCATCTGTCATCTGACAACGTCAAATTAAAAAAAAAAAAAATTTTTTTTCGCTGTTTGGTCTAAAACGCTTAAATTGCGTTTATTTTATAGCCTAGCAAGCGTCAGTCCCGCCCAGGGATAGTGGCGCTACAAACAGCTTTCCTATGGCAATAATGTGCATACGTCATATTTGTATTATTAAACGTCAATCAAGGATTTGTCATTATCAAATTTCAAAACATTGTTTACCGGAATGCTGCTCAATCACTCGTTCTTCTTGCGAAATAAATACTGAATCCTATTGAAAAAACTTGACTTTCATCACTGTGGATTGTTTTCGGTTTATTATGCAAAAAATACTTGAGATACACGGAATATTTAGTCCTGTTTCCTTTTTGTTTACATCAGTGACGTTCACCAACTTTCAACGTCAGTTACCAAAAAATTATCATTGCCAGTAAAATAATTTAGTAGGTACCACTGAAAATCCGCAATATGGCGTGGGTAGTAAAACCCCTTGCAGGGCTATATATATATTCTTATATTTCTTTAAATACAGCAGAATAAATTCTAAGATTTCTATATTAATTTCCACCTGTTAGAAATATGATGTTGTCCATTATGATTAACACAATCACAACAAATACAAAATAAAAAAGTCCAGACAACGTTTGGGTTTATTTGAAAATGGTAACTTACAAACTCGGCTACCGGCGTTTATTTATTGATCTTGAACAGACTCGTCGTGCCAATGTTACGAATGCGTCTATTCAATTTCATAATGTTGGCCGCATTGGACCATGGCGGACTATTTAACTCGTAATTTAAAAATTGCAATTGTGGGGTCTCTTTTGTGTATCTTTTCCTTTTTTTGGCATATTATTAAACTTTTGGCCAAGACGATCACAACAAACCCGAAATCGTGCAAATCGGTTCAGCCGTTCTCGAGTTATAAGTGCCGGAACTAACTCAACTTTCTTTTATTGATATAGATCTCGGCACAATAAGCTAATAGAAACTCGAAACACACACATCAACCGGTCAACTTCAATTAACCATAGACTACATTACGTTTAGCTGTAATTAGCGTTTTGTTTTGTTATACCATTTTTAACACAATAAAACAACCGGTCAACTACAAAATTCTACTATAATTAACCATAGACTACATTACGTTTAGCTGTCAGTTGCGTTTTGTTTTGTTATACCATATTTAACAAATGAACGGGTAGGGTAGACTGTTTTTTTTACTGATAAATTGCTTTCAGTTGCGTTTTGTTATTCCATATCAGTTGCGTTTTGTCACGTTTATGACGTTTTATGTCACGTCCCACGGGAACGTGATAAAAAGTATCCTATGTCCTTCTCCTGGTTCTAAGCTGCCTCCACACCAATTTTCAGCCAAATCAGATCAGCCGTTCTTGAGTTATAAATAGTGTAACTAACACGACTTTCTTTTATATATATAGAATACATTTTCTATATAAAGATTCATTATTCTACTAATGGGCCCATTGAGAGCTGAATTTGATAAATTTTTGTTTTTATTTCTTGAAAGCGGTTTGACTTACCTCTACCTAATGTATACTACCTATTTCAAAATTCTAATAGTAGTTCATATGACCTGTGTGGTATTAAACACGAGTGTGACGTGGTGTGACACAAATATTACCCGGTAATGGCGGTAATGAAGTTTTCTGGCAGCTGTCATAGTTTTTTTTTTAATTCAGAGATAAACTAGAGTCGGCCCCAACTATCATATCGTTCGATATCTTACTTACGTGCGACATTTTGTCAAATTTGATTTCAAATCGACACTTCATTTCGAACTAAACGTCAGCTCGACTGATATTAGGATAGCGGTCAAATCAAATTTCTTTGTTTTTCAGCGATGGTCGAAATTTGAATATAGGTATAACATTATCGAAATCGATGTTATTATTTAGCAATAATAACATTTTTACAGATAAGAAATTTGTTCTAAACAAAACAGTATATTTTTATGATGGTCATAATGTGCGGTTCTTGAACGCATCATGGAGGGTTTATGATATTTGGATAGATAAAATTGTATTTAAAACCAATTATTTATGGAGAGGGGCTTCCGGTTTGTGACTTAAGATGGCCGCATGCGTTTAAGTTGCGTTGTTCATTATTTATTCATTTTTGTTGTTCAATGTGTAGTATTGATAGCGTATTGTGCAGTGATCTAACGTATGAGTGAATAGCTAATGAAGAATTCAACTTGAAGCGTTCATAGCCCTTCCTGGGTCAAGGCCCGATAGTCCGCGTGGTTTTTTGTAAATCGCTATCACTTTACAAAAAGCAAAACCTCACCGAACAACGGCATGCTCTACGAGCAAACTTGAAATTGGCGAAATCATCATTAACCTGATGGAAGCCATATTTTAAAATTAGAATTAGAATTAGAATTTATGGAGAGGAATAACGATTTCAGGAAAAGTCTTAATAGCGCAATACCGGGCCCTAATCCATACTAATATTATAAATGCGAAAGTGTGTCTGTCTGTCTGTCTGTCTGTCTGTCTGTCTGTTACCTCTTCACGCTTAAACCGCTGAACCGATTTAGATGAAATTTGGTATATAGATAGTTTCAGTCCCGGGGAAGGACATAGGATACTTTTCATCCCGAATAAATTTAGTGTTCCCGTGGGATGAGCGGGTAACACCGCGGGGCACAGCTAGTTCTATATAACATCTTTCTAACATCTTGGAGAGATCTCGGAAGTGGCAATCAATATTACCTACAATATCTCTACTTCGCGTTAAGTTTGAGCATGATATCGGCGTAAACTTAACCTGACGGGGTACCTACTAACGTCAAATGTCAATGCAGCTGCTGAAATTTCATACGATTGTCAGTGTGTCTGTGTTCGCGAGAGAGACACCGTTCAGTTCACAGTAAAGTTGACCGCATTAATATAATATAATAATATAGCCCTTGCGTCTATTTCAGACGATTTATGGTGTAACGTTTGGGAGACACCGTTTCTTAGTGGCTAACTAAACCGATACGAGATCGACACATTCTACCGCAGTCCTGACAAGAGAAGTGTGCGACAGGTGGTACTGCCTCGCCTTGTCGACGTCTCTTGTCAGCGAGTGCCGCGAATAAAGGCAATATAACTGGGATATACCTGAGACATCTCTTATTTGGCGAGACTAGTTTCATTGTAATTTGAAATCAATTTGCATGTTTATTTGTTACCGACATAATGGGTCCTCGTTAAATGCTATTAATGGGTAAACATTAGTTATTTTATTAGGTTCAGTCGCCATAAAATATATAATAATCGGAACGAATGAGTTGGTCATAAACAGGGTTCGTAAAATGCGAGCAAATTTCATTGAAGTGCCCGTCACTGGTTGTCAATTTCATACGTCACGCGTCATTTCAATCGATTTTGCTCGCATTTTACGATTCCTAGTCGATAATATTTGAACATACACTCTAATAGTAGAGTTGTTAGTTCGCTGTTTTCTAACATAATTGTGCGCATCGGGTTACAAGCATGAAATTTCTACCACAGATAGAGTGTTTTTCGGTGATTATTTTCCACATTTTCAGATGTGGAGAGAAGTCAGATTCATCCCCTGTGAGGCGGGAGAGCGCGATGAATAGGAGCAAGTACCTAGTGCTCTTTTTCTTTTTTTTATTACATATCAGTTAAGGCTATTAGCACAGATTAATATAATAGTTCTTCGACTATTAGGGCTTGTGCGGTATCGTTTTCATGTAGGTAAAGCAGATATCAGCAATTCATTTTTTATGTTAATTATGTATAGTTTGATATAAAAATTTGGGTATATTGCCGAAAAGGTAAAAATCACAACAAGTTTTTGTATTCAGAACGATAAATTAGTTATGTTTCCTGAATATTTACAATTTAAAAAAATATTACTAAATAAATTTTAAAAATGTGTACATATTGGGCACGTCTGATACAAAAAGTACCCTGAAAACAATGTTGTCGTTTACTCACAAACAAACGTTAGAAAAGTATATAGTAGTAAACGTCAAAGTCGACCAGAAATATCTGATTATAATTCAGTTTTTTTCTCATTACGATGCGCATCAGACTAAACGTAAAAACACATGATCATCATGTTAATAACATTAGAGAAATAAATCAAATATCAGCCGCAGAATCGTATACGAAAAGCCATAGAGAAATAAACATCGATCGTTCTAACGCCCTTTTATTGTGCCATAAAGTAACTATAAAAGAAAACGGCCGCTATCAGCTTGTGGGACATAAGGCTGTGTTCATTTATTACGCTGCCTGACAGAAGCGGAGCGGAGATGTGTAAAATGAACTCGCATTTCTTAGATTTTCAATGCTCGTCTTTCGGGCTTCACAAGGACGCAGTCTGATTAGTTAATTTCGACCGCTCCGCTTTAGTGGACCGGCAGCCTTAGGGCCATGTTTCTTTTCTATGGATATTCCAAAATTGAGGGACTTAATTTATACAAATTTACTCGCTAGTTCCTAATAAGCATGTACAAAGTATTAGCTACTTCAGGCCTATACGATAAAATTATAAGTTAAATTCAAACCCTATATTTTTGTAATTGAAATGTAAGTTCAATCTGTATGACCCAAATCATAAACAATAAAATACAGCAGGTTATTTTATTGCTTTTGTTATCTGTGTAAAATGATACGCAATTTTCCGTGGGGCGTGGCAAAACGACCATCTGGCGCTTGTGTGCTGCTACGACTTGCCTTAAACACACGCTGATTTTACCCGAACAAAGACGGAAGGTCCTAAAGTGGAAGAAGAACAACTCGTACCAATCGCTGGAGTGATGAAGTAGAAAGAAACAGGAAAAAGAAAGATCACAGGAACCTAGGCATCCGTAAATAGTGAGAGCTGGCTCGGGATCGTGAAGCGTGGCGTGGACTTGTGTCGGAGGCCAAGGTCCACTTTGGGTTGCTGCGCTCAAATAGTTAGTGAAGTTAGTTAAAGACGGAAGGTAGACCCGAGTATCAAGGTCACTGATACGTAGGCCACTAGCGTGGTTAGCGGCACCTTAAACCCGTCTTGCTCAAACACTGCAACTTTTAATTTATGCGCTCCGCTCGCTTCTGACTCCATCCTAATCTGAACAACTTGTCCGCTGCGACGGATAAGAAACAATACGAATTCCCATCGTCCCAATAGGATAGTTTCCAAATACTTTTTCGGGGCCATTGGGTCAGCAAACTCGATCAACTAACAACTCAAAAAAGCGTCAAAGGTTGAAAGTAACAAAGAACTGTGAACTTAGCTATGTCTGCGTGAGAAAGTTAGCTCGCGACGACTCCACACGAGAATTGGACTGACATCAGCCCGCAGCCCGTCTAACTCAACTTGATTTCGCGACTCTTGTCGCGCGACATAACATCGCCCATCACTCTCCCACAGTACTGTAAAGATAGAGATAGGTGATATATCACGCGCGAGACGGAGTCGCGTGTCACAGTTGTGCTAGAGGTGCTGGCCCCTATTTCACCAAGTTGACAATTGTCAGCGACATATATCGAATTGTCAGTCGACATTAGAGATGCACCGAATATTCGGTTACTATCCGGTATCCGGCCAATCCGGCCCTTATTTTGATATCCGTCCGGATACCGGACAGCAACGTGCTATCCGGCCGGATACCGGATAGTAAACTTGCTTGATTTTGGGGTAAAACTGGAGTATTGGCAAAATCACATTTGCAATATTATACAGTACCTAACAATAAATATTAATAAGGGACAATCTTATACAATTTTTTTTGGTATTCACCCACCTACTTACTCATACAAGTATGCTTTAAATAAAACATTTGTGTCAGTGCATCTGGAAAGGTACCTAGTCACGACATCTAGTTACCGAGTTACATGAGTTTTTGTGGAAGCTGGTGAAAAAGTGCCAAAATGGGTTTGTGTTATAATTGGGTTATTTACATCCTAAGGAACACGTGTGTACAAGAATATCAGTAAAATTATGTTTTTTTAGTATATTTCTCCGACTATAAAGTTTAGTAGTCAGGGTACCTTGTCACGCCATGTCTTAAAAGCCTTTAAATTTTGAATAATTTTGACAATATTTCCATCGCGGGTAGTCAACTACCTCTTTCTAAAATAAGGTATAGGATCGGTCTATAGCAAAATAATTTTTTGCACAAAAAAAAACTTCATGTTTTTTATAAGAAAACATTCAACTTGCATGACTCTTGTATAAAATAACTATTTATTTTAATTTAAAGACTGATAAATCATGAATTAGGTGCAGTTATGTACACAATTGAGTTATTTTTTCTAGTTACTCCATTTATGTAAGATAATGACTTAGCGTGACAAGGTACCCAGTTTAGTAAAATGCTAAACTTGATGTCTTACACGACTAAAACAGAAGTTTTTATAAATAAGAATACATTGATTTCCGCTATAATTATCCTAAACCACATTTTGTTACAGACATTTCTTGCATTATAGGTACTAAAATAGTGATCTTCGAGTTTAACTTACTAAAGTTTAGTAAATGTCGTGACAAGGTACCCTAGTTACGTTTCCATACAAAAGTTTCGACCGAGTCACTAAACTTTATTGTTAAAAAAACTGCTTTAACACCATTTCTATTATACCATTGTGGTACACCACGCTAAATACCATTTGATCTTGTGATATAGCATGAATATTCAAATTATTTTGTTGGTTTTTTATATTATAAGTGATCTTTTTTGTAACTGTTAAAAATGCGGTAATTATTAAATTTCTTTATGATTATGGAGTTTTCTTTCATTCAATTGTCCCAAAATGCCATAGAATATGTAACTATGATGAGAAACTAACAGTTTTAATCTCTTTATTTTATGAATTGGGTATAATGAACACTTTCGTGTTTCTTCCACCCTGGCATGTTCAACCTAAGAAATCAAAATAATTAACATGTATTTTTAGACAATTCACCTTTATTACAATTCTTTAACATTCAAAGATTATGATTATACCCTTCACTATGTAACTTCGAAGTAGAAGTGTGTTTTTTGCCACTGTAAACTTTAAATGCAATTTTCTCAACTTGTGCATTTCGGAAGTCGAAAATTCAAAAATTTATATAAAAGTAGTGGTTCCACCTACAGTCATTATTCTTTTTTGTATTGATAGAAAATTTAATCTTCTTTTTGGAACTATGCATAACTCAATACCTGAAACAAGGTACCTTTTCCAGATGCACTGACACATTTGATTATACTTTGTTGTAAACAAATCCACTTTTCAACTTCAAGCAATTAACTGTTAAAAATAGAACTTTATGGCCACATTAATAGGCGTTAAATTGTGTCACTCGCAGTACCGTCTTGATCTGAAAGTTTATGAGGGCCATCTGTGTTCAATCGATATACAGGGTGGAGTGGACATTAATAATAAGAAACGTAAACGGGATTGAATTGTTTTATTGCGTTAATATCGGACACTGACACTCAAAGCTGTGGTCTCAAAGTCTTCAGAATTGCCTAACTTGTATTTTGTATCGTATAAAACCGCTTTAATGGTGTCAGAAGCATCCATCAACTGGAAGCCGTAATGAGACCCAAAGTGGATCGACGAAGTAGATGGAAAGCCATGGCAAGCCGCAGCCACATGGATACGTAGGGAGCAGGTACCGCAAAGCTGGTGAGCGTGGAGATCCTGGAGGGAAGCTTGAAGATAAATAATACTTATATGTTAACCCCGTTAAAAATGCGCGCATTGAGTCACTAGGCTAAAATCAATAGCATCAAAAACACAGCCAACTTCAACGCTGTCACACGCTCTTTAAGTCCATCCTGTATAGGTTGTATAGTTGAAAGTGCGATGTTAATGTTTATAAGTTTACGTGAACGGTGTTGACTCTTTTGTGATCTGGCACAAGAAAATAATCATGTTGTAACACTAAAAGTAAATGCGAATTTAAAAATGTTCCTCAATGACTCATCATTTTAAACATTTAAAATACCAAAATACAAAATTGGACGTCAGCTCAAACTTTTTAGAAAGAACATGGCAGAAGAATTTAGATCAAGGTCGTAAACAAAATTAAAAAGAAGGTTAAGTTATTTTTACGTTAAGATTCGTTTCACGGTAAATTTAGGCATTCTGTACTATCGAATGCAAACTATGACAAAAAATATTCAAATTTCATTAATTTCGATACAAAACCATAACACACGTGTTTTAATCACAGTTTGAATTTGATATTTCGCGACTTACGTAAATAATGTTTAATATTATTTTATAATTTTGTTCTACTTACGGAAAGTTATAAATAGTTTACCTTGAATTGGGGCGGCATTAAGAGTAGAAATTGATCCGCTTGACAGCTGTCAATGGACTGTGACATTTGTCTGTCATGTCATTACTCAATATTAGGATTTGTCATAGATATAGTATGGATTTGTCAACAAAGAAATCTATCATCGAGTTTTCCTCTATATTTACTACATGATTATCAGTTAAATCTCAATAAAACATATTATGAAACGTGTATACGTTTACAGAGACAAATCGGAACAAGATGGAAAGCTTATTACTGTGGAAAACTCGTTGGAAAGCGTACTCACAGAAGTATCTACACTATTTCAGTTATCGATAGAAAATGTACAATTATACTCGGCAAACGACTGCCAAATTCATGATATTCGTGCAATAAGAGATGAAGAAAAGATGTACATCGGTTTGAGCGACGAAGCGTCTTCCATAGTAACAAAATCGATTGAAAACTTGTCAGTGTGTGACGAACAAAAGATGGATAGAGATTGGATTACTTTGAACGTAGGTGGTACACATTTCACAACGTCACGCTCTACGCTGTTGGCGAAGGAGCCTTTGTCGATGTTAGCGCGAATGTTCGCTGGAGATGACGATAATGAATACTTAATGAGGCCTAGTGCCAGGGATGGCAGTGGAGCATACTTAATCGATCGGAGTCCCGTGTATTTTGAACCGATCCTAAATTATTTGAGGCATGGAGAAGTGATATTAGATAAGCATGTGAACCCTAGAGGGGTTTTGGAGGAGGCTGTGTTTTATGGTAAGATTTTATTCGCCAGTTTCTGTCCTGGAGGAAAATTTTACTTTGGCATAAAATCTATTTTGTGTAATGCTTAGTAAGTTCATATCTTGACAATTCCATTACAATTGCCACTAATACATCTACCTCCCAATACTAAAGCTATCCCTGTATCAAAATATGGTAAAAATTCATGTTACCGTTTCGGCATTATAAGAAAATAAGAAATTATAACAGACGGTGCCAGACTAGCAAAGCGCCACGTCCATTAAAAAAAAACAGGTTATCCTGAAATCATGACCCGTCCATAAAAAACTGATTTTCATTACAAATCTAGAATTTTATAACTATAATTTATTTAATTTTATTTTATATAGAAGTATTTAAACTTTATTGCATAAAATACATAAATCTGAGAATCTACCTTTTCATACGAATAATGAAAACAAATTATTATTTGAAAAATAGTAATAAAAAGTGAAGAACTTGATTGCTCAGCTTTATTGCTCTTACACGATAAAAGGCTCATTATCAAGGGTCGGACTTTCTTTCGCACGGTAGAACTAATGAAGAGCTGTGGAGCCGATATTCACATTAAAATACTATTTATACTCATACTCATAAGCATATTTCATTCGCAATTTTAATTTTATAGTCAAGGACAAAGTCAGAAGAATATACAAAGACCTGATTTGTGTAGGCATTGTTTTTTTCGCCACCATAAAATACGTAAATATTTGCAACTTTATCCATGTTTTCTGGAGTAAATTGGGTTCTATATTGATTGAATATCCATTTATAACTAGAAAGTTCATGATATTGACAATAAATTTAGTTAAGTTAGGAATTTTAAAATATTGTAAAAAAAATATATATTCATAATTTTAGTCATTTAATGCTTGGGAATGTTAACCATAATAACCACAAAGGCAGTTTGGAATGAAATAGATGAATGAGTATGGGTATGAATTGTATTTTAATGTTAACGGCTCCATAGTTCTCCATTAGTCCTACTGTGCGAAAGAAAGTTCAACCCCTGCTCATTATATTTAATTATTCAACTGATTTCAGGTATAGATTCAATGATACCGCAACTCAACCAGCTTATTGAGAGCTCTGAGTCCAAGACTGGGAACAGCCAAGCATTGAACCGGATGGATGTAGTGAAGGCTCTCATCATGACACCCATTGGATCCGAGCTGCGGTTCCAAGGGGTGAACCTGGCTGGTGCGGATTTGAATAAGCTGGACTTACGGAATATTAATTTTAAGGTAATATTTCAATCTCATTTATCATTGTTGCACTTACCAAAACTGATATGTGTAAGATTTTAATTAATAGAAATAACACCTTATGTGCACTTGCTAAGACGTTAATTTTATTAAAACAATTGATGCACATATCTATGTCTTAAATGGATAAAAGAATCCCACCAAAAACATTCTGTAAAAAACTAGCCAAGTCTCGATGGAGCTGCTTGTTTATCTCTAAAAAGTAATGAAATCTAGACAAAGTCGTACCAAGTCTAAGGTTCCTTACTGCGATTTCTTTATCATTATAGTTAATGTTGTGTGACTAGGCCGTTGAAGGGTACACCAGTATGGGCTATTATCTCGCTTAACAAACATAGGTAGTTACAACAGATATAACATTACGTGTAAACAAAATTGACTTGTAGCGGTTCTGGCGACAGATTGGTGCAATGGTGTCATGGAGCACCTGGTTTTGTACCCTTGTGTACCCTTCAACGGCCAAGTCACACAACAGTAACTATAATGATAAAGAAATCGCAGTAAGGAACCTTAGACTTGGTACGACTTTGTCTAGATTTCATTACTTTTTAGAGATAAACAAGCAGCTCCATCGAGACTTGGCTAGTTTTTTACAGAATGTTTTTGGTGGGATTTCACTTCTTTTTGTAGAAACGTGGGCATATTGTTTTATAACAACCTGCTAATTCACTTTAGCAAATTTTTAGAGATAAACAAGCAGCTTCATCGAGACTTGGCTAGTTTTTTACAGAATGTTTTTGGTGGGATTCACTTTAGCAAACCTCACGAAATAATAAGCGAAATCAACGAAATGCAAATAATCCCTCCTAATCCCTAGCAAACGTTTCCAAGCGCAGTAGAAGAATGTCGTAAACGACTGTAACGCGGCCGGTTGCCACTTCGCCATATAAGATTATCGGAAAAACAAACGACGACGGCGCGTTTTAAAATACAGTCAGCGCCATCTAGCGACGAGTGCGGGGCGGGTATCACCGCCACTCTTAGTCCAATGCATTATATTTTGACCAAATTTTGAGCGAAATTAATATTTTGGAGTAATTTGTTTATTTAATTTGTGTAATGTTCGAATAGAATAAAGTTAATCGTTCAACTATTTCTTCTTGTAAACTTGTAAGTATAAAAGCCAGTCTAGTCTTGTCCAGAGTTTTCCTTTAATTTTATTTATATGCGTATTAAAAGCAGAAGGGGAGGCATTTGCCCAGCGGGTACGTATTACAATGCCGAAGTTCAAAATACCGAATATCATAAGACCTATGGACGGAAGGCCGAAAATTAAAATGTCGAATGTTTATTTGACCGAAAGTTTAAAATCCCGAAAGAACGTTTGATCGAAAGGATGAAATACCGAATATTATAATCCCGAAGACTGTAATCCCGAAGAATGTAATCCCGAAGACTGTAATCCCGAAGATTATAATCCCGAAGACTATGATCCTGCCTGAAGGTTGTAATCCGGAATATTATTTAAACTCTCGAGAATTATCTCGTATTTCTGTAGTCTTACAGATTCTAATGTTTATTTTATACAAAGAATATTAACCTAAATTACGTAACCTACTTGCCTACTACTATACTTACTATTTATAAGTGAACTCTTCTGTGGAACCGATCTGCTCCGGCGCTGCGGGATGTGCAGCCCCTCCGAACTAGTACGTTAGTACTCTTTATTATACTGTGGCCCTAGCGTAAGAAAGTGCGGGCATCAAGCGAGTCGCAGCGGCTGAGGCTGGTCGCCGAAGGTGACTAAAAAGCCGAAGCTGCGGAGGCGAGCGTTGACAGCTTCGGTTCCAGACAAGTTCGGTTCGGTTGGCAGTCCATGACAGAATATTTTATCATAATATCGAATATTTAGTGTCATACTTAATTTCCCACTTTCCCGGACTCTTTCCTTTTCTTAATCGACTTGCCACAAAACCGAAGCTGTCAATCCCGATTCCACGTGGTCTTGTCTGCCCTACCCCTAGTGTATATAAAAGCCCGGAGGCGCGGAGGGAGGGCAGCCCCCGGCCGCTAGGGCGGAGGGGCTGAACATCCCGCAGCACCGGAGCAGATCGGTTCCACGGAAAAGTCAGATTAGTTTAGTGTCCTGACACTTTTAAAGTGCTCATTGACTTTCGGGATTATAAAATTTCGAGATTCTAAAAATTTCGGGATTATGAAATTTCGAGATTTTGAACTTTCGATTTTCTGAAAATAGGTAATTTGAGCTTCGGTTTATCGAATATCGGCTTTTTGAACTTTCGGTATTTTGACCATAAGTATTTCAACTGTAGGTATTATGAACTTTCGGGATTGTAATACGTAACCCGCCCAGCTGTGGGACGCTATAGGCTAGATTAAATTAGAAGATGTGTCCCAATACGCTGGATTTTTGCAATGACAGTCGATTTTTTTATGTACCAATAGTAGAAGGGAGCATTACCATATCTCTAATACCCGGGACCGCCGGCTCAGTAGGCAGGTGTTTACAAACCGAGCCAAGCGCGTCGTCAAAATACTTCAGACCTTGGATTTTTGACATCAAATGAAGCGGCCCACCAAGTTGAATATTAAAATACTTAAACGGGTTTACTCACGTCGTAGAAATCGAATAACACTCGACATGTTTCGAATCGGTATGCGATCCGTCATCAGGAGAGACGATCAGTCGCGACGGCGGCCAACCGAACACAACAAGTTGAATATTTTTTGTAAAGGCGGTATGTCGATCTCTAATAGTTTGGTTGGGCTCTTGTGTTTTCTAATCAGATTAGGTACTCCAGATCTTCGATTATCCTAGTTTTTAGGGTTCCGTACCCAAAGGGTAAAAACGAGGCCCTATTACTGAGACTTCGCTGTCCGTCCGTCCGTCCGTCCGTCCGTCTGTCACCAGGCTGTATATCAAGAACGGTGATAACTAGACAGTTGAAATTTTCACAGATGATCTATTTTTATTGCCGCTATAACAACAAATACTAAAAATAAAATAAAATAAATATTTAAGGGCTCCCATACAACAAACTTGTTTTATGGTACGGAACCCTTCATGCGCGAGTCGGACTCGCACTTGGCCAATTTTTATAGTTTTCGCTTTATGTGGCCATTAAACCCTAACTCTGTACCAAATTTCAGCTCTCTAAATTTATGGGTAGTACTAGTTCTTTACTGATGATCATGAGTGCACTCACTCATGATCATCGATGATCGTCGTGAGTGAGTGTCGTAAATGCGAAACTTTGCTTTCGCTTAACTTCGGAACTAAATGACCTACAGACTTGAAATTTTCGATTCTAAATATGTGATTATAGCTTACTGGATGACGAAAATTTCTGCGTTCTGGTCTCATCCAGAGGTGCTCAAATAGGGGCCTGAAAATGCGGCGAAATGGTTCCAGTAAAGGATGGTACGGCAGTGTTTGCTTCGCGCTCGACTTGGCGGGGGCACTGCCGTGCCCCCCGATATTCAATTAATAGCCATAAAAATCAAAAGACTTAAATGGGAAGGTTAAAATTTTTTAAATTGACTATCCAGAACATAATCGCTTTTTCCCAGAAAAGGAAATAATACAGCTAAAGCAAGAAAGGTGATTGATAATAGTTCACTACTGCAGACGCCGGGAAAGAAGAGCTTGCCAGGTGAGTAGGTATAGAGGATAGTGATATGAAGCCGGCAAGCTCTTTTCACGGCTAAGCTAAGGCATGTAATGGTGCTTTTGTAAAACATATGCAATGAAAAAAAAAAAAAAAACACCACTTAAAAATTATATAATTCACCTGTGTAGCATGTTCATACAGACGCCATGTTAAAAAAAATACTTCTAGGCCTAGGCCTTCAATTTTGTATGAAACTCCTTTACAGTTCTCTCGAGTTGTTCCGCCCGAAACGTGATACTTTGAAGCTTGTTATAATGCAGGTTATGACGACAGCCTTCCACAGTCAACAAGGAACCCTCAGGAAAAGCATCCAGCCTGAATACACATTATTATGTCTACAGTGTTTTTTTTTTCTTTTTCCAGTATGCCTGCCTATCGTACTGTAACCTCAGTGGTGCCAACCTCTCCCATTGCTGCTTGGAACGCGCTGACCTGTCTCACGCTAACCTGGAAGGAGCCCAGCTCATTGGAGTGAAGGCGTTATGTGCCAATATGGAGGGTAACAGATTTTTATCAGAAAAAAACTATAAATCGATACCTTAGTTCACACACATTACAATTATTTTGCGAATAAACCACTTAGCGTTGTGCACTAACATCCTAATTGCATCTACTTTTTCCGAAATTTTGTATGATTGTGCGCTAAGGTATCGAATTGTAAACACACTCGGGGTTTTCGGTGCATTAATGATTTGACGCCTAATGTCAGCCTAGTGTCAAATCATTTGTGCACCTCAAACCCCAGGTTATGATTATAAATATACTCAGTTTGTAAAGAAATCATCATACTATCACTCTCGTCTGGAAGAGATCGCTCTTTAGCGATAAGACCGCCTGTTGTCTACCGTTATTTATAAATTGTATTTATCTTGTTTCCTTTTGTAAACTTTTTTGGTGTGCAATAAAGTATTGTTGTATTGTATTGTCATACCATTACACCTTATTATAGGCATTGGCAGTCTATTTATTTATTTATTTTACAGATATGTAAGAAGTGCAAAATATGCCACAAACTCGTATTGACCTTGCTGTCAGTAAATTATAGGCAAAAGGATGGCATAAGTTTATTCACTAACTTCATATTTTACATACTTACTATAATGATGTGCTGACGGAAAGTTTCTTAAATTGAGGAACGGGAATTTCATGAACATTTCATATAGATAATTTCCCAATTTTCCAGAAATTTCTGGGAATGTTCTTAGTTTTTTGGGAAGTTTCCGCAACTTGTCCATCCATACTAAGGTACTTACTTAAGCTGGGGCAGCGAACCAATAGGTGATGCTTTGAGCAATCTCCCTGTTTTCTGGTTATGTGGTGCGTAGGTCCTTGGCCACTTCATCCCGCCATCGGTATATTTTTTACTACTTTTTCAGGGTTCCATACCCTATTACTAAGACTCCGCTGTCCGTCTGTCACCAGGCTGTATCTCATGAACCGTGATAGCCAGACAGTTGAAAACTTCACAGATGATGTTGCCGCTATAACAACAAATACTGAAAAACAGAATAAAATAAATATTTAAGGTGGCTGCCATACAACAAACGTGATCGGTTGCGTTAACTTTGCGCATCATTTGTATCCGGCGCCGTACATACCAGGTGCAAACTTAACCCCGTCAGTTAAGATAGGATTTAAGTACTTGTACGGTACCCTCGGAGCGCGAGTCAGACTCGCACTTGGCCAGTTTTTTTTTTCACCTAATACTACTTATTAAAATATAAAATTTGTTATACATATCAGGCCTGCTGGAACTGACATGCTCATTATAATGATCTAAGCTCCTTAATAATAAAAAAAAAGAAAAAGTATATAAAATTGTAATTGTCCAATTTTCAGGAGCCAATCTAAAAGGCTGCAATATGGAGGATCCTGCTGGTGCTCGGGCCATTATGGAAGGGGTTAATTTGAAAGGTTTGCATTCGTGAAATAAATTAATACCGGACAAACTCACACAAATTGATCTAGTATGGACACTATATATGTAGACAATGACGATCAGTTTTTAAGCACGTGCCTACTGACCCGGCGGTCCCGGCAAGGGCAATTATTTGTGGCGTGAACTCAAATATATGTGCTTAGGTCATGGTTGTTCTATGTATTTAAGTATATATTTATCTATATCTGGGGGCACGGTAGTGCCCCCGCCAAGACGAACAAAAAAGAGGCGGGGCACTACCTACCTTTTCTCGAACCGTTTCGTCTCATTTTCAAACCCTCATAGTTTCGTCCCAGTTAACACCAGAACGCCCAAATTCACAGGTTAAGATGCAGTACAGGTTAAAATGAACAAAATTTCATTGATCTAGCTTTTATACTTTAGGTTTTATTGGTACCTAAAATACGCCGATTTTGCCACTCACTTATACACTGACGTATCAAAACCTCTGGGGTACTTCCCGATGACCTAGAAAGCTGAAATTTGGTATGTAAGCTAGTATTAGTACACAAACAACAAAATAATTCTAAAACTTGGAACTTTTACCCCCCAACCCCTTAAACTAGGGGATGGAAGTTTGTATGAGAATTCTGCAAATTTTGATACTAGAGGTCTGAAAATTGGTATAGGGACTCCTTGTTATAAATAAAACACATAATATTCTAGGATTTTTAGAAAATCACCCCCCACCCTTTAAATAAGGGGATGTAAGTTTGTATGGGGTTCCCATAATAGGGGATAAAAGTGTATATATATATGGGGCTAAAAGTAGGTATTTCTTAAATACACAATTATTACTACTTCTGTATCTACACTGACTTCGTATTTTAAATATTTCTTTATAGACCTACCAAAATGCGATGATAAATGTAGCACAATTAACACGCGGAATTTTATATTTTATATTGTTGAAGCAATGATTTTTATATCCATCTTAAGCAGATTTAAGCGTATGACGAATGCGTAAGAGGAAATGATATCAACAAGAGAAATATGCAAAGATAGAGCTCTGAAGACTGATGCTCAAGAAACGCTACAGCCCAAAATAAATAA
Source organism: Apotomis turbidana (assembly GCA_905147355.2). Classification (NCBI taxonomy): domain Eukaryota; kingdom Metazoa; phylum Arthropoda; class Insecta; order Lepidoptera; family Tortricidae; genus Apotomis; species Apotomis turbidana. The sequence goes on from LR990301.1 coordinate 9,333,551, forward strand.
AAAAGCTAGGGCACCTTACAAAAAGAAGTAAGATCCCACCAAAACATTTCATGTAAAATTGGCGGCCAAGACTCACATGCTCATAACGCTTTCGCTGTAAAAAGTTATTAGATCCCAGGAAAAGCCAAGCCCCTAAGCCCTGACTTTACTAACCCTACACCTTGGTTTCAAAAGTATGGCTTGGCCGTTTCATAGTACCTTAAATAAGTCCAACGGACCGTTTGGCCCATTACGGTTTATATATTTACGGTAACCTATGAAACAGCCGTGCCATACCTTTGAAACCAAGGTGTAGGGTTAGTAGAGTCAGGGCTTAGGGGCTTGGCTTTTCCTGGGATCTGATAACTTTTTACAGCGAAAGCGTTATGAGCATGTGAGTCTTGGCCGCCAATTTTACATGAAATGTTTTCGTGGGATAAGTATGTATATCGTCGTCTAGTACCCATAACACAAGCCTTTATGAGCTTAATTTGGGACTAGATCGATTTGTGTGAGGTTGTCTGATATTTATTTATATATGATATACATAATCAATTAATCATGTAGGCATATATAAAAACATACTTACGTAAATACATTTTGTTCTAAGTATTATGTTCACTTTTGGATCAGTTTTATAATACCAATTCTCAACTCATTTCATAAATCATGTCCCCTATGAAACCTTATACCCAGAATATCAAATTTCGAAATGACAAGAATCTGTTAAAAAACTATGAATGAATGAATGAATGAATGAAAATCATTTATTTGCGAGAATTCAAGTGTGTACAATTAGGTGACATTTTATCGAATCTCATGATTCAAAACATGAACATGTGAATTCTGCCTCATATAGGCGTGCAACATTTAATATCTTAACTAATAATAAATTATCATTTACTTAAATTACACAAATTCCTTACAACTAAACAATAACCTGTTATTCCATATTATTTATGTCTACTCGTATTTTAAATTATAAGTAATAAATAATTACCTATAATTTTATTTTTAAAATTAAAAATGACAATATAAATGTCAAGAATTGGATTTAGAATAATAATTACATCAAGTTGACATTTTAAAATAATTATGGCACCAATTAATAATTACAAAGTAACTTCATCCTCTAAGTATGTGTTTATAGGTTATAAGTTTCCGCAACTCGACGTCTTAGTTACAATAAATAAATAAATAAATATTAAGGGACAATCATACACAAATCGACCTAGTCCCAAACTAAGCAAAGCTTGTACAATGCGCCTATTTTGCGTGGAGGGTTGCTGGCACTACTCTTGCCAACGCAACACCAGAAAGCCCAGCTGTCCCTTGATGTTGCCGACGACTTCTGGGAGTACCTAACCTCGGAGACCCGAGGTGTTGTGCCCGGTATTTGGCCACACCAGGGTAGCCACAGGGTAGGGTGTTTCAAGTAGATAAGTTCGCCGTTGTACATCTTATTGTTTTTTGAAGTTTTGTAAATTATTTTTGAGTACAATAAAGTGTTTACATACATACATACATACATACATACATAAATAGGAAATCTGGTATTCTGGGAATTTGGTGACTCAAAAACGGGTAAATTGGCAATATGGTATTTTGAAATTCTGGCATTTAGGGAACGAGTGAATGCATTACCACATATCTCCATGTCACATGCCCTGGACATGTCTACCTCAAGTTATGTAATATTATTTAATTACAAACAGTTTTTTTTTCAGGGGCTAATCTTGAGGACAGCAACATGTCAGGTGTCAACTTGAGAGTGGCGACACTCAAGAATGCCAACTTACAGAACTGCGTCCTTAGGACTGCGGTTTTGGCTGGTGCCAATTTAGAGGTAATTTTTATAGTTCTTAAACGCGAATAGAGTAACAAGAAATCACTTATATGATATTAAAATATTTGTTAGGTACAATGCCACAGAACTCTAAGAAGGAGTGTATATGTTCTAGCTGACTAGTATTGAAGCCGTCCAATCAATGAACGCGGCAGCCGTGGCAGTGGGGCTGATTAAATTCTGGCTGATCTGATCATATCAACAAAAAAATCTGTCAATCTAGTACCCCTTTACAACTTGAGCGATGCAGAAATATCCAACCGAATTGTCTCACCTAGAAGCGGGTTAACATGACAGTTCAAATTAGTGTTGCCAATAAATTGTCTCTTTTGTTTCAGTGCTGTGATTTATCCGGGAGCGACCTGCACGAGGCGAACCTCCGCGGTGCCAACCTAAAAGACGCAGCGTTCGAGCTCATGTTAACGCCGCTTCACATGTCGCAGACTATACGATAAATGTAAAAAAGGCGACTACATTGCGATTTACAATTATTTAATATATTATTTATTCGCTTAGGATGTGTTTTGTTTAACTTTGAAACCTATGAGTCAAAAAGGCAGAAACTGACGGACAGCATAATTATGATCTGCAAACCAGCTGTAAAATTGCAGTCCAGTTGGCGTAACTGCAAATCAACTAACTGCTTAGCACGTTTGGAGCTGGCGTGCAGTCAGTCCGATGGGTTGTAGTTTTATTTATTTATTTATAAAAACATTTTTATGACATTACAGTTATAAACCTATGCGTCACAAAACTTAAATTAACAATAAAAGGTTCACAATAATAGATAAACAAACAGCTTAATTTGGAACAGTAGAGCACCTAGTATCCATCGCCTCACAGAATCTCAGGCATTCACTACACACTGCCGCCCATCGCCACGCAAACAAGTTCAAATGCTGACCCTCTGTATCAGCCCATAATGTTGCATTTAAGAAGACTTCAAGTTATACGCTATGCAGATTTTAAAGTTTTTATTTATAACGTCAATGACATAAAAAAATAAAAATATAAGAAAAGTATAGAATTTCATAAATCACCCGAAAAGATGACCAAAATTCAAAGTACATAATAAGATTAAGTTTATATTCTTTTGACATCCTGCAGATTTGTTTAGTGAATCGCGTTATAGCAATGAGGAAGATAAATAGTAAGGAACTACAACGAACGATTACTCATAAAATATAATAACTAAAAAGTTTAATTTTTGACGTGGTTAAAAAGATGGCCATGATTTCCAGACCTTCCGATTTTACCTTACCCGATCCGATCCGATTTATCAGATGAAATCGGATAATGTGTAGTGTAATTGTTAGGATCTATTACACTAATTACACATTATCCGATTTCATCCGATAAATCGGATCGGATCGGAAGGTCTGGGACGGATTCTATGACATAATTTAATTTAAATTCTAACAGATAATAATTATATGAATTTTATACAGTATTCACGTACACCAACATTACAAACACAAACATTTATTTTCTGTAATAGAAAACTAACTCGCGTTTCCTGGGTGGTGGTAGCATTGCGCTTTGCGTCTCGAAGTTGGTTGCATTTGTTTTTTATTCGCGTTCTATTTTTGTGTGTGACGGTTCCGTTCTGTGCCGTCCGGCGGAAAAAGGTTCATAATTTCCAGTTTATTTTAATGATTCTCGATTAGATTTCCGATTTAATTGCGAAATACCTCCCGATTGCGATATATCTTCAAGATGCAGAACGGAGACGACAATCCAGCGGCAGCAGACGCACGTAAGTTTCATTTTTTGTTGTCAAATATAGAGGAATAACAATCGTCTAGATCCGCTGTTTTCATTGCTATTTTAGTAAAAATTCTGCATTCTTGCGTCTTAAAACCGTGTACGGTTCGTTTTTTATGAAATTTGAAGTTAATTTAAATGTACCCACATTTTGTTTGTGGAACTACTTGCCTTGAAATAGTTAAAAGAAGAAACCGATTGTACGTTGTCTAATTAACAGTGCATCATTTTCACTTGCATTTGATTGTTTCGTGCACTGATCAGAACGATTTGGTTTGGCGCGGCGTTTGCAATTGATATTGTAGGTAGCTTAATTGGAGTGTGAAACATGACTCACATACTTAGTGCCCGCCTCTATTAAAAAAAATTGTACAGATATTTCACTGAATTAATTTTGCCGGGCGAAACGTTTACCATTCTCATGCTCTTTTTCTCTAGAGAAAGCAGTCTAGATGTAATCTTTGTACATTATGAGTATTGCAAAAAATTATTGTGATCTACCTTCCAGTAAAAACATGTCATGCCAAGTCTTTGTTCATTAAAAAATAATAATTATTCGGTCTGACTCCCACACGAAAATTTATGTCTATTTGTTGCTTGGACAATTGAAATAGTTCGGCATTTGTATGAAAAACCTAAAAATAAATTGTACTGTTTCTATTCATAGAAAAGGGTGAACAGGCGGGGACAGCTGATGGTAAGTGATAGAATTCTAAATGGCTTTTTAATTTGTGTGACTTTGGCCATCCTAGGTGACGGGTTACTAACATTTGTGGTAATGCAATAAAAATTCAATTGAATGTTATTACATATAATCTGATGTTCTAAAATGTTGTTTCGAAGATGGGCAAATTTTTATTTGGTTGTAGATTTCATTTTTTTCTCAGATTTCAATAGAATTTGATAAGTTGGTAGAGTTGCTTCTTCTGACCATGGTAAGCCCAATTTCACGATACAATGTCCTACAATTTTTAAGGTTCCGTACCCAAAGGGTAAAAACGGGACCCTATTACTGAGACTTAGTCTGTCCAGACCAGGCTGTATCTCAAGAATGGTGATAGCTAGACAGTTGAAATTTTCACAGATGATGTATTTCTATTACCGCTATAACAACAAATACTAAAAATTAAATAAAATAAATACCTATTTAACGTGGCTCTCATACAACAAACTTTTTATTGATTATGGTACGGAACCCGTCATGCGCAATTCAGACTCGCACTTGCCCAATTTTTTATCCAACGAGTTACAGAAAATGTATTAGAGAAATTGGCCCATGGGCCACTAAATTTCCACAAAATGGGTACCAAATTTTAGTACAAAATACGAAATTTAGTTAAAAAAAATCCATACATTTTTTGTAACTCAATGGAAAATTTTGTAGGACATATCATGAAATTGCAGAATAAGCAACTTTACCAACTCACCAAATTTTATTGAAATCTGAGAAAAAAAAGATATCGACAACAAAATAAAAATTTGCCCAGATAATGCTGGTAAAGTTGAGTTCATAAATTTATGGACAAAAATTTTATTGAATTACATTCCTCTTACGATATCAACAACAGAGGCATGTTTGCATATTTTTGCTCCTAGATTCACCCTTCGTATGCTTAAACCTGGACCCATGCGGGATATTGAAACATTACTCCTATTTATCAGTTAGTTTCAATTGAATTCCCAAATTTTGGATATTTCATACAAGCAATTAAGAACTCTGCTAAACAACCAACAGCTACACTGATCAACAATAATTGACAGCGTTAGACATTAATATATAAATAAATAAAAGATAATTAATTTTGTACTTTTCAAATCAGCATCATATTAATTAACTGCTTTAAATAACTTTATTTCACATAATAAGTAAACAGATATATGTACAATAAATTAGTACTTCATTCAAACTAAATTATATAAAAACAAGCTTTGAACGTAACATTGCAGTAGGTATTTATACTGATCCCTTAGAGCATCCAGATTGAATAGAAATCGTGCCCTATGTATGTTGATATATGTTGTTGTTGATGATAGTACCCCAGTGGTACAGAGGGCCTTTGTGCTGTGTTTCGCGCTTGTCGGGATTCAACCTCTGGAGCGCTTGCCTTCAATTTGTGACCTATGCTAAGCAACAATTTAAATGTTCAGCCATAATGGCAGGTTCAATGTGACTTGCTGTCTTCGATATTACAAATCATAAAGAAAAATTTGCTCTGAAATGTTTGAACTTACTGTTAAAATATCAGTTTAAAGGGGTTTAAGTGTGTTCAACTGTTCATGCCTTTTTAAGTGACTTCAAAAAAGGAGGAGGTTCTATGTTCAACTGACATATTATATGTTTTTTTTTTATTTATAATTGGCAATTAACTGATTCAGAATATGTAGGTACTATGGGCTGCACAATTGCATGGCCTATTTATGAATGAATTCATTCAATAAATAGGCCATGTCATTAAAATATCAGTTAAAGGTGTTAGAGTGTGTTCATGCCCTTTTAACAGACTTCAAAAAAGAAGGAGGTTCTATATTCAACTGTATATGTATTTTTTTTATTGGTAATTAACTTATTCAGAATATGTAGGTACATTTTATATTATGACACAAATTATAACGGGTCTCGCGCTATTCCTTATTTACCTTCATAATCTAACGTTTCGGCGGGGTTGCACACACCGTGGTCTCAGATGTACATTTTATATTGTATCTATTTAATTTACTATAAATGTTCGAAAATCTTTAGCCATCAGTTTATTATTCCAAATCAAAAGTTAGAGACAATGGTAACATAAAATTTATTCCGATTACGATTACAAATTCGATTATTTCCATGGTGTTCTATTTGTTCTATAGATACTGCTCAATCCGAGTAAACACTGTCACAAATATGTATGGTTATGTATGGTTGTATGTACAGATGGTAGTGTTGAGTTACTTGTAGGTAGGTTCGCCTTGAATCTGCTCACCGACGAATTCAAGCGTAATTAATTACATAATGAACATTTTGTGCTCTAAAATGATAGTTTCGTTGGTTAATAATACATTCCATTGTTTATTTTATGCATATTATCTAGTTGATTCATCATCACTACATAGTATAAAACAGTCTCTTATTGCTATGCTTAGATCTTTAAAACTTCGCAACGGATTTTGATGCGGTTTTTTAATAGATAGTGATTAAAGAGGAAGGTTTATATGTATAATGCATGCGTGCGAAGCCGGGGCGGGTCGCTAGTAGTTTATAAAACGCTTACTTTAATTTGAGTAGGTAATCGCAGCTATACCTATTACTATTACAAAAATGGCCATATTCATTTTCAGTTTGTTGCTTCTGGGTCAATGTCAGTTCAAAAAACAAAATTTGTCCCTTCGGTGGTCAAAAGTTAAGAGCTTGTTATGAATCTAGGTTATGTTGCTATTACATCGGATTATAAAAGAGGGAACGTTATTTTATTCTCACAGGCATTTTATCAGAAAATTAGGCCCTGAAATCCATAATTACGCAAACGTCCACCGGAAAGACGCGCACCTTATTCTGACAATGACCCTTTTGGTTCCTGATATACAGTGTGCCCTGTAATTCATTGACAACCTTCTACGATAGATGATAGAGCACTTTCCTGTTCACAAAATATACTTTTTTTCTTCTGCACGGAAGAATTTCGCAGGTACTTTCTAGATAAAGATAAAACTGGGAAACAAATAACATCGATTGAAATTACAATCTATGTACAGACGTCGTACACCGAATTAGTTTATGTACAAAACATAATTAAAAACCATTGTATGTACCTGTATCGGTCGTTAACATAATTATAGTGCATTGAACTTCCAATACAAGTGTTTTTGGTAGACCAAGAGATGCACAAAACAGATACCGTGAAATACTTAATTTGACCATTGAGGTTTTTTTTTCGTACACAACAGTAATTATGTATTTATACTTACGGCCTATCTCTTCCATGCAACCCTAATAGAGTAGGGTTAGGAAAATAACGGTTAGACAAATAATTACTGCTTTAGGTATTTCAATGACCCATTGCATACGCTGTCGTTAAAATACCTGGCTTAAAAATAATCTATGTTATGCTGATACAAAAAGATACAAATGTTGGTACGACGTTCTTATCTTTTTGTACGGTTTATTAATGTTAATCTATATATATATAAAAGAAGAAGTCCTGACTGACTCATCAACGCACAGCCGAAACTACTAATGATAGAGAGTTGATTTTTGCACAGTAGGTTACTTTTATAACGTGGGCTAGAGATAAGAAGCGATTTTGAAAAATTCAATCCCTAAGGGTGTTAAAAAGGGGTGCAAAGTTTGTTTGGGGGAAACTTTTTTTTTCGAGCTAGAGACTTGAAACTTTGTAGAAAGATTACTTATTCAAAAACACAAAAAGTACTTTCAGCGTTTTAGTAAATTTCACCCCTAAGGGGGTTAAAAAGGGGTGCAAGGTTTGTATGGGTGAAACTTTTATTTTTGAGCTAGAGACTTGAAACTTTGTCAAAAAGTATTAAAATAAAATGGAAGAAAACTAATTTCAGCGTTTTTGAAAATTCACCCCCTAAGGTGGTAAAAAATGGGTTAAAAGTTTGTATGGGGGGAACTTTTTTTTTCAGCTAAAGACTTGAAACTTTGTAGAAAGATTACTTATTAAAAAACACAAAAAAATCCACCCCTTTAGGGGTTAATCTATATATATAAAAGAAGAAGCCCTTAATGACTCATCAACGCACAGCCAAAACTACTAATGTAAGAGAGTTGATTTTTGCACAGTAGGTTACTTTTATAACGTGGGCTAGAGATAAGAAGCGATTTTGAAAAATTCAATCCCTAAGGGTGTTAAAAAGGGGTGCAAAGTTTGTATGGGTGAAACTTTTTTTTTTGAGCTAGAGACTTGAAACTTTGTAAAAAGGTATTAAAATAAAATGGAAGAAAACAAATTTCAGCGTTTTTAAAAATTCACCCCCTAAGGTGGTAAAAAATGGGTTAAAAGTTTGTATGGAGATTAAGTATTTTGTTGAGCGCGGGACTTGAATTTTTGTTTAAAGGTACACTATTAGAATACAAGAAAAGTAATTTCAGCGTTTTCAACAATTCGTCCTTTAAAAAGGGTTAAAACGGGTTAAAAGTTTGTATGAGGGGAACTTTTTTTTTTCAGCTAAAGACTTGAAACTTTGTAGAAAGATTACTTATTAAAAAACACAAAACGTACTTTCAGCGTTTTAGAAAATTCCACCTCTTAAGGGGTTAAATAGGGGTGCAATGTTTATATGGGAGAAACTTTATTTTTCTAACTAGAAACTTGAAACTTTGTAGAAAGCTTACTTAATCTAATACAAAAAAAAATATTTCAGCGTTTTGGAAAATTTCACCTTTAAGGGGGTTAAAAAGGGGTGCAAAGTTTGTGTGGGGGGAACTTTTTTTTTGAGCTAGAGACTTGAAACTTTGTAGAAAGAATAACTTATTAAAGTACAAAAAAAGTAATTTCAGCGTTTAATAAAATTCTATCCCTACGGGGGTTAAAAAAGATTGAAGGTTTTAGTAGTAGGGTAGTCATTTTGTTGTAGTTGGCGTTAATGTACGGATTGAATGGTTTTTCAAGACATTTTCAATTATTACTTACCTGTTTTCACGTTATTTGGTGTTCATTTGATAAATGACAAAGTATAATAATATCTTATTTTATCATTTGATTTACAACTGCTAATAGTAAAGCTATTTTTCGATAGATGTCGTTAGTAGTACCAATATTTTTAGCCTTTTTAATAACTGGGGTAGCTTCTAGACCATTGAGAAACATTTTGGCTGGCCTCGGGAACTCCGCCACACCACTCTTTTCGTGTAATAGCCAGGCCGGCGTATACCAAAACCAGTGCTGCCTTCTTATGAAAAAAGGTCATTATTTATTATTGTTATGAAATAAAATTTATTTATTTATTATTATTGAAAGAGATACTCTTCATTAAACTGCCTCCATCTCTCGATTTCCAGTGCTGAGTTTAAGATTGTTTTAACAGCCATACGATATTAAACTTTTTTTTTATCTAACTCATAATAACTAAGATCCCCATTTTCTAACTCCAAATCCATGCGTCGCTATAGAGCGACGCGAGCGATTTATCTTGCAGAGTAATTTTTGCCAAAGATTAAAAGCATCAGGTATCTGACGGAATAAGTATTAAGCATCCTGCAAACAATTCCCGTAATCCAATTGGATAATCTTCTTAAATTCTTTAACAATTGCATATCAGTGTCTGCCACTGTTTGAAATGTAATATGTCTAGACCATTTTAACTAAGAATAAAATTCACTTACCTATTTTAATATCTTTGTCATCATCAAAAATCTACGCGGACGAAGTCGCGGGCGGCCGCTAGTAATTTATAAATTCGGTGCATTTGTGCAAATTAACTTTTCGTAACTATTCTGTATTATAGTTAAATTTTCAAAGCAAGACTTAAGAAATTATGTTGGAGAAATTACTTTGTAGAAATCTTTATGAATCACTCAACTTTAGCACATATATTGACATTGTATCTAATTTTAATCATTATAATGCATGTTATCAGCTGACTTTTACGACTATTATTATTAAAAAAATCTTTGACGCATTTACTGCCAGGGGGCGCCTAGGAACAAATTTGTATGACGGTGAACACATAATATATGCGTCGCTGGCAGTGAATGCGTTCACTTAAGAGGCCTTAAGAGGCCATTTCAATCATCATTTTTGAACGGATTCCTTATCCGTTGCGTGATTTTTACTGTGTAATTATTAAATCTTTAATTATAAAAGTCAAAATTCAAACGCAATGTAAATTATTATTACACGGTTTAAAATTGATTTTTCCATTGTCCTTTAGCCAAACCAGTACCAGAAGAGGTGACCAAGCAATCCTTCCGGCTGAAAGTATGGCGCCACTTGGAGAGCAACGGGCTGGCCATGTTCCCCCGGCCGGTGTACAACCGCATCCCCAACTTCAAGGGGGCGCAGGAGGCGGCGGCGAAGCTGGCTGAGCTGGACATCTTCAAGAATGCCAGCAACGTGAAGGTCAACCCTGATAAGCCGCAGGAGGCGGTCAGGTGAGTGGCTCTAGTTAGTTTGTGTAGTACCTATAGAAGACTCAGATAGGAGGAAGATACCGTCTTGCCTGCTAACCCACCGCCAAACAGCAATGTTCGCATTGTTGTGTTCCGGTGTGGGGGTAAGATAGCCGGTGAAATTACTAGCATAGAGGCATTCTATCTTCGTCCTCCGGGTAGGCAAGCACTTGTGACTCCTCTGGTGTTACAGGTGTTTATGGGCGACGGTAATCGCTTTCCATCAGGCGATACGTTTGCTCGTTTGCCCCCTATGACATAAAAAAAAAAAAAAAAAGATTTACGCATGCGCGCCTCTAGAGTGGTTACGAACGCGTGCCAAACAAGAATGAAAGGCGGAGCCAACCTCACTAACTATTCTATTGGTTTTTATAAAATGGGAACGCGCGTATAAGAGTGGCTAATAACGCGCGCCAACCGAATGTGGAACGCGGAGACAAGAAAGCAAGTTAGTAGGTACTTAGTTGTTAAGAATGACTACGAACGCGTGCAAAACAAAAGTGGAAGACAAAGTTACATGAACTATGATTTCTATACGAGTCGCTACGAACGCGCGCCAAGCTAAAGTTAAACGCGGAGCCAAGCACGCTGTAACTGTATTTGACTGGTTGTTTGTGTAAAACGCTTGACTGGTCGCTGAGCGCTGTGACCTCGCTCGTGGGCTTGGCCTCTACGTCTACGAAAGAATGGCGCCACTTGGAAAGCAACGAATTGAATTCAAGGAGACGAATATGGTTCTCACATCCGACATCTTCGACATCAACCCTGATAGATGTTCATGAAGTGTAAGTACTTTTTGAAACAAGTGTACCTACTTTTAGAAATGCCATTTGCGGGACAGTGAGTTTTTTGAGCCTAAGCCGTAGAAAATAGGTGATTTTGGCCACAAAGTGGTCGTGATAGTCCATGGGTCCCCGTGAATAGGCTATTTGACTGATGTTGAATTCTACAGCGTACTGTAGTTATATGAATAAAATTAGCTAAATATATCACGAAACAAAGAAAAAAAATCCAGAAACATATATCTTTTTTGGAAATATGTGACTTCAAAGGTACGCAAATTTTATGATTTTTTTTTTTAATCCAAAATAAATTTTGAAAATGTTTTCAGAATCCTCATAATTTTACGAAACAATAATTGTATGACAACTATGAACTTAAACGCACTTTTTCACGGTGAAAATGCCAAATTTCTTAATTTTTCCATACAATTATTGGTACCTATACCGGCCTGTGACGTCACTAGCCTGACGCGTTTTGTATGGAGCGTTTTTAGCGCTACGTAGAAATGTTGAACTTTGACGGTCATTTCTGACTTTTAGAGCAATTTAAGTGTAGTCAGTCCCATATAGACATTTGATCACAATAAAAAATAGAATCGATTGACATCCTCAAAAAAAATTAGTCAACATGTCTATTACCCGGTTTGTAGTGCACCTGCTTACTGAGCCGGCGGTCTTGGGTTTAAATCTCGGCCAGGGCAAATATTTTTGTGATAAACTCTATTTAACAGACTTTAAAAAAAGGAGCGTTCTCAATTCGATGTTATGTTTGTTACCTCAGAACTTTCGAGTGGGTGCACCGATTTTGATGATTCTTCTTTATTTGAAAGCAGGTGCTTTTATTTGGTCCAGTTCTGACAAAGACATCCATGAGAAAATCATAAAAGTGTTATTGTATGTTCAATTTCGTTATTTTTTTGTGATACAGTGAAACTTGTATAAGTGGGACCTGGATAAGTGAGAAACCTCCATAGCTGGAACTCATCTGCCGTCCCCACACTTTACCACTGAATTACCTCTGTTAGTGACAAAACAGACCTCTATAACTGGGATTCGTTTTTTCGATTATGTCTTCATAATTACCTCCATAACCGAGACAGCGGGCGTATTTAACCTCTATTATTGAGACTAAATTTTAAGTTAAATACTTTTAATAAATGGTTATCTTTGAATTTAAAGATTTCGATCTCTATAACTGCGATAATGTCAATCCATTACCTCTCTAACTGGGACTTCATTTTATTTCAAAACGCGAGACAGTAAAAGCACTATTCTTTTGCACACCAATGTTGAAATATCAACATTATACCTAAGATTAAATTCATATTAATTAAAAATAATATCTTAATAGCTGACCCCTAAAAAAGGACAATATAAAATGTCAGATTTATTTAATTTGTATTTTTGTACTGTTTATAAAAAAGTGTTAATATTTCTTGTTTATGAGGTACCTTTTTATTTCTGCCAACGATTATAATTCATGTATAATCATTATGAAATACACCACCTACCTACCTATTTTATTTAATAATCGCACCTCTATAACTGGAATATCCTCTTTTTAGGGTTCCGTACCTCAAAAGGAAAAAACGGAACCCTTATAGGATCACTTTGTTGTCCGTCTGTCCGTCCGTCCGTCTGTCAAGACCCTTTTTCTCAGGAACGCGTGGAGGTATGAAGCTGAAATTTATATCAATTACTCAAGTCTACTGTCCCTTGAAGCTGTGAAAAAATCAAACTTCTAAGCCAACGCAATCAAAAGATACAGCCGTTTATGCCGCAAATTTTCGACACTTGCAAGGGAATCAAAACCTACAGGGTGCTTCCCGTGAACTCAGAATCTTGAAATTTGGTACGAAGCAACGTCTTATAGCATAGATAAAGGAAAAATTACGAAAACCATAAATTTTTAGTTACATCACATAATATATATTTTTTTAATAATTTTAAACTTACTACCCATTTCCTCATAAACGCGTAGAGGTATTAAATTGAAATTCATACCAAATACTCAGGTCTATAATACCTTTAAGCTGTAACAAAATCAAACTTCTATGTCAACGCAATCAAAAGAAACAGCAATTTAAGCTGCATATTTTGAAACTCGCAAGTACTCGCAAGGGAATCAAAACCTAAAGGGTACTTCCAGTCGACCTAGAATCTTGAAATTTGGCATGAAGCAACGTTTTATAGCACACATAAAGGAAAAATTCCGAAAACCTTAAATTTTTAGTTACATTACAAAATATATATTTTTTAATAAATATAAACTTATTACTTTTTTCCTCATGAACGCGTAGAGCTATCAAGTTGAAATTCATATCAAATACTTAGATCTAATTGCCTTTAACCCGTGAAAAAAAAAAAATTATAAGAACTTTGTAAACCTTGCAGGTTTGTACGGAACCCTCGGTGCGCGAGTCCGACTCGCACTTGGCCGGTTTTTTACCTCTATTAATGAAACCCTATCTAAATGGGACAGACATTAATCTATACCTGTATATCTGAGACACTGGGTAAGTGGAATACCTCTTTAAGTGAGACAAATTTGCTGGTCCCTTCAAGTCCCAGTTATCCAGGTTTCACTGTATATATATTTGAAACACTAAAAAGCAAAAATTGGGCAAGTGCGAGTCCGACTCGCGCATGAAGTGTTCCGTACCATAATCTATAACAAGTTTGTTGTATGGGAGCTCCCCTTAAATATTTATTTTATTTTATTTTTAGTATTTGTTATTATAGCGGCAATAGAAATACATCATCTGTGAAAATTTCAACTGTCTAGCTATCACCGTTCTTGAGATACAGCCTGGTGACAGACGGACGGACGGACGGACGGACGGACAGCGAAGTCTCAGTAATAGGGTCCCGTTTTTACCCTTTGGGTACGGAACCCTAAAAAAGAACCGACATCAATAAAAACTGAAAAGGCAAAAATAACCCGATCATGTACAGATTACATTTGAATCACATTGTGAAGTCGGTGGCAAACCTTACGTAAACTTGCACGGTAACAAATACCTACTTAAAACAAAGATCGTATCTCATTGTCAATCTATTTACTTTAACTTGTTTTGTATGCTTTTATAATTCTACCGGCAAATTGTAACTTTTATAATAATATATATAATTTTGCGAATGTTATAATGATTACGCTCAACTAGCTTAGATTATTATAGGTTATGCATGTAATGTTTTTTCTCAAGTAAGTGAATTATTGTTATTCTTTTGAGAAATAAAGATCTTTAAACCGAGATACAAGGTTTTGAAGGGTAGTGACAGAAATTTTAGTGAGTTTTGCTTGTCACAATGCGATATGTACCTATAACGTCGTCCTAGTACCCATAGTACAGTCGCCATCAGATATATCGCAGCATATAAGGCGTTCATAAATATCTAAAGGTGTACTGTAACGTAACGCCCAGTCAATAAGTCGTGTTCAGATATTTATGAACGCCTATATGCTGCGATATATCTGATGGCGACTGTACAAGCTTTGCTTAGTTTGGGTCCAGGTCGATTTGTGTAAGATTGTCCCGTAATATTTATATATTAATTATTAATTATCCCTAATCGGTATCAGCTTAAAAACAATTCCAGTCTTCAGATACCCAACTGATCGGTTAATTTGTCTAGGTAACGAACGCATGGGGCGGATTTCGTGTTTTTGGCAACTCTTCAATACCGAAGGTCAATGAACCCAGGTTTCTAGCTAGAAAGATTTAAAAATAGTTCTGATACATTCAGCATAGAGTCCATTATCTTGTCAATGTGCCAGTTTAATAGAAATGGGAAGTTCAAGGTAGGGAAGAAAGTGAGAAAAGACGTTAATTCACTATCTTGTATAATTTATCTTACTTTATTTTTAGTTAAAAGAATATTTACTCACGTTTAAAATAGAGTAACGCTAATCCCTTTAAAAAAATAACGGATAATAATCAGTCTAACTAATCAATACTTACTATTATAAAATTCTAGATTTGTAATGATAATCAGTATTCTATGGAGAAGGGTCATGAATTCATGATTTCAGGAAAAATCTTGATAGCAAGATGCAGGATCGTCTTTTGTTTTGCATAGGCGCGCGGCGCCATGCCAGTTTGGCGCCACCTGTTGGGCATAATTTCTATTATCCTCTCATCACACCGAAACGGATGGACAAATTTGAACCAATTTTGGTTCAGGGATACCTGGACTGGACATCCACAGATGGCTATAGGATACTTTTTTTGCCGTATACGCTATAAAAAACGCGTACGGAGTTGCAAGTGGCACCTTCTAGTCTATAATATTATTCTTAAGTTGTCATTGAAAATCAGTTTTATATTGAGAGGGATCATTATTTAAGGAAAAAATCTTAACAGTGCAATCGTCAGCCATGCAAGGCCATCTGTTAATAAAAATGTATGTCCTCTCATAACGCCGAAACGGCTGGATGGATTTTAACCAATTTTGGTACAGAGACATCTGGAGATCCAAAGATGGTTATAGTTATAGGATATACCATGTCCGCTTTTACATCATGTCAGCTTGTAAGTTTTCATTAATAATTATCCAGATTTTTTGAGAATATTAGAAAGCACTTCTAATATTTTTCGAAACGCAGACATTTTGGTAAAGGCGTATAGCAGAAAACAGTACGCCACTACATACCAGTCGCCACCAGATATATCGCAGCAGGCGTTCATAAATATGTGAACATGTTCTGTAACGCCCAGTCAAAGTCGTGTTCACATTTTTATGAACGCCTTATATGCTGCGATATATCTGATGGCGACTGTACAAGCCTAAGCCAAAATTTTAGTCTCTAGTTTTAAACATTGCGTATTAAATCCGATGTAATACATATAAATATCAATAAATCGTATAATCATAGTTTCACTGCGCGATTGCTGGTACCAAGCCGTGACCAACTTGGGTAATGCATTCTTGTACCTACTGCGCCGATTTTATAACGCGTTGCATAAAAACGAGGTGTAGACGCACTCTGCGTCTGCGAATCATACTAAGCATATATTATAAACATAGTTTTGTTTACAAGCTTTTATTTAACTAGCATTGTATGTATGTATGTAAGTATGTTTGTTCGGGTGGAATCTTGCAACTCAATTTTGAAGCAGATATCGTCAACCGATTGAGCTGAAATTTTGCATACTTACTCAACTTTGATGACAATACAATAATATGGTACCATGAGGCTGATCTGATGATGGAGCCGGAAGGTGGCCATATAAACTCTACAATGGAAAAATAAATCCTACCGAGTTTGGGCTCTTTAGAATCGTCTCAGTGAGCATTTGATGGATATCCAAAGAAAAGTACAGTCGGCTAGAAAAGCTTGTCACTAAAATGATTTTTTTGTCAGAAATATTTCTATCACTAAACTTTTGATTTAACTTTTAGGACCAAAACACAATTACAAAATATGACAATGCCGTACTCATAATGCGATGTCGTGTCTTGTATATCATATTTTGGATCTTATTCGGTTAGTAGC
This sequence comes from Apotomis turbidana, assembly GCA_905147355.2. Classification (NCBI taxonomy): domain Eukaryota; kingdom Metazoa; phylum Arthropoda; class Insecta; order Lepidoptera; family Tortricidae; genus Apotomis; species Apotomis turbidana. The sequence goes on from LR990301.1 coordinate 9,350,527, forward strand.
CTATAAAATTGACAAAATTTCAAATAAAAACATAAAAAACTTTGTGTGCCGTGTGGATTGAGTGAGCACCCTTCAAAAATGAAAAAAAAAATTGCTGATCATTTAGTAAAAGTTCTAAAACAATTGTAAAACTAATTGACGAATTTGTAAAACGATAAATAAAAAGAATACATTCATTAACGTTTGCTCACTCAGTTCTCACAAACAACCAACGAAATCTGTGAATGTGTTTATTTAACATATAATATTTATATCCTAATTTTTAGTAAAATTTATGCTTAACCTTTTGACCGCCACAGTCGGCTGTGGCCGTCAACAAAAAATCGTGCCCCTGACGCCACGTCGGCCACAGCCGTCCAAATTTCCATGATCAAAAACTTTGTAATTCTAGCCGCTACAAGTATTTTTCAATCCCTGTTGATTTTGGGGCACATCTTTTTTTTTTACTCTGGCGTCAGTGGCACGGTAAATTGCTAGACCGCTTGGCGGTCAATAGGTTAAGGTAGGTAATAATTTGTAGATCACCTGGTTACGTATTTAAAGTTTTACAAATAATTTCGTATGCTCACTCAATCCGCACACTTTCGAAGACCCGATTTCTGATGAAAATACTGCAGCATACTCTATGACTGTATGGTTTTCTGCGCTGTGGCCAATTACTGATCGCATACGCTCTTTTGGAGTGAGGAACTTTTCATATGAAATTGTCATTCAAATTTTGGGAATTTATTTATTAAAAAACACAAGATATTAATAAAAACAATAAACAATAAACTAATATGTAACTAAGACTAAGTATATGCTAAAAACCTAAACTATTTACAAATAAAAAATTTGCCCTAAATCGCTGTCGCTCGGAAGTGTGCCCAGAAGGCTGGCCGCATTGCCACGCTGGATGGCAATGCTTATTCGCTGGGCAAAATAGTGGCCAGCCCTCTGGTCATGGGTTGTGTCAATGAGGCGCATCGACAATTCTTTGAAGAGTCGACGCGCACTTGGCCCCCACGGCCCCAGAGTTTCAACCCCAAACGCCGCAAATATGTAACTGCTACCGAGAGCAGCATATTTACGACGTTTGAGGCTTTCCGCAGACGCAGCCGCCGCGCCAGCACCATTCTTGGTACCTGGAATATGAGACGGTGCCAGGGTGTCTACACACGTAGCATCCCACACCAACGGCCGATTTGGGATATTTTGGGATATTTTCTAAATTATAAATATTTAATATTTATTACTAACTCATTTTTATTCCTTATAATATCACATATTTTATTCCTAATTAAAGAAAATACAATTACTGTGGCCCAGCTCTCAGCTACATGTAGACAAAAATGCCACAAATAAATGGTTTCTTGACGTGTTCACCAATTGTATTACGTGTTGCATACAAATATCGGCCAAGTGCGAGTGGGACTCGCGCACGAAGGGTTCAGTACCATTATCTGTAAGTTTGTTGTATGGGAGCCCCCCTTAAATATTTATTTTATTTTATTTTTACTATTTGTTGTTATAGTGGCAATAGAAATACATCATCTGTGAAAATTTCAACTGTCTAGCTATCACCGTTCTTGAGATACAGCCTGGTGACAGACAGAAAGACGGACGGACGGATAGCGAAGTCTCAGTAATAGGGTCCTGTTTTTACCCTTTGGGTACGGAACCCTTAACTAGTTGCAGACGCACTCGATGTTTGTGATAAAATATATACAATCTTATCTATAAGAAACTACGTTTTTTAATCTACGATTAGACTGCCCCGTAACGTCGTTCGTATGGGAAAATAAATCATAACCCAATTTTTCTTTACCCGGGTCGAGTAAATAATATCCTATAATCATCTCTAGATAGGTACTCGGCAAAATCCCCAAATAGATGCACATTTGTACTATTTTATAACGTTTTGCAAGATAAATACTACCTATCGCGTTCCTTTCAATACCGTGCGAGCAAGACAGGAGATGCTGACTCGAGCGACAAGCGAAGTCGCGGCAAGATACGTATTTGCATAACTGTTACACGCGACTTCTTGTTGCGCGACATATACTACCTGTCACTTTCTTTTCAATACCGTACGAGCAAGACACTGTGTCGGTGAGTCGCACGACAGGCGAAATCGCGGCAAGATTACGGCTACTTCAATTATTTTTAATGCAGGATGGCTCTGGGATTTTCTCGTTTAGACGACGTTAGGGATGAGGCGAACTGGAGGAAAAAGATCAGGGCTGACCCCAACACCATGTGATACACATAGTCAGGTAGAGAGAGATTTTTTAATTTTGATCAAATGTAAGCTAAATAGATTAACAATTACAGACAAATTCATTGTCAACAGCCATTTAATGAATCCGATTGTTTGACCCTCACTTAATCCCGATAACCCAAAGTAGGTACAGCGTGCGACCTGATTCAGATGATTCACTTAAGGAATGACTACTTTATCGCGTAGACATTGGTCTCAATTTAAGACCGTCCGAATGCAACGTATTAGATAACAGTGTTTACCATCAACTTGTACTGTGTGAATGTCGTTCTTAAATTTATCCGTAACTAAAAGACGCATGTTCATTTTTTTACCGCAGTCTTGTAAACAATATCCTATAATTATATCGTTTTAAGAAACCTTAGAAGGTGCCCGCTTTTAAACATTTTATCGTAGTCTGGTAAGTATCGTATAACCTTCTTTGGATGTCGGCTATCCCTGTACCAAAATGGGTTAAAATCGGGCTAGCCGTTTCGGTGTGATGGGCGTATAAAGACATTTGGGTTCCGTAGCGAGTGGGTAAAAAACCGGACCCTATTTCTAAGACTCCGCTGTCCGTCCGCTTGTCTGTCCGTCTGTCACCAGGCTGTATCTCATGAACCATGATAGACGAAATTGAGACAGGTGATGTATTTCTGTTGCCGCTATAACAACAAATACTAAAAAACAGTATACAATAAATAATTAACGGTTCGCATACAACAAATGTGATCTGTTGCGTAAACTTTGCACCTAATTTGTATCCAGCGCCATACATACCAGGTGCAAACTTAACTCAACCCGGCCAGTTAGGATGGGATAAGTATTAGTACGGAACCCTCGGTGCGCGAGTCACAGACTGCGTTGTAAGGCTGGCGCCACGCGCTATGAGCGAACCCTGCATCGCGCTATTAAGACCTCTGAAATAATTACCCCTCTCATTAGAAAACTGATTATTTATACAAGTTTCAATAGTTTTATAATGGAATACAGGTTTATACGTACATAGTATCTAATAAAGGGGTTCAAAAGTCGACATTTTGCGTGACGTAATATGTGGACGACCCCTAAGTAACAAGTACTTAAAAAGCTCTTATCTCCGTATGAATCTACAAACTACATACGAGGTTTTAAAGGGCATTGACAGAAATTCTAGTCAGTTTTGGTTGTCACCTCGCGATGTTTATTTCCAGGTGATTTCGCCTTTTCACTACCGGGGAACAAAGCTACAGGGAAAAAAGTTATTTTTGTAACACGACCTCATTACTAAGGCTTTGCTATCCTTCTATCAGTCGCGGGATCTGTTAAGCCGTAATAAATTCACAGAATACGTATGAATTACATTACACCCCAGGCCAAAAATATGGAAGCAAGCTTACAATATAAAGCTGTGATTTCCTTACGGAATAAATTACAAAATTACACAGTAAAAGTGATCATAAATATTTTAAAAGTCAATAACGCAAATTCTGCTTATGAAAATTACCAGTGCAACAGTTTGTAGAAAGACAATATAAAAAGACGACATGCACTTTGTCCCGGAGTTAGCTAAGTAGGTAGGTACATATATATTTTTACAATATGCAGATGTTTTTATAGTGAGCGTTCTATTTTTTTATCTTTTGGGGGGGCTTAATGGTTACTAACATTTACACAATGAATAATTATTTTAAACTTTAAATATTAAAAGAATAAACTTTATTTCCATACTTTTGGCCTGGGATGTACCTACAAAGGTAGCTATATATCAACTAATTATAAAAAGTAAAGTTTGAACTAGGCGTTACTGTCGCGCAGCCTAATGTATTAGAATAGAAGTAACAAAAGGACCATTCAAAAACGTATTTTCTCGGTGTTTTAGTAGTCAATCTAATCACCAATTTTATGCATAATTTGAATCCACAACAAACACCAAGCACGCACGGGCAGGTGCCAAGAAATCGGTACGATGACTGATAAGAGCGATATCGGTCAAACATTTTAATAGAAGGTTAACCACTTCATAAAAAAAACATAAACAATATAAAAATTACAATACGAGAAACAACAATACTATTTAATCGATCGATCGTTATACCTAATGGGTTATTCCAAGATTGAGCTGTGGACACCAGATGGATCGTTACCGGTAGGCATTTATTAAAATATCTTTCTTAATTCGCGTGTTTTTTTTTCTTCAAATAGTATTAAATAGACTAGGTATTAATATAGAAATATAGAACTTTGAAATTAGGGTGAAGACCAAAAAGTTTGCTGCTTTAACTCATTTAATTAAAATTTGTATAAATTTTTCCATTGTATGACGACAAATTAACCATCGAATAATGCACCTTCTGGTCCTGTTTCGTCGTCATCGTCATACAATGGAAAAATTGAATACCGGTATTTTGTACGGAGCAAAATACCGGTATCCGATCCCTGATAGACACAAGGTTATTTCACTCTTAGAAACCTGTAATATTGAACCAGCTTCAATTAGATCGAGTTTTTCTAGCGGTTGGTACAACCGAGTTGGATTTGGCAATACGGTATTTATCAATAAATCAAATGTATTTTAACAGCTCACAGATTGTGCCTAATAACTTCATAGTTAACGCAAGGTGGACTTATGCATACCCGTACGTCTAGCAAAACTGTGACTGCGACTCCTTGTCGCGCGACAAATACTACCGTCACTTTTCTTTCAATACCGTACGAGCAAGACAGGTGACGCTGAGTCCCGCGACAGGCGAAGTCGCGGCAAGATTTATTTATTTATTTATATACGATATCACTTAACACTGTCATCACAGGATTTAATCCTAAAGCGATAGAGAAGGTAAACAATTCAATAAGAAAAATTACGATTCATAACAAATAACATTTAAGGCAACACTTGAATTCACTCAGAGTGCAATGAAATAGATCGATCTCTAGATATACCCGGTTGAGCGTAGTAAGGGCTCGCGTGAGCGGCGCCCGCGCCAGCAGCTTGGTGCGCGCGCGCGGCACCGCCAGCAGCGGCGGCCGGCGCCGGCGCTCTGCGTGCTTGTCGGGAGCACAGAAGTTAATGTGTCTCCTTGATCGCTCCGTCTACCTCTTATTACTTCAAAGATGTAAGTAGCAAGCGCGAAGCCACGTCTAACGCTCAATTTGTTGTACCCGACCATCCCTAAGACGAATAATGTCGGGTACATCAAAGGGTTCATGCATAGGGGTAATAGGGGTAGACTCCGTACTTTTTTAGATATAGGTACCTGGTAAATTTGTTATGCTAGCCCCCGCAGGACTCCATTGGGAACGAGATAAAACCTGTATGTTCTTTCAAAACGACCGCGTGAGGTTGAGGGCCCTCGTGAGATCGGAGGTACTAGGCGCGTGTCCCAAAAGCCCATTGGGTATGCCTGCCTACACGGATCACATACCAGGTGGGTCCTGTAACGGGAGCAAAAAATTCAAACATAGACTTTACTCGTCAAACTGAACAACATCTGTTCAGATTTTTTTTTTATTACTGTTTTCATATGTTAATTATGTATTTCAAACAACGAAAATAGCATTTTCAATGTACGCCGTCCAACATTGACATCGCCTTTAGCAATTGAAATGAAATGAAATGAAATGAAATGAAATAATTTATTCAGTAAGTAGGCCACAGGGGCACTTTTACAAGTCAGATTGTGAATCTACCGGCATTTCGCAAGAGGAGACCGCTTTTGAGAAGAAAGCCGAAAGAAACTCAACAGTAAGTCATTTTTTCGTAAATAATACTTAAAACAATTACATGATACATTTGTGTTATAACTAATTACCATACATCGGGGTTTTCAGAGCGGGAACGTTTGACATTAGCCAAAGAGTAGGTATTGACTTAAAAAACAGAATGTACCTACTCTAGCAGGTTTCTACGTCATGAATAACTAATTGAAAAATATAAAATAATAATCATTCATATAGGTACACATGTTATAATGGTCAGTCATTTCATTATCAACCTCTTCAGTTAAGTCACTACTCATTTATAAGCAACATAGATATCGGGTGTCAATATTGACATTATATTAGACACTTATTGGCATACCGTACCCTTGCATGCAATTGCATTTTAAAAATACTATATAATAATCAATAAAAATATCGTGTACTTATAGAAAATAATCTATAGTAATAGTTCGAGAATCTTTATTTTTTGCACCAAATGCAATTTTAGCTTCGCTCAAACTAAATTCGGTGTAACGCGACATGTTGGGTCCAATAAACACACAAGTATAAAATATGATTTCAATAGTGAGCTCGTGATTTTTTTTGTGGGCTGTTAGATATACCATGGACGCAGGTAACCAATCCGATATTAACCTGGACTGCGCAGTAGCCGATTTACGTACAAATGCGAATGATTTGTGTACATGCGCAAATCCGCCATCTATGTTCAAAAAGTTTGCCGGCAACTATACCGGTAAATTTGGAAAAACTGTAAAAGTTCTTCAGTTAATTTAAGTAAAGGTTACGGTGAAAAAATTAAAACAATACGAAATAAGCTTAAAAAATAATACATTTACGGGAGTGTTGACGAAACCACGGATGGTGTCGGTCGGCAAATAGCTAATGTCATAGTAGCCATATTGGATCAAAAAAGGTGTTGAATAAAAATGCTGGCTATAGCACACTAAAAATTATAAATGAATTGTTAAAAGGCAAAGAAATAGAACTCCAATCGCAAACTTCTCGTGCATCAATTGAATTCTTCAAAAAGTTTAACCTTTTGACCGCCACAGTCGGCTGTGGCCGTCAACAAAAAATCATGCCCCTGACGCCACGTCGGCCACAGCCGTCCAAATTTCAATGATCAAAAACTTTGTAATTCTAACCGTTACAAGTATTTTTCAATCCCTGTTGATTTTGGGGCACATCTTTTTTTTTTTACTCTGGCGTCAGTGGCACGGTAAATTGCTAGACCGCTTGGCGGACAATAGGTTAAATAGGCACCTATTACAACTGTCGACGTGGAAAGATCGTTCAGTTCATTGAAATGGATATTTACAGCAAGACGCCGCAGATTAACTATTCCAATTATAGAAAAAAGATTAATAGTTTATTCAGGAAATTGTATCAACTACTAAATTTAGTGCCGATAATTAATTAGAGTTATTTTTATTGTTATCTAACGAGGCTTGGTAATGAAGCTAAAGTACTACATGAGTTAAAATAAATCTGTCTCATAGAGTGTATACAATTCGCAGAGAGGTAGTTATTCATTAGGCATAATATGATATTTTCTCAGACTAACGTATCTGTTTATCTCTACTCTTTTTCAAATCGTTCCCGCTCCGAAATCCCCGATGTATGCAATTACACTGGTACACGTAATGGAGATGTTAGATACTCCAAATCAATGTTAAGTAGGAACATTAAAATTAAAATTTAATAAATTGAAAATATTAAATATACCCAGAGATGTATAAAGTCTCTGGGTGTCACAACATGCAATAAAATATAATTACTTAATTAATTTAATTCCATAGAGATGTATAAGGTCTCTAGGCGTCAACGTGAATAATTTAGAAAATAATTATTAAACCTAAATTTCTTAGAGATGTATATGGTCTCTAGGCGTCATAACATGCAATAAAATATTTTAAAATTATTTAATTTCCTCAGAGATGTATAAAGTCTCTGAGTGTCATACTACACTAAGCTGTTTCTTAGAGATGTATACAGTCTCTAAGAGTTCAAAAAGTTAAAATCAACATTGAATAACTTCAATCGAGTACAGGATGAAGTTTCTCACATTTGCTTAATTTAACACTAGTATGCGGTTGCTACATATTTAATTTGGCCCTTGCTAGCATGAACAGACCGGACCCCACAAACGACACCCGTTCACGAGTATGACGCATATCTCAGCCATCGCCTCCCTTAATTGTCATAGCTGTCACTTTACTAGATATAAAGAAAAAATAAAAGTTGTTTAATAAATGTTGTTCAGTTTGAGAGGTAGAGTCTGTTTTAATTTATTGCTTCCGTTAAATGACCCACCTGGTAGACAGTCCATAGAAATGGCTGATTTAATTTGTATGTTGAATAGGATATACCTAAGCTAGTGTCCTAGAACTATTGAATCATATTTAGCTGCCTGCCACTAAGTAATCAGTGTTCGAAATTATCAAGATAATGCGCTTCTTATTATCGGATACTTATCAGATAATAATCGAATCATTATCGCCAGTGTAAGAAATAAATTTGTGTTATTGTTTCATAACAAATTCAGTTTTTATATTGTCTCATAACAGATTCTAACAAAAAAAAATTGCATAATTATTAATTAACTCAATATTTCACTAAACAAACAATGAAACTCGAGTTCACTCAACTTTGCATAATCCGAACTGAGTTTTTCTAGTAGGTAAGGTGAATCCCCACGGCGTGGCACTTTGACACTTTACTGCGAATACAGTTCACTTTCACGAGCGCGATTTTTTGTTATTATCAAATCAATAGTTATCCATCTGCTTTTATCACGATATTTATCGTGATAATTATCATTGATTATCATTACTTCATTTATACTTTCGGTAATTTTTATTTCTTGGCAATAATTAGTATTTCGACATTTTTATACTTCTTCCTCTTTCCTTATAAATAAATAATGACTATCTGATTATTATCCTTTCGAACCCTGCCGCTAATAAAACCACTTCTTTCTTCCAGAGTCCTGTGCCTCGAACAGAAGAAGACCCTCTACGTGCCGGTGCCACGTCTTCAAACCGGCTTCCTCAACCGCCTAGAGCTGCCGGAGGGGGAGAATGGAAACGCTGCCATCAGGAAAGCTGTGTCGCGTAACGGCATGGAGACGTATGGAAAACCCGTTGGTGAGTGGCTGTGTTTTTTTTATAACGGCACAACATAGTGGCGCCACTTTGCCTGATGGTAAGCAAAAAGGGGAGCCCAAGTCGCAATGGCAACTGACAAAATACCAACGGTGCCATGTCAGTTGACACTGCCATGCTGGCCCGAGAGATGCTTCTTCACGCTTCGTTTGAAGGGTCCCAAGTTATAAGAAGGAGGAAATCATTTTCTGTTATAAAAATCAAAATCCTAGGCTGCGATTGGAAATAATGGCAAGGGGTCTTCTCTTGTTAAATGCTGGTAGATTCAAACATATAAAAGTGCCCTTGTGGCCTACTTGCAGAATTAAGTATTTCATTAGGCGTCTATAGAATCTGATAATCACTTACTTTTGGCTTATCAGTTTTAAAACATCTGTACTGTTATAAAATTCCGTTTAGTAACAATTTTCTATGGCGAGGAGTTATGATTTTAAGAAAAATCCTGCTCGTATTCTTTGTTTTAGTAGCTTTGTCGCTGAGCGACCACATCGCCCTGTAAAAGTTTTAGTATTTATAGGCATTGATATCCGCGCCATCTTTTTTTATGGTGAATAAAAGGAGACCTGGACAAGCCAGAATTGATATGGGATACTTTTCATCCGACTACGCTGAACCAAAAAAGACCCTCCGCGCCTGACGTTGTTACACTATTATTAACAGTCTGATGATTATAATTAACGCTAAGCAATTTAAAAGGAATAAAGTACTTTTATTTGAAATCAAACATATGATTCGGACCGGAAATTTTATACCTGCCACAAGAACTGTGACACTGATATATGATATTCAAAATGTAGATTAGTGATTATTTCCTCGCATATTTGGAGAAAAGCACTACAAGGCCTCTTCGGAAATGTCAGTTCATGGATTCGTATTAATTGAAGGACTACTATGCCTCATCCTTCAAAACTATACTCAACCACGAACTGACTTTACCCGGCCGCAAAATAGGAACATTGAGTTGAAATTGCATTTTTAATTGTAATACCAGGTATCGAAGACTCCGTGTCCCTGGACCTCGTGGTGATGGGATCCGTGGCGGTGTCCAAGGAGGGCTACCGCATCGGCAAGGGCCGCGGGTACGGGGACCTCGAGTTTGGGCTCATCATGCACATGAAGGCCATCAAGCCCGACACCGTGGTCGTCACCACCGTGCACGATAGCCAGGTAAATTATACAGTTTTTTTTTATATTGGACAACCTCACACAAATTGATCTAGTCCCAAATTAAGCTCAGAAGGCTTATGGCTTACTGAACGATGATATACATAATTGTATAGATAAATATATGGGCAATAGATGATCCTCCTACAGGAATGTCTCGCAGACGGTTAACTTATCAACAATGAAAGATGAATCAAGCGGAGAAATTCGTGGAGATCACGAGTCTCAGCAATGAGGAAAACTATTTCCAGTGACAAAAAAGCCGGATACTTTTTAGTGTTGTCATTTGAAACATACAAACAAACAAAAAAACTAGTCGATAGTTGCCACTTGTCAAAGTGATAACCATCGACTAGTTTTATTATTGGGTTTTGAAGGCAAAGGTATCTTCAGCCAACACTATTGCGATCGGAGAAATTGACCATTAAAATTATTTATTGGAAAAAAACATGGTAAAGAAAAATTAATGACCTGGTTTGGTTTGACCTGGGACAAAGAAAATGAAATATAATTTAATGGTATCGAAAAATTGTATTCTGAACATTTTTTACAGGTGTTCGACACTTTACCAGCAGAGTTGTTTGGCCAGCACGACGTCCCCATCGATATCATCGTCACACCAACCCAGGTAAACCTATTCATAGCTGATATGAATTTCTTTTTTCACCTACTATGTACAGTAGCCGGCAAACAACTTGAACCAAAATGGCGGATCTGCGCATGTAAATTTGTACGTAAATCGGCTACTGCGCAGTCAAGGTCACGCTCAAGTTGTTTGCCGGCTACTGTACTGGTATTAAGGAACAATCTTACACAAATCGATCTAGTTCGAAACTAAACAAGGCTTGTACTATGAGTACTAGACGTAGATATACATTATCTATAAATACATATTAACGATAAAATCTATGACCCAGGAACAACTAATACGTGTACTAGGGCAAATCTACGAGCGTTCTAACCGCGCGGTTCTAGTGTCGTTCATCTTTCACGATTATTACCACAATGGAAGAGCCTCTCGGGAGTGGTTTCGGGGTACATAAAAAATCGGCTTTCAACAATCATCCATTTTAACAATATTTGTAGAAATAGGAATGACGAAAAAATGCTGAATATTCACCCACTAACTGTAAAACGTAGAGGTTTTAAATATGTATAATGTTGTGCAGGTGATAGAAACGCAGCGTATGAGCCAGCGGCCGCCGGGCATCATCTGGCACCTGTTGTCCAACCGCCGACTGCAGCTCATGCCGGTGCTGGGGCAACTGCGCGAGATTGAAATGCTGTAAGTATAATAGATACTACACTAACTTCGTCCGCGTCGAAGAAAAAAGCAAGCAGGCAGTTTTTGCTTCTCCGTAGTCGGTTTAAAGGTATCCTGTAACCATCTGGCGTATGAGCCAGCGGCCGCCGGGCATCATCTGGCACCTGCTGTCCAACCGCCGACTGCAGCTCATGCCGGTGCTGGGGCAACTGCGCGAGATTGAAATGCTGTAAGTATAATAGATACTACACTAACTTCGTCCGCGTCGAAGAAAAAAGCAAGCAGGCAGTTTTTGCTTCTCCGTAGTCGGTTTAAAGGTATCCCGTAACCATCTGGCGTATGAGCCAGCGGCCGCCGGGCATCATCTGGCACCTGTTGTCCAACCGCCGACTGCAGCTCATGCCGGTGCTGGGGCAACTGCGCGAGATTGAAATGCTGTAAGTATAATAGATACTACACTAACTTCGTCCGCGTCGAAGAAAAAAGCAAGCAGGCAGTTTTTGCTTCTCCGTAGTCGGTTTAAAGGTATCCCGTAACCATCTGGCGTATGAGCCAGCGGCCGCCGGGCATCATCTGGCACCTGCTGTCCAACCGCCGACTGCAGCTCATGCCGGTGCTGGGGCAACTGCGCGAGATTAAAATGCTGTAAGTACATGAAAAAAAGTGGCACCTTTGATCATACGGGGTTCGGCAAAATATAGTGGTCACGGTAATCGCTCCGATTAATCACGCTTAAATCAAACTTGTCTGATAAGTACCTGGGACAAATATCCCAAAAATGCATTGCCCCGCTGGATTGACACTGATTGCTGATCCAGGTTTGATTAGGTTGTTATTATCCCCCTCGACAAAAAAGAGGAGTGTTATATACAGGGTGTCCCTAAAACCAACGCCAAAATGAAGAGGGGTGATAGAACAGCTCATAAGCAACCATATTAAGTCAATTTGACCTTAATAAAAAGTTCATGGTTTTAGAGATATTTGCATTTTTTTTAAACTCGTGACTTTTGATGCCCTGCGTCAGTATGTCGATTGCCACCACTGCAAATTTAGGTATTTTGTAAATCTGTTTTTTGCAGGATGTTACTAAAAACATATCCTATCGAATGTAATTTAAATTTATTACATATCATGATGCTTTGTCGGTAAAAATAATTAAAAAAAAAGAATTATAGCAATTTATAAAATTTAGCCTGCGGTTTTGATCGATTTTCATTTAAAAAAAAGTATTGTAAACTAACATGGCACACAACATAAAAAGATAGTCAATTTATTGTAGTTTTCAAAAAGGTACAGCATTTTCTAATTTACGCAGCAGTTTACGAGATGTTGATATTTTACACCAAAAGGAGCTCATACTGCAGTTATTACATAGTATGGAACCAGAGCCCCTACTAGGCTCAGAGTTTGAATTTCGAACTAAAAATAGAATCAAAGAATACATAAATTCAAATTGGAACACAATTCGAAGTTCGAATTCAAGTCGGCTTTCTGATTAAAGAGTACCTATTTTAGTAATTTTAGTACACTTCGTCAATTCGTTTGATGTGCTTTATTTAGTTTGGGTTCTTATTTTCTTAAATAGACTTGCTTTACCAATAGAACTCGTGTTTGCCTTGTGATTTGGATTTTTGGTACAATTTAACTTTGCTTTGTGCATCTTGGACTCGAGTTCTGCCTATTGATTTTAACTTCGATTTACCTTGGCTCTGTTAAGATTAATTGTAGTGCGTTTGTTACAAATATGCCAGAGAATTATACTCCTCAAGAATATGCCAAAATGCATTTTGTCTATGGGGAATGTCAGGGTAACTCTTGTGCTGCAGCTAGACTCTATCGAGAAAGATATCCAAATGTAAGGCATCCGGACCATCGAGTATTTCGAAATGTTCATCTCGCATACTCACAAGGCGTTTTGCCTGGCAATCGTGGCGGATTAGGAAGACCTAGAGGAGATTACGATGAAGATGTTTTACAAAAGATTCAAAACGACCCATCGACTTCGACACGGAACATTGAACGTAATTTAGGGATATCAAAATCTGTTGCCAATAGAATATTACGTCGTTATGGATTTCATCCATACCACATACAACGTGTTCAAGCGTTGCTGCCCCGTGATTACCCACTTCGTGTTCAGTTTTGCCAGAAAATGCTGCAAAAACACAGAGAGGATCCCAATTTCATAAATATGGTTTTATGGTCTGATGAAAGCACTTTTAAGAGAGATGGATTTATGAACATGCACAATTTACACAGTTATGCATTAGAAAATCCTCATTTAATGAGGGAAGATCGGTCGCAGTACCAATTTAAAGTGAACCTCTGGACTGGTATATTAGATGGGAAAATAATTGGCCCATTTGAATTACCAGAAACGCTGAATGGTCCAAGTTATCTGCATTTCTTAGAGAATGAGTTGCCAAATCTTCTCGACGACGTACCTTTAGCTACGCGGAGGTCAATGTGGCTGCAGAATGATGGCTGTCCAGCACATTATGCACGCGAAGTGCGACTACATTTAAACCAAACTTATCCACAGAGATGGATCGGCCGTCTGGGTCCCATTTTGTGGCCTCCTCGATCTCCAGACCTAAATCCTCTGGATTTCTATTACTGGGGTTATATTAAAGAAAAAGTTTACAATGAACCGATTAACAGTATAGCGGAGCTGAGACAACGCATTTACGCAGAGGTCCAAAACGACGTAACAAGAAGTGCACGTCACATCAGTCGAGCATTTTTAAGGAGATGCCGGGCTTGTATTCAAGTCAATGGCGGACAATTTGAACATTTAATTTAGTTACATAAAACAGGTTTCGTTTTTTTTTAATGTTTTTAGTTTTTTATTCACTTAACAGATAAAAATGGCAACCAGTATTATTTTTGCATTATCTCATAAACCGCTAAATAATTAAGTCACTTCAATACCATCTTAAAAACAACTCTAAATTTGCTATCTTTTTACGTTATTTGCCAGGTTCGCTATGAACATTTCAATTTTTTTTATTCTAAAATTGAATTGTGTTCTTATTCTAAATAAAGTATTCTTTAAATCGATTTTTGTTCAAAATTCAAACTCTGAGCCTAGTAGGGGCTCTGGTACCATACTATGGAATAACTGCAGTATGAGCTCCTTTTGGTGTAAAATATCAATATCTCGTAAACTGCTGTGTAAATTAGAAAATACTGTACCTTTTTGAAAACTACAATAAATTTACTATCTTTTTATGTTGTGTGCCATGTTAGTTTACAATACTTTTTTTAAATGAAACTCGATCAAAACCGCAGGCTAAATTTTATAAATTGCTATAATTCGTTTTTTTTTATTATTTTTACCGACAAAGCATCATGATATGTAATAAATTTAAATTACATTCGATAGGATATGTTTTTAGTAACATCCTGCAAAAAACAGATTTACAAAATACCTAAATTTGCAGTGGTGGCAATCGACATACTGACGCAGGGCATCAAAAGTCACGAGTTTAAAAAAATGCAAATATCTCGAAAACCATGAACTTTTTATTAAGGTCAAATTGACTTAATATGGTTGCTTATGAGCTGTTCTATCACCCCTCTCCATTTTGGCGTTGGTTTTAGGGACACCCTGTATATAGATATATTTATTTATTATGTCTAAGTATTTATGTAGGTACGTGGGTAAGGCCGCCAAAAAAGGAATATTTCGCCAGTAACGAAATGAGCTGTTAGTTTAAAAAAAATCTATTTCAAATTATTTATTTCCCATGTTTCTTTTGGGAAAAGCAACATCTGTTTTATTTGTTTCAATATAGAGGAATACTTTAAATCGCCTGTCAATTTTTTTTTTGTATTTTATTAATGTGTGATCACAACGTCCCCAATACAAAAAAAAAGTGTGCAAAATTATCTCCTGCCTATTTACAATGATTTTTTTTGTGTTTTGTATTATTCATCGGGCATTTCAATAAGCTTTCCGTATGTCACTTAATCATGGAAGAGTTTGACTACCTTAGCAACGAAATTGCAAGTTAAAATAATGCTTATTTCATTAAAAACTATACATCCAGGTGCTAACTTAACTTAACCCGGCCGGGTATATGGTTCGAGAGTTCCGTACAACTCGCCTCGACCCGCACATGGACGGGTTTTTTTTTTAATGTTGAATTTACGAATGGTTGTCTGTTTTTCAGCGCGGGTCGAGCGTGTACGTTGCAGGAGGTCGACACGGACGTGGAGGAGCGCGCGGCGCAGCGCGTGCGGCGCGTCCGTCGCCGCACGCGCTCTCACAAGAGTCAGAGTGAAGGGGAGGTAAGGGAAACATATGAATATAGAAACTGTGGCCATACAGTGCGCACCATGCTACTATCTACTGCCCAGGTCAAGGCACTGCACAGGTCCAAACTACTTGTACTCGTATACATGTCAATACGGTACTCGTATACAAAACTGCCCCGAGGAAAGGAGTATGACTTTTTAAACAAGTTCACTAAACATATATTTATACCAATATGTATAAGTACAACGTAAAGTTGAAAGTAAAGTTGACAAAGTGACTTAAGTCTTAATTAGTGTTGTGCTGTTTCCGAGAATTTCCGGAAATTTCCTAATTTTGTATGGGAAATGTTCTCGAGAACGTTCTCTCCCCATCCCCAAATCGGGAAACGTTCTCGAGAACAGCACATCTCTAGTCTTAATCAATGAACAAGTTTGGTTCCTTAATGCATCACTTAAAAAATCTTTGGTCGCTTTCTGCGAAACTACGGTCAAATTAAGCTTTGTATTCCGCCAAAGCGCCTTCTGTTGTCTGTTAGTAATAACTAGTTGTGTCACAGGGCGGCAACACGACGGAAGGCGAAGAGGGCAAGGGCAGCCGGCCGCGACGCAGCGCGCGCCGCCGCAACAGCGCCAAGGCCGCCGGCAAGGAGAACAAGGACGCCGACCAGAAGCCGAGGCGCGCCAAGAAGCAGCGACCCGTCATCGACTTCTCTGTCAAGGTGAGACCTTTACCCAGCACCTCTAGCATAGGGTTGTGTCACAGGGCGGTAGCAACAGCGCCAAGGCCGCCGGCAAGGAGAACAAGGACGCCGACCAGAAGCCGAGGCGGGCCAAGAAACAGCGACCCGTCATCGACTTCTCTGTCAAGGTGAGACCTTTACCCAGCACCTCTAGCATAGGGTTGTGTCACAGGGCGGTAGCAACAGCGCCAAGGCCGCCGGCAAGGAGAACAAGGACGCCGACCAGAAGCCGAGGCGGGCCAAGAAACAGCGACCCGTCATCGACTTCTCTGTCAAGGTGAGACCTTTACCCAGCACCTCTAGCATAGGGTTGTGTCACAGGGCGGTAGCAACAGCGCCAAGGCCGCCGGCAAGGAGAACAAGGACGCCGACCAGAAGCCGAGGCGGGCCAAGAAACAGCGACCCGTCATCGACTTCTCTGTCAAGGTGAGACCTTTACCCAGCATACCTGTGAAACCATTATGTGCAATAAAGTATTGAGTATATTGAGCACGTCTAGCATAGGTTTGCCATCTCTTGAACCTGGCTACCAGGACAAGAAAAGTGAAAACCCCGAATTTCGAAGTTCAGAACCCGGATCGGCGGAAATGTAACATTTTTCTTGTACTTATTATGGCTTGACAATTCAATCTTATAGAAATGAAATTCTTAAACGTATTTTATTATTTTTACTGTGTTGTTACAGATATCGAACATCAGCCCGAACACCCGGGTCCGTGACTTGAAACAAGCACTTTCTGAACGCGGAGTCAAGCCTCAGATCATGGTCTGGAAGGTAATAAAACGTTTATTATTAGTATTTACTTTTTTAATATTTAGATCCAATGGCAGTCCGCTACTGTTGCACTACTAATTGTGCCAACGAAATTTAATTTCTTTAATGTGTAAATATATATTTATTTCATTTTCAGGGCTTCCGTGGATACTGTTTCCTACACTTCTTCAAGCCTGGCCCACAAAAGGTAATTATTATTGATGATACTTAGTTTTAAAGCCATCACGAATAAGAGTGTATATTTGGTGTATTTTTTAATTTCAGTTTGAGCTCTCATTATATATGTAGCGCACTAGATAGTAGGTATAATTTATTGAGAAAGGGAATTTAATGTATATTAGTACAGAGATTACATTTTACGCGATCTCCTACATAGCGGGTGGGAATCAAACCCACGACCTCTTGAGTAGTGCTCTGACCGTACGTCAATCGCGTTAAATTAAGCTCATTCGATTTCGTCTTGACTAGCCATGCCACTAGCGCGTCTCGTGGTATTGATCACGACAGTGGAATAACAACTTCAAGTCAGTAAACAACTGATAACATTGACAGATAAACGGAAAATGGCTGTCAGAAATAACAACAACAAATAAAAATATATGTATGGCGGAATATCAACAGACAGTATTATATTTTGATGCTACAACAGACCTGTGAACGTTCAGGTCAGGAGATGCGACTGCGTGTAAACTTTTCTTGTAATTCTAAAGGCGCGTGCACATGATGCGCGGTAGCCGCGCGAGCCAATGTAATGTGTAGTATGTGTACGCGCCTTAACTTATACAATTGGTTCCCAGGGAGAAGGCGACAGCGGCGCCACCGTGAACATGGACAGCGTGATCAGCGCGCTGGCCGAGATGTCGGTGGGCGGCAGCGGCGGCGAGTCGCCGCGCGACGACAAGCCGCGCCTGCTCGCCGTGGAGCCCGCGCCGCCGCGCGCGCCGCGCGAGCAGGCGCCCGCCGCCGCGCAGGACGCGCCGCAACCCGCACCCGAGGTACTGTTGCCGCGCGAGCAGGCGCCCGCCGCCGCGCAGGACGCGCCGCAACCCGCACCCGAGGTACTGTTGCCGCGCGAGCAGGCGCCCGCCGCCGCGCAGGACGCGCCGCAACCCGCACCCGAGGTACTGTTGCCGCGCGAGCAGGCGCCCGCCGCCGCGCAGGACGCGCCGCAACCCGCACCCGAGGTACTGTTGCCGCGCGAGCAGGCGCCCGCCGCCGCGCAGGACGCGCCGCAACCCGCACCCGAGGTACTGTTGCCGCGCGAGCAGGCGCCCGCCGCCGCGCAGGACGCGCCGCAACCCGCACCCGAGGTACTGTTGCCGCGCGAGCAGGCGCCCGCCGCCGCGCAGGACGCGCCGCAACCCGCACCCGAGGTACTGTTGCCGCGCGAGCAGGCGCCCGCCGCCGCGCAGGACGCGCCGCAACCCGCACCCGAGGTACTGTTGCCGCGCGAGCAGGCGCCCGCCGCCGCGCAGGACGCGCCGCAACCCGCACCCGAGGTACTGTTGCCGCGCGAGCAGGCGCCCGCCGCCGCGCAGGACGCGCCGCAACCCGCACCCGAGGTACTGTTGCCGCGCGAGCAGGCGCCCGCCGCCGCGCAGGACGCGCCGCAACCCGCACCCGAGGTACTGTTGCCGCGCGAGCAGGCGCCCGCCGCCGCGCAGGACGCGCCGCAACCCGCACCCGAGGTACTGTTGCCGCGCGAGCAGGCGCCCGCCGCCGCGCAGGACGCGCCGCAACCCGCACCCGAGGTACTGTTGCCGCGCGAGCAGGCGCCCGCCGCCGCGCAGGACGCGCCGCAACCCGCACCCGAGGTACTGTTGCCGCGCGAGCAGGCGCCCGCCGCCGCGCAGGACGCGCCGCAACCCGCACCCGAGGTACTGTTGCCGCGCGAGCAGGCGCCCGCCGCCGCGCAGGACGCGCCGCAACCCGCACCCGAGGTACTGTTGCCGCGCGAGCAGGCGCCCGCCGCCGCGCAGGACGCGCCGCAACCCGCACCCGAGGTACTGTTGCCGCGCGAGCAGGCGCCCGCCGCCGCGCAGGACGCGCCGCAACCCGCACCCGAGGTACTGTTGCCGCGCGAGCAGGCGCCCGCCGCCGCGCAGGACGCGCCGCAACCCGCACCCGAGGTACTGTTGCCGCGCGAGCAGGCGCCCGCCGCCGCGCAGGACGCGCCGCAACCCGCACCCGAGGTACTGTTGCCGCGCGAGCAGGCGCCCGCCGCCGCGCAGGACGCGCCGCAACCCGCACCCGAGGTACTGTTGCCGCGCGAGCAGGCGCCCGCCGCCGCGCAGGACGCGCCGCAACCCGCACCCGAGGTACTGTTGCCGCGCGAGCAGGCGCCCGCCGCCGCGCAGGACGCGCCGCAACCCGCACCCGAGGTACTGTTGCCGCGCGAGCAGGCGCCCGCCGCCGCGCAGGACGCGCCGCAACCCGCACCCGAGGTACTGTTGCCGCGCGAGCAGGCGCCCGCCGCCGCGCAGGACGCGCCGCAACCCGCACCCGAGGTACTGTTGCCGCGCGAGCAGGCGCCCGCCGCCGCGCAGGACGCGCCGCAACCCGCACCCGAGGTACTGTTGCCGCGCGAGCAGGCGCCCGCCGCCGCGCAGGACGCGCCGCAACCCGCACCCGAGGTACTGTTGCCGCGCGAGCAGGCGCCCGCCGCCGCGCAGGACGCGCCGCAACCCGCACCCGAGGTACTGTTGCCGCGCGAGCAGGCGCCCGCCGCCGCGCAGGACGCGCCGCAACCCGCACCCGAGGTACTGTTGCCGCGCGAGCAGGCGCCCGCCGCCGCGCAGGACGCGCCGCAACCCGCACCCGAGGTACTGTTGCCGCGCGAGCAGGCGCCCGCCGCCGCGCAGGACGCGCCGCAACCCGCACCCGAGGTACTGTTGCCGCGCGAGCAGGCGCCCGCCGCCGCGCAGGACGCGCCGCAACCCGCACCCGAGGTACTGTTGCCGCGCGAGCAGGCGCCCGCCGCCGCGCAGGACGCGCCGCAACCCGCACCCGAGGTACTGTTGCCGCGCGAGCAGGCGCCCGCCGCCGCGCAGGACGCGCCGCAACCCGCACCCGAGGTACTGTTGCCGCGCGAGCAGGCGCCCGCCGCCGCGCAGGACGCGCCGCAACCCGCACCCGAGGTACTGTTGCCGCGCGAGCAGGCGCCCGCCGCCGCGCAGGACGCGCCGCAACCCGCACCCGAGGTACTGTTGCCGCGCGAGCAGGCGCCCGCCGCCGCGCAGGACGCGCCGCAACCCGCACCCGAGGTACTGTTGCCGCGCGACTAATTGTTGCCGCGCGACTAATAATTCCTCTCATTACGCCAAAACAGCTGGACGGATTTTTACCAATTTTGACACGTAAACACTTTACCCCTCTACGGTGAAGAAAAAGTTAAAGATGGACGTAGATGGTCCTTCTAATCAATTATTATCATTTATTTTCAGGCAATTGTGGCCCATAGACCTTAAAACTAATATACATATCAAATAACACAATAATATTAAAATATTAAAAAATCATAAACACGTTAGTTCGGCGACGTGCGACGTAACTTCTGGGTGTCGGGTAACCGTCCGCGGAATCGCCGGAACACGACACCTTTCGGCCAGAATTCCTTCTGCAGGAAGGTCGACAGCTTGATAATAACCCCTCACCACAAATGACGCGAAGTTCACATCGGGATGAGACTAACAACTGTTCGATCCTCAGGGTGATGTTGGTCTTTACTCGCAAATACTCGACGATGCTTTTGTCATGTAGTGCAGTCTGGACACATAGAACAGTGTCGGGGCCGCAGGCTGTAGTAGATATTGCGATCCAGTAGTTCTACACTAGATGCGACAAAAACCGTTTTATTACAAAGCCTTTTATAATTTGTGAATTATTTGTTTCAGGTCCACTGATTCGCCCTGTCTGCTGTGAACGAGAACACGATTTTTTGATAACGATTACCCTTTTATTTGTACGATCACGCTTTCGCACCGGGACTGACGGTAACCCTGTCCATTCCGACACTAATAATTAGCGATAAGGTTTTTTCTTTGTGCCGGCCCACGGATTTCATGCATTGTTTTTATATTGCATACCGTTCATAATTGTACCAGTTTAAAATCAAATTTGTTTAAGGTCAAATTTTATACATGTCGCCACTAGATGGCGCTAGCAGTAAGAAAACCAACACCGATGCCACGTTCGACTTCCTGAACGAATACCAGAAATAGATGGCGCTAGCAGTAGGAAAATTAACATCGCTGCCCTGCTCGACTTCCTGAACGAATACCAGAAAGTTCAGAGAATACTGACTATAAAAAGAATAACGCAGGTGTCTTAAGGCCAGCTCAGCGAGGATAGAAACCTCGCGTAGAGAAAAAGGGCAAAAGCTGGCTTGATCCAGATATTCAGTACATTTATACATTTTAACCTTGTTACCAGCAAAGTATGGAATAGGTACTGCCTTATTTTGATAAGGCCTTCACTGAGTAGGAGGGAATAGAATAGTTTTGTTCATCAAAGATGATATTACTGTGTAACAGTACCAGTTAAGATCAAATTTGTACCAGTTAAGGCCAAATTTGTACCAGCTTAAGAAACTATAAGTTTTAAAATATCCAGCCTTTACGCCATTCTGTGATCATTGTAGAAAAGTAGTTCTGGGCAGAATGGTTCTCAGCAGCGGCTATGAACGGGAGTCGCGCAGGCGCCATACAAATATTTCTTATAAATATGCCTTATAATTACAAAATTGACTTGAATGACGCGTTTTAAGCATAAGTTTCAGTGTAGTCCATCCATTAGAATAGTTGTAGATCAACATATTCTTGCGTATGTACCGACTGTTTTATTATTTGTCGCGGTGGAAATTAAAGATTAGAGGTTCTCTCTACAGATGTGCCAGTTGAGGAAAGCTTCCAAAAAGTTGGGAAATTTCTGAAAACGTTTACGGAATTTCATTTTGGAAATTCTCTACAAGAAAGTTTGAAAAGTTAAATTTTCCCTGTAAAGTTTCGCAATTTTGGAGATTTTTCAGCGGCATATCAGTAGCTTAAGCACAAATGTTAGGAATATCGTTAATCTGTAAAATAATTACGGTACATACGTAAACTTGAGAGCATTTAAAAAGGTGTGCAATGTACGTTAGCCAGAACAAGCGATGGTTCGATTTTAGTTTATTTCGAACGAGAGTTCGCTCGATGGTTTTTAGTTTTTCTTGCATTGGGCCGGCACCATTAGAGAGTGAGCTATATTAAAACTTAACGAAAATATATCTTAATGGGATCGGAATAGGTAGTCCTAATTTATCTATTATTGACTAGACAACAATGCGCGAAAGTTTTCTTTTATTATAGTACTTTATCAATGTGTTGATAAATCCAAGGTTGGTGTAATCAAAAACATTGTAAAACGTAATCCCATTTTTAAATTTCTTTATCAAGTAAGTTGTTGAAGTTGGGAATGAGTGCTCAATGTATTTTAGACCCGTGTGTTCACACAAGGTACGTGTTCGCTTAAATGAAAACGCAGTGCCTTTTTTAAATTTGCCTGAAAATAAAAACAAGAACTGAATCGGTCACACAGTCTTAAGTTCCTGTTAAAGCATTTTCGTTGTAGTTTATTCTTCTGAAATACTATTGCGAATAGTCTAACAAATAATAACATTTATCTTAATTTATTAATTTCATTTCATTTTTAGAAGAAAAACGTCATGTTGTCTCGACAAATCTATGTAAATTAGCACTATTTCGATACCCGGTCTTTATGAATGTTTTGTTTTCTAGTCTAACGTTAGCTGTAATTTTAAAGAGCCACGAATCTTAGAATGCTTCGTTTATCCACGTTTCAATATATTTTTAAGCATTCTTCCATTAAATGTTACAAGAAGAGAAGCTATATTTTAGTATAATATAGATTGAAACAGATTTAAACATATTTTTAATATTTAAGGTGCTTTTTAATAGCGGCGTCCCAAGTTTAGAAAGTTAGTTTTGAAAGGATTTGATTAGTATTAAGAATATTTATTTAAATTCGAAAGTTGGGACCCGCTTATGTCATATATGTGCCAACTGTGTGCATACGATATGGCTGATTATTACTTATCGCACGGATTAGAAGATTGAATTTTGAACTCATTTTAACATATCGGTGGATGTAAGTTGGTATATATTTTGAATATTGTAGCAAGTCAAGGTTACTTTTTCAGTATTAGGTTATGGATAATTTAAGACTCGAAAAGTAATATATAATTGACATATAGGATACTTATCTTGTGTATTTAGAGTTGTGCGTACATTACGTCCGCATAGTATTGGTCTCTTAGCGTAAAAGTAAAAATATATTTTATATAGAAAGACCGATTATTTATGGTGTATTTTTCGAAATTTTTAGTTACTCGGTCAGCATAATATATAGCCTTGGTGGAAAATTGTATTGGAATATAAGCATTTTCTTTTTTCAAGTGTTCACTCGCATAATATTGTCTCATACTCGACACTTTCAATATATTTTAAGCACTTTAAAAGATATTTATGTATATAACTTGTTAACACACTATTTTTTAGTTTATTTTGTAAACTTATAACGTTGGTAGCAGGCGTGGATGAGCTTTTTTTGTTTTGTATTTTTTTTAATAAATTTATTAAACACTACTTTTGGTTATTTTATTATTTTCGCACAAGTTAAGCATTCTAAATACTATCCTTTAGCTGTTCTATCTAACTTTGTGATGTCTTTAGCGATTTGGCATTAGAATGTTGAGGGCCGAATTAAATTATATTTTTGGACAGAAGATTTTTATTTATCCAACCTAACCTATTTGGCCTCGTAACTCGTATGACCAGGCGGGGCGCACTCCGCGATTAACGTTTCCCGCTACAAGTACATGCCGGTGGCCGCATGCATGCGGACTATTCAGTGGCTGACACGCTCTGTCTCGGAATGCACGTACCTACACGATTTTCGCGCGCGTCTCGCTCACGATTTATGTCGCAAGTGAACGTTCCGCATTCATCTGTTGATACCAGTGTTATATTATAATATAAAGTGTTTAAATGAGTAAAAAGACAGCGAAACGATATTGTATCGCAGCGGGTTGTAGGAACAATGATCGAAATTGGAATCACGCGTTTTTAGTTCTCCCAACACGTCCGAAGGATGCTGAAAGGTAAGAAAATGAACATAATATATATTAAGTAGTAACTGAATAATAATAAAAATCATATTGCAGGTGTATCTACTTCCATATTTAACACTGGTTACTCAGAACAATTTTAATTGTCAATTGTAGATTATTTGCTGATACCTATTTGTCAATTTAAATTCTAGTAAAACAAGTATGTCTACTACTAAATCAACAATCATAGAGGTTTTTATAATAATATTTAATATCAAGTTTGTAAAATTACTAGTAATGAATAAACGATTGAGTAATAGTTTGATAGGTAAGTATATAAATGTATAAATAATGAGTTAAAAGAAATGTATTGGAAGAGATCCCTAATAGGGATAAGTTCGCCTTCGTACATGTTTTATTTTTTACTAGCGACCCGCCCCGGCTTCGCACGGTGCGTCCGTGCGTATTTTTAAAGATCTAAGCATACATAGGGGAAGACAGACAGACATCGGGAAACGACTTTGTTTTATACTAGGTGTGTAGTGATGAATATATATAAATAAATAAATAAATATCGGACAACTAAGCAAAAACAAAATGAAGCTCAAGAATTTAATTGCATGTTAAGGTAACGAATTCGTTGCATTATTTTATTATATTATACGTATTAAAATGTTGAAAAATTAAGCTAAACTGTTTTGCGGCCTGGTGGTTTTTTCGTCCAAATTCTGAGATTGATTATTTTATAGTTAAATAATGAAATAATAAATATAATGGCGCCAGGGGGCACGCCGCCTGGTGAAATGTGTCAGCAGCGCTTGCGGGACGCGACAGGCGATCCACGCGCGGGCAGCTTTCTCGCGCAAAGGTTAGCCATTGCTATCCACCGCGGGAATGCTGCCTGCGTTTTGGGTACCCTACCACGGGGTCCCGATCTTTTTTAATGTTATTTAGTTATAGTTCCTATTTTAACGTTTTTATAGACATAATCTTGTACATCTCCTCTATATTATAATATAAATTATAACATATGATATTAAAAAAATATATAATGTATGAAGAATATAAATATATTGCTCTCTATATTGAATGCAAGAAATAAATGGGAAATACATTTTTATTTTTAGTCGTTGACAGCCCTCGCTCTCGGCGACGCGGCAAGCGAGCCAATTCATTTTCACCGTTGGCACGCAGCTTTAACGTTCCGTTTGGCTTGCGCTGGGGACGACGACTTGAGAAGGGCCATAAATCATATTTTTTCGGCTAAAAAAAGCGGCTTTTGTAAAGATCAAAGTAGTGTGCCTTCTGTACCTTGTACTATTATCTATTCTGTGGTATGACCAACTTCTCATACATAAGAGGCCTCAGCTCCCCTAAGATAATAAAAATATCATAACTAACACGAGTAAAATACTGATATACTATTACACTTTTTAAATAACCTAACCTAGGATATCGCATGCCTAGAAAGGATGCAAAGAAAGGAACCTGATAATGCGCGCCGTGTCCAGGAGTACTGTCTTCTGAATGCATTTGTAGTCTTGCAAATTAAAGAATAACTTCGTCTGGAAGTTTACGAGGGCGGTTGATTTTTAGGATTCCGTACCCACAGGGTAAAAAACTGGACCCAATTACTACGACTCCGCAGTCCGTCCGTCTGTCTGTCTGTCCGCTGTCACCAGGCTGTATCTATCATGAACCGCGATGGTTAGAGTTGACATTTTCACAGATGATGTATTTCTGTTGCCGCTATTACAACAAATGCTAAAAAACAATAAAGTAAATATTTAAAATAACGGGAGAAAATTACCGATTATCAGTGTGATACTTCCTGGCACGACCACGGCGGATTTATTTTTTACTTCTTTCACAGTAGGTAATTAAAATAATTTTACTTTTTCTCTACGCAAAATTCATAATTAAATAATTATACTTTATCTATGCTGTGTGTGAAGATTGTGGCGACATCTTTCAGTTTACGGAAATAGTATTTTATGCAACAGTTGTATAAGAGGGGCCAAAAACGCGAGCGGCATGGGTTACGACATGAGCGTAGCGAACATCGTAAGAAAGAGCGTTTTTTGACCTACTTATACAACGTTGCATACAATATTTTTTCTACGACTCGACATTTACTAAATAAAATGCAAATAAACAACAAAGAAAATAATTACATGTTCCGCTCGGAACCAACATAATAAAAAAAATAGTCTGATAAACTTTTTTTTATTGACGTCCATCTGTCAAAAAAACATGAACTTATACCTAGAGGTATACGTTCACTATACTATACATCCATGCACAGAAGATAAAAACTTTTTTTTTAAGTTGGCAGCAATGTTTAGTACAATAAGTTTTTTTTTAATTGCAAATTGTGTTAGTGCAGCTGTTTATTTTGTAATCTGTGGTATTGAGTAATGCTTTTTTGGCGGCATTATAACATCGTTTGGCAGTGTTTTTTTTGGGCAGTAGAGTATAGACTTTTACAGACTTTCATAATTTATGTCTTTATATTAGAGTAAGTAACAATATAAATGACAGAAAAAGTACTGGAGTAGAAAAAGTTATATAATATGATGTTGACATTATACTTATCATCAGTTTAGTCAAACCCAACTATAGGAATTGAGAGATTCCATTCCCGGCTTAATAAAATCAGCTTGTAAAATTACTATAAGGTAGGATACTCAATACCTGTGTATACCTCATTCAACATTCCTATTTCTTCCAGTGAAATCCAGTGTCGTATCTCGCCCATATCGCTAAACCGTGTACTTTTCAATCTTACCTACGTTCCCAGTTCGTACACTCGGGAATAAGAACGTCTTGATAACGTCTACTATTTTGAGAATGTGAGTTACGAAAGGATAGTATTTAAACGCACATCAAAATAAAAACCTTTTTCTATGCAAAAATAATCAAAATTTATATCAAAATAACTGATTGCACAGCAAATATTGCACTCAAAATGTTACTAAATATACTACAATTTATATTTGTGGCATGCATCTATTTATTTAAAAGTAAAGCATATTTTAAGTAATGCATAGCTAATACTGACTACCGTACATTATGGAGCACTTTTTAGGGATATAAAAAAAAACTAACCTAACCTAACCCGGCCGAGTCGGATCTGCTCTGAAAGGTGATCAGGATTAGATTGTTACCTATCTGAAACACTAATTTTTGTTTCCCATCTGTAACGTTTCGCCAAATTTTCATTTGTCCGAAAGCCATTTTCTTTTAAAACTGTTTATTTTTCAGAATAATTATGTAACAAACCTAACCTAACCTACTGGGTTCTTTAAAAAGATGAAAGTAAAGTCGTGCTGATGTGTATTTTCTAATTATCTGCAGTACAATTTTTGATAGGCATTTATTTTATTTGCTGTGCAATAATTAATTTGATGTAAAAAGTATATAATTGATGAAAATAAATTGATAGGCGATTATTTGTTTGCTGGGCCATTAATAATATCCCGTTACGAAATACCAACTATCCAATGGAACGTGAACGAAGTGGGAATGTTTGACGAACTACCTAGGAAGTTAAACTATTGATATAAAGACATCAAAGCTCAAAGAAAAATCGAAAATGAGTTACCTGGGGGACGAGACCGGGAATTGAACCCAGTACCTCTGGATTGCCGGTCCGCGTAGCGAAGTGGTTAACGCACTGGGTTAACCACTTCGCTACCCGAACTCCAACCAACCTTTCAAATTTTTCCTTATGCTTCGTGTGTCGATCTTTGCATTGTTTATTTGAAAGGTTTTTACACCTTAGCGACCTCTATGTGAATACGTTAATATTCACATCTTACCGCACTACTTTACAGCAGTGAACGAGCAAGCGAGAGAGGGCGCTGCTATTTTTATAAATTTATGAAACATGTAATGTCTCATTTTTTAAATGTGGGTAATACCTATTTTAATACAAAAATTGTGGTGTTTAGAGGAGTTCGGGTAGCGAAGTGGTTAACGCACTGAACCGGCAATCCGGAGGTACCGGGTTCGATTCCCGGTCTCATCCCCCAGGTAACTCATTTCAATTTTTCTTTGAGCTTAGATATATCGTTGTATCAATAGTTTAATATAAAACTTGTAGTGTTTACCCACATAAAAAAATGAGACATTACATGTTTCATAAATTTACCTAAGAAGTTGTCAAAAATTGTGCATGAAGTGAAATGGATACATACATATTGAACTAGTGTTTTTTGTTTCGACATTTGCATCGTGTGTATACACCAAGTATACACGTATTGTTGTACACCCTTCCCGCACCAATAATGTCTCTGTTTGACCTTGTGGTTGACTGGTAGAGAATGCCTCATGGCATTAAGTCCGCCATTTGTACTTTTACTTATGTATTTTGTGCAATAAAGTTTAAATAAATAAATAAATATTTTGGAATCAGCGCTGGCCTTAGAACGTCGATCGAACAAAAGTTGCTCAAGGCGCCAGATCATGTTGTACAAAAATGAAAGCGAAAAAACACAAATGAAAATTAAAATTCTGACGATACCATCTGGCTCTGATCAACAGGTTTGGTCTGTGTTGCTCGGTGTTGACAAAAGAGGCTATCTTACTCCGATCATTTTGACGCCTGTCAGTCACTTTGTATTCTAGATAATTAACTTATTTTCCCATAAAATATTATTATGAAGTTGTTGCCTTTATCAAACAGATCATACACATTCAGCGAACATGTTTAAATCCCATATCTGATGCGACACGCGATGTACAATTTATTTAAATTGGACCGTTTGTTATTTCGTTATTTGCAATGGAGTGTATCATAGAGATGTTGTGTTTTTTATTCTTGTATTGCTTAGTAGGAGTTTGTGACTGTCAAGATCTTGTCGAGGTGAGTAACTTATATTTCATATAAGTATTTAATTATGTACTTACTTATTATGTGGTATATATTTTTCATTAGATACTAGATGGAGCCCGCGAACTTGACTACGCCAAAGAAAAGTCTCTTTTTTGCTTGTCGTCATCCAAAGTCGGGTAACAAGTTTCCTATAACATTCACAATCGCAATAGTATGAACAATTTATACATCTCCTTTACGTGTATCAATGTACCTATTTAGTTATAGGTACCATGAATGGAGTTACTGTTGAGTTTCTTTCGGCTTTCTTCTCAACTGCGGTCTCCTCTTGGGAAATGCCGGTAGATACACAATCTTACTTGTGTCCTACGTACAGAATACATTATTTCATTTCATTTCATTCATCTGTGGACTTTCAGCAACCTGGACCAAAAATTGTTACGGTCTTGCTGTTTAAATCTAATAAAAAAGCTTATTTTTTTTTTTCAATTTTTATAAAAGTAGGTAACCTACCTACTTCGTACCTATAATTATTTTTATTAAAGCAGTAACGTCTGCTAACGTAAACCAAATGTTTACAATGAAGCGAAAAATTGAAAAATTTAATGGTTCAGACAGGATTCGAACTTGCGTTTCCAACGGCTTTCTGGGCCAACACAGGCGTCCTACCAACTGGACCACCGAACCAGATGTCAGAGCCATTGAACCTTTCAACCAGTTGCTTCAAAATACCTTAGGGTGGCATCGTAGCGCCCTCTACCGTAAAGATTTAGACTTTATCGTCGGCGTTCAAATCCTGTCTGAACCATTAAATATTTTAAATTTTTTCCCTTTATTGTAAACATTCGTACCTAAAGATTTTTTTATTTTTTAGGCAGAATTCGTGTTGAATTTCGACTCAGCAGTGTACGTGTGTCCCGATGACGTCAGCCAGGCGTTCATGGACGCTTCAGACGTGGAGGTGCAGAGGTATAACGAGACCACATCGTACATGACCGGGTCTATCCAACTGCTTAAAGGTCTAGATCATGCTACTATGGTGAGTGAAACCTGCCTACTGCTATTGATACAAATACAAATTTGCATACATCAAACATCAAGAAAAAAAACAACATGAGATACGTTAAAAAAACAGGCAGAGGTAAACAACAGGAGGTCTTATCTCTTCCAGACAACCTTTAGGTAGCGGAGTAGTTAAAATTTAATGTTTGCATTTATTAGGTGGTGCAAAATAATAGGACTGAATAAACGACAGCTGTAAAAACAAAACAGGTATAAGAATATACAGATATACGTGGGCAAGGTCGTAAAATTGGCCTTATGCCACATAAAAGTAACATAAAAGTGTATGTAACAGAGTTACATATAAGTATCAGAAAAGTTATGAAAAGGCAAATCTACAATGAAACGAAATTGTTCATTTCGAAATTGTTTTTTTTATTTTTATTATTAAATTTAACTCTTGTTGTTTAATGTCAATTTATAATTAATACAATAGTGAACTGGCCTTTAGACCACTTTTATGTAACGTTACATAGAAAACCGATATATATCGTTACATACGTTACATAAAAGTCACATAAAAGCGCTCTATTTCGACATTAAAATCCCAATTACATGACACTGCAACGAAGGAAAAACCACGCACACAGCCTCTTTAGCACTAATCTAACATTAATCTTACTATGTAATTTCACCTTTGAACAATATAATGCACAGTTGCCTTTAAAATCACCAAACAATGTGTTTTTGAAAAGTCCGCAAACACGACCGTTCCCTTTGAATAGGCGGCACACGACTTAATATGGCCGGCAAAATAGCGGCGGTGCATAGACTAACTAAAAAATATTGTTGTAATTAAATAAATTTGGATTCTTCCATATAATTGCCAAGTTTCAATTATAATT
Source organism: Apotomis turbidana (assembly GCA_905147355.2). Classification (NCBI taxonomy): domain Eukaryota; kingdom Metazoa; phylum Arthropoda; class Insecta; order Lepidoptera; family Tortricidae; genus Apotomis; species Apotomis turbidana. Next base: position 9,381,684 of record LR990301.1, read on the forward strand.
ATGGTTACATAAAAAGTGTTACATAATAGCGTGCAATACGATTACATTATGTTTTTTAATGAAATAAGCATTATTTTAACTTGCAATTTCGTTGCTAAGGTAGTCAAACTCTTCCATGATTAAGTGACATACGGAAAGCTTATTGAAATGCCCGATGAATAATACAAAACACAAAAAAAAAACATTGTAAATAGGCAGGAGATAATTTTGCACACTTTTTTTTTGTATTGGGGACGTTGTGATCACACATTATTAAAATACAAAAAAAATATTGACAGGCGATTTAAAGTATTCCTCTATATTGAAACAAATAAAACAGATGTTGCTTTTCCCAAAAGAAACATGGGAAATAAATAATTTGAAATAGATTTTTTTTAAACTAACAGCACATTTCGTTACTGGCGAAATATTCCTTTTTTGGCGGCCTTACCCACGTACCTACATAAATACTTAGACATAATAAATAAATATATCTATATACAGGGTGTCCCTAAAACCAACGCCAAAATGGAGAGGGGTGATAGAACAGCTCATAAGCAACCATATTAAGTCAATTTGACCTTAATAAAAAGTTCATGGTTTTCGAGATATTTGCATTTTTTTTAAACTCGTGACTTTTGATGTCCTGCGTCAGTATGTCGATTGCCACCACTGCAAATTTAGGTATTTTGTAAATTTGTTTTTTGCAGGATGTTACTAAAAACATATCCTATCGAATGTAATTTAAATTTATTACATATCATGATGCTTTGTCGGTTAAAATAATAAAAAAAAAACGAATTATAGCAATTTATAAAATTTAGCCTGCGGTTTTGATCGAGTTTCATTTAAAAAAAGTATTGTAAACTAACATGGCACACAACATAAAAAGATAGTAAATTTAATGTAGTTTTCAAAAAGGTACAGTATTTTCTAATTTACACAGCAGTTTACGAGATATTGATATTTTACACCAAAAGGAGCTCATACTGCAGTTATTCCATAGTATGGTACCAGAGCCCCTACTAGGCTCAGAGTTTGAATTTTGAACAAAAATCGATTTAAAGAATACTTTATTTAGAATAAGAACACAATTCAATTTTAGAATAAAAAAAATTGAAATGTTCATAGCGAACCTGGCAAATAACGTAAAAAGATAGCAAATTTAGAGTTGTTTTTAAGATGGTATTGAAGTGACTTAATTATTTAGCGGTTTATGAGATAATGCAAAAATAATACTGGTTGCCATTTTTATCTGTTAAGTGAATAAAAAACTTACATTAAAAAAAAACGAAACCTGTTTTATGTAACTAAATTAAATGTTCAAATTGTCCGCCATTGACTTGAATACAAGCCCGGCATCTCCTTAAAAATGCTCGACTGATGTGACGTGCACTTCTTGTTACGTCGTTTTGGACCTCTGCGTAAATGCGTTGTCTCAGCTCCGCTATACTGTTAATCGGTTCATTGTAAACTTTTTCTTTAATATAACCCCAGTAATAGAAATCCAGAGGATTTAGGTCTGGAGATCGAGGAGGCCACAAAATGGGACCCAGACGGCCGATCCATCTCTGTGGATAAGTTTGGTTTAAATGTAGTCGCACTTCGCGTGCATAATGTGCTGGACAGCCATCATTCTGCAGCCACATTGACCTCCGCGTAGCTAAAGGTACGTCGTCGAGAAGATTTGGCAACTCATTCTCTAAGAAATGCAGATAACTTGGACCATTCAGCGTTTCTGGTAATTCAAATGGGCCAATTATTTTCCCATCTAATATACCAGTCCAGAGGTTCACTTTAAATTGGTACTGCGACCGATCTTCCCTCATTAAATGAGGATTTTCTAATGCATATCTGTGTAAATTGTGCATGTTCATAAATCCATCTCTCTTAAAAGTGCTTTCATCAGACCATAAAACCATATTTATGAAATTGGGATCCTCTCTGTGTTTTTGCAGCATTTTCTGGCAAAACTGAACACGAAGTTACTCACGGGGCTGCAACGCTTGAACACGTTGTATGTGGTATGGATGAAATCCATAACGACGTAATATTCTATTGGCAAGAGATTTTGATATCCCTAAATTACGTTCAATGTTCCGTGTCGAAGTCGATGGGTCGTTTTGAATCTCTTGTAAAACATCTTCATCGTAATCTCCTCTAGGTCTTCCTAATCCGCCACGATTGCCAGGCAAAACGCCTTGTGAGTATGCGAGATGAATATTTCGAAATACTCGATGGTCCGGCTGCCTTACATTTGGATATCTTTCTCGATAGAGTCTAGCTGCAGCACAAGAGTTACCTTGACATTCCCCATCGACAAAATGCATGTTGGCATATTCTTGAGGAGTATAATTCTCTGGCATATTTGTAACAAACGCACTACAATTAATCTTAACAGAGCCAAAGTGTTTTGTACTGCCTTGAAGCCGCTGGAGGTGCAATATTCCTCGACAGGCAGGTAATAAAATACAGTTTCGGCAATCAAACACAGGACAGATGGATAATACATGTAAGGTACTCACCAGAGGGTTGCACAGGTAATTGTTTCGACAGGCGTATTAATTTTAAGCTCGACCTACAGGGAGCAGCGCGCGCGCCATGTTTTGATGTGATTTTTTTATTATTGTTCACGGTGTCGCCACCTCGCGGCGGGTCACGAACGCAAATTCGTGCGTTCCGATACGCGCAGTTTTCTTCGCTGGCGCGGATGCTAACCATGGTGAAAGGTTTGTTTTGGACCAGGAATTTGGGCAGGAATAAGGAATTAAATGAAAGCCGAAACATTTCCCCCCACTTGAAATCATCAAGGGATTTCATAAATTAACAATTAACTAGTACAAACGGACAAGAAGACTGTGCTCGGAATACTAACAGAGAAGCTACACCATTTTTGCCTGTTACTTCTCAGGCGTTTATATAAAATAAAAAGAAAATCAATGAAATAAACATTAAACAACCTTAAGACTACGAATATAAAGAGTGTTATTAACAGTCGATTGGTAATGGACATAGTTTTGTCACAGGGCGCCGAAATTGTCCTTTAGCAGTGCGGAGTGTGACGACTCGTACCACGTTGTCGGGTCCCGGGTGAAGATGTTCTACTTTACCGATCGGCCACTCGAGAGGTGGTAAATTTTGTTCTACAATAGTAACGATATCTCCGATTTTAATGTTGGCCTGACCCTTACACCACTTCACTCTCTGCTGCAAAGTATGTAGGTAATCTGAATGCCAAATACGCCAAAAGCTTTGAGTAATTTTTTGCAACAATTTCCATCTGGAGACAGGTGGGATATAAGCATTGGCACATTCTGGTTCTGGCAAGGCTACTAGCGGACCACCAGTTAGAAAGTGCCCAGGCGTCAAAACATCAACTTCCTCCGGATCTGTGGAAATCGCGCAAAGTGGGCGCGAATTCAAAACAGCTTCAATCTTTGTAAGAACTGTTAATAACTCTTCATAGGTAAGGACTTGATTTCCCACTACACGCTTCAGATGGAATTTCATGGATTTTACTCCACTTTCGAATATACCTCCGAAATGACTGCCGGTGGGCGGATTTAGTTTCCAAGTGATTTCTCGCTTGGCTAAGTCGGATTCTAAATTATCATTTTTGGATAATAAGAACTGATGCAGTTCACTTAAGTGGCGTTTTGCTCCTATGAAATTTGTTCCACAATCAGAAATGATGACTTTACATAATCCACGGCGCGATACAAAACGATCTAATGCTGCTAGAAAGGCAGAAGTAGTTAATTCGGTGACTAGTTCTAGATGAATAGCCTTGACCGCTAGGCAGACAATGACACACACATAGGCCTTATAAGTACGAGCATTACGTCTTCGACTTTCTTTTAACGTGAAGGGGCCAGCGAAGTCTATCCCCACATTTTGGAAGCAACGTGCACTGCGCACCCGAAGAGCGGGAAGGTCACCCATTTGCGGTTGGCATGCTACAGGTTTAGCCTTAAAACACGGCACGCATTTGGCCAAACGAGAGCGAATTAAATTTCGGACACCCAAAATCCAATACCTCCTTTGAACTAGAGAGTGTAACGTCCTGGGTCCACAGTGCAAGTAAACCCAATGATAATAATCGATTAACAGCCGCGACAGTGTTGAGCGTTTAGGTAATAGCAGTGGGTGGATTGCAGCCTCCGGTAGTTGAGCATTTTCCAATCGTCCCCCCACTCGCAATAAACCAGCAGCATCAATGAATGGTTTAAGTTTTTGAATGGGTCGTCTGCATGAATGCTTAGTTTTTATTGTCTGCAATTCTTCTGAGAAGTACTTCGACTGTTCGTGGCGAACAAGAAGTAACATAGACTGTTGAAGCTCGTCTGAGGTCAGCCCTGATTTAATACGTGTAGAAGCCGGCTTTCTCATATTTCTGGCAAACCGTAGACACCAAGCCAGAACTCGTTGCACACGGGATAGCGACGAGTAATTTTCAATGAGACTCGGTATTAATTCTTCGTTGATTTGAGTAGTCGTATGAGTCATACGCTCATTAGGTTTTAGTTCTGGAAGATCGCTAGGCTTAACGAATTCTTGTCGCGTAGGCCAAGATGTGGGGTAATTTTTAAGCCAACTAGGACCCGACCACCAAGAAGAACACTCTAACAGTTGAGAGCAGGTAAGACCACGGCTGCTGTGATCAGCAGGGTTATCCTGAGTTGAAACGTGATGCCAGTTTTTAATCCCAATATCATCCGTAATTTTGATAACTCGATGGGAAACAAAAGTTTTCAATTTGTACGGTTCTGTATTTATCCAAGCTAGAACGGTTGCACTGTCAGTAAATGCGACTACTCGGCTGATATTAAGTTTCTCACTAAGCAATTGGAGCATGTGCCTCAGTACACGAGCGAGCAATACTGCACTACAAAGCTCGAGACGATTAACGGTTAACGTCTTCAGTGGGGCAACCTTTGACTTGCCAATAAGTAGATGAATTTTTACATCTGTATCAGTAGTACTTCGGAGATAAACACAGCACCCGTATGCCTTTGTCGATCCGTCGCAGAATCCGATCAGCTCAAATTGCCTGGCATTAGAAGGCACGATTAAGCGCGGTAAACAAACATCACGCAGGTGCTTCAGTTCAGACATGAAGTGTTGCCATTCATTAGCATACCCAGAGGGTATAATTTCATCCCAACTGAGTTGGTGGCGCCACAAGGCTTGCAATAGAAGCTTAGCTAACAGCACTACTGGTGTGAGCCAACCAACGGGGTCATAGATACGCGCAACATTGGATAAAATAGCTCTCTTAGTGCACATCGGATTAAAATCCGATATGGAATACGTGAAATAATCGTTACTTGGGTCCCATTGAACTCCGAGTATCTTTAGAACACCTTGGTTACCTTCATCGCAAAACGATTTAGGGACTTGACAGTGTTCTGATGGTAACTGCGCTAAGAATTCAGGGGAATTACTGCTCCATTTGCGCAATTCAAATTTTCCCGCATTTAAAAGACTTACGAGTTCCTCTTTCAGCTCAATAGCTGCTCCTATAGATGGAGCTCCAGCTGTAATATCATCCATAAATGTATCATTCAATAAGGTAGCTGCTGCTCTTGGCAATGATGCCCCGTGATCTTTTGCCAGTTGATGTAACGTCCGGATGGCCAAGTAAGGCGAACTACTCACACCATACGTAATTGTAGCGAGTTCGTACTCCCGTACTGGGTCTGAGAGTGATTCTCGCCATAGCACATGCTGTAGCTTTCTGTCTTCAGGACGCAGCTCAATGTTTCTGTACATTTTGCAAATATCCGCAGTAAAAACTATCTTATCAAGCCGAAATTTGGTTAAAATATCCACAATATCATTCTGTAACTTTGGACCCGTATAAACAATGTCATTCAACGACACCCCATTGCTGCTCTGGGCACTCGCGTCAAATACAACTCTCAATTTGGTCGTGGTACTGTCTGGACGGAGCACGCAGTGATGCGGTATAATGTACTGACCCCTTCTTCCTGTTTCGTTATCCGTAATGGGTTCCAGCACTTCCATGTGACCTAATGTCTCATACTCTCGCATAAAATTGGAATAATCTTCTTTGAGTTGACTATTTCGATTAAGCCTTTTTTCCAAATTAAACAGTCTTGATAGTGCATTACTGTATGAGTCACCTAGAACGCCCTGCGTTTCTTTGAGGAGCATGGGGACTACATACCGGCCATTGGGCTTTTGATACACCGATTTCGAATATAATAGTTCACATTTGTCATCGTCTGGATTCGAAACCGCAGCTGCTGGTGGCTCTTCAACCTCCCAGAAACGCTTGACTACCTGGTCCAAAGTTAAAGTGGACGCAAAGAGAGAGGTGACCGAAGAGGGTGGCCGACACGTCAGATCAAGTTTTCCCGTAATCACCCAACCAAAAACGCTATGTAACGCAGCTGGATAACCTGGTCCCAATTCAATGCGCTGACCATCATAAATGTTATGAAAAAGCTCAGCGCCAAGTAAAAGATCCACGTCTTGTGATTTATCAAAGTCGTTGTCCGCAAGATTTAGGTTTTGACACTCTTGCCGCACGGATGAGGGCACTTCAACTGTTGGCATTTTACTCGTGATTTTATCCATTACAATTGGTTGGATTTGAAAACGCGGATTAGCAGCGTCACGTGGTTGCACGGAACACGACGTAATACCTTTTACTTGGTGGACCGTATTTTCACCTAAACCGGCTACAGTAACCCTACACTGGCGAATAGGTAAGCCAAGGCGCTTAGCGCAAGCCGCGGTCATAAAGCAATCTTGTGCACCACTGTCAATCAGTGCCCGCACTAACAAGCCTTGGCTGCCAGGAGTGTCACTCCTGACAAGCACAGTGCACGTGCCGAGCAGCACGAGTGCGCGCCCATGCTCAAGATTTGTATTGGTAACACTAGCCGCGCTATTTACTGTGCACGAGTCGACACTGGCGCACATACCTACAGCTGAGTCAACGGTAGAAGGCAGAGGGTCAGTGGCTACCAACTGAGGGCCCGCAATTCCTTCGTGAATTGAGTTCGAAGCCAAATCATCGTTTTCACAATTATTGTCAGATGCCTGGTAATGATTTTGAGTCATGCGCCACGAGTGCGGTACATTTTGATTGGTGTTCGGACCGCTCAAAGTGGATTGACTCGATTCATCACCGTGTAGTAAAGTGTGATGTCTAGCCCCACACAGTGTACAGTTACTACGTGAAAAACACTGAGATTCAGTATGATTCGGCCGCAAACAATTCCCACACATATTTTTTGACAATATTAACTTTCGTCGATCACTAAACGCAAGGCCTAAAAACTTAGGGCACCTGTAGATAGTATGGGCCAGTCCACAGCCAAAGCATTCGAGCGCTTTGATGTTCGCGGGCAACGCCGCCGCCCGATAGGTACTCGGATTATTATTATAACGCCAAGATTCCGCCGATCGATTCGAATTTTTGTTAAAACCTTGTTTAGGTTGTGCACTGGAATTACTATTGACGCTAGGCAGGGTGGTACCGCTCACTTCTATAATCTTGACATAATTTTGCAAGAACGATAATAGATCGATAAAAGTAGGTATCTCGGTTTTGTTCTGTGTTTCAAAGCGTTTCCGTGTGTCGGTATCCAAATTCCGCGAAGCTAAATAAAACAATATAAATTCCCCGATATTTTCTAATTTCATTGCTTTAAGAGCATTAACCGACTCGTTTAATAAGTTTGTGTAGTTACGCAACTCGTTAAAATTATTTGATTTCACTTGTTGAAAATTACAGATCTTGTCAAGATAGTTGGTCGCTAAAACTCGTTTATTTTGATACCTATCGACGAGAGCGTCAAATACAATTTGATAATTATCCGCGGTAACCGGAACACCCTTCACAATTGACAGCGCCGAATCACACAAACATGATATTAGGTAATGAAACTTTTCGATCGCACTTATACTTTCATTATCATGAACCAGCGAGACATAAGTGTCGTAAAAGGTCTGCCAACATTCAATATTTCCATTAAATTTCGGAAGTTGCAGTGTAGGTAGGCGAGTTTGTATCGTAGGTTTCGCGCCGTAGGTATTTTGCTGCGCGAGCGCGGCTTCGACGGCGGCCGCGGCGGCCGCGGCGGCGGCGCGCCCCTCGGTCTCGGTGCCGGTGGCGGCGGGTTTAGGTAGATATGTTTCCGCAACAACAAGCACTTCGTAATACAAGTCGTCAAACGCCGCCACTGCTTTCATGCATATATTTTCTTCGGGATTTATTTTTAATGTTAAAGTATTAATGGATTGCGTGATTTCCAAATACTCAAATACTTATAATTGATTCGATTCGTGAATATCTCGCTTTGAACGCGTTTATTTTCGTCCTATCTTTTTTAATTTCACAGGACAGATCGTAAAGTATTTGGATTTCACGAAAAACATACTCACGTTGGTTATTAAGAACTTTTAAAGAATTTAAATCCGCCATCTTAGACTGTTCGGGGGATTAGTACCTACCTATCCGAGCACAGTATTCAGGTTATGTTTTGAAAATAATATAATTCTGTATTGATTCATGTAATAAACTGTTAACCGGAGTTTTCTTATGAAATTGAACCCAGTTTCCAAAGGGGATTCGCGCTCGATTAGGACCACAAATGTTTTGTACTGCCTTGAAGCCGCTGGAGGTGCAATATTCCTCGACAGGCAGGTAATAAAATACAGTTTCGGCAATCAAACACAGGACAGATGGATAATACATGTAAGGTACTCACCAGAGGGTTGCACAGGTAATTGTTTCGACAGGCGTATTAATTTTAAGCTCGACCTACAGGGAGCAGCGCGCGCGCCATGTTTTGATGTGATTTTTTTATTATTGTTCACGGTGTCGCCACCTCGCGGCGGGTCCCGAACGCAAATTCGTGCGTTCCGATACGCGCAGTTTTCTTCGCTGGCGCGGATGCTAACCATGGTGAAAGGTTTGTTTTGGACCAGGAATTTGGGCAGGAATAAGGAATTAAATGAAAGCCGAAACACAAAGTAAATCGAAGTTAAAATCAATAGGCAGAACTGAGTCCAAGATGCACAAAGCAAAGTTAAATTGTACCAAAAATCCAAATCACAAGGCCAACACGAGTTCTATTGGTAAAGCAAGTCTATTTAAGAAAATAAGAACCCAAACTAAATAAAGCACATCAAACGAATTGACGAAGTGTACTAAAATTACTAAAATAGGTACTCTTTAATCAGAAAGCCGACTTGAATTCGAATTGTGTTCCAATTTGAAATTATGTATTCTTTGATTCTATTTTTAGTTCGAAATTCAAACTCTGAGCCTAGTAGGGGCTCTGGTTCCATACTATGTAATAACTGCAGTATGAGCTCCTTTTGGTGTAAAATATCAATATCTCGTAAACTGCTGCGTAAATTAGAAAATGCTGTACCTTTTTGAAAACTACAATAAATTGACTATCTTTTTATGTTGTGTGCCATGTTAGTTTACAACACTTTTTTTTAAATGAAAATCGATCAAAACCGCAGGCTAAACTTTATACATTGCTATAATTCTTTTTTTTTAATTATTTTTACCGACAAAGCATCATGATATGTAATAAATTTAAATTAAATTCGATACGATATGTTTTTAGTAACATCCTGCAAAAAACAGATTTATAAAATACCTAAATTTGCATTGGTGGCAATGGACATACTGACGCAGGGCATCAAAAGTCACGAGTTTTAAAAAAATGCAAATATCTCGAAAACCATGAACTTTTTATTAAGGCCAAATTGACTTAATATGGTTGCTTATGAGCTGTTCTATCACCCCTCTTCATTTTGGCGTTGGTTTTAGGGACACCCTGTATAGTAATTCATAAAACAAAACAGTATATCTCAGTAAGACAATTGGTTACCAATATAGAGGAGCTGGGAATACAGATGCCCATCTGTATTCCCAAGTTAATTACGACGCGGTTGGTGCGGTTTGTGGAGCATCTGCCTATTGAGCCGGCGGTCCTGGGTTCGAATCCCGGCCGGGGCAAATATATGTGTGCTATGCCTGGGTCATGGATGTTATCTATATATGTTTTTGTTATGTATATTATATATATCGTCGTCTAGTAACCATAGTACAAGCTTTGCTTAGTTTGGGACTAGGTTGATTTGTGTAAGATTGTCCTTAAATAAATAAATAATAATAAATGTTCTTTATTTCAGGTAATGAGACCCATATCAGCATGTTACAATACATAATACAGTAAAATAAATAAGGTGTAAAAACAAAATAAAAATAAAACTGAACATAAAAAGTAAAGTAAAACTGGACGTTCACAAGTCATTCATTTTTTTTTTATCACGGTGCACGGTCAGCCAGCACTTCAAAATCTGGCAGTCCAGGCGTTCGGACAGGGTTCGGGGTTTAAAGTTGCGGAAAGTTTCCAAAAAGCTTAGAAATTTTCCCGGAATTTACTATGGGTAATTTCAGTAGCTGGGAATGTGGACAGGCAAGGGAGGCAATGTACAGTCAACCAATATGATTCCTAGGCCATTTCGTACCTTGTCACAGTGAACGTCAATATGAAAGCCGCTTGAAATCTCATATCATTGCCATTGTGACAAGGTTCTATAGTGGCCTAGAAATGAAATTGGTTGACTGTACTTACCTAGACAGAATAGGGAGTGTGGATGAGATGTATCTGAGTCTATCACTGGACGGAGTAGGAATGACGTGCTGGAATGTTTAAAAAATGAAAGGTAACATAAACGTTACAAACATCACCCGCCAAGACGAACAAAAAAGATGCGGGGCACTGCCTACCTTTTCTCGAACCATTTCGTCATATCTATCTTTCAGGTGGAGATAATGGTAGAGAGGGAGATATCGGGCCGATATGAGATGATAATATCCCACGAGATGTGCGACATGTGCAAGGAAGTCGGTAATGAGGCCAGCTTGTACTCCAAGTACCTGAGCTACTTCGGCTTTCCTCCCCAGTGCCCGTTTTCCCCTGTAAGTATTTTTAGAAGAAATTGGGCGAACGATATGAGTTGTTATAAAATTCACACTGGCCATCTGACAAAATACTCAGTAAAAACAACGCATTTTTTTTTTGAAAATTGATTTCTATTGGGGAATTTTGGAGAGCAAGGCGAGGACAAGAAAGCATGCCAGCATGGATACACTGAAGAAAGCGATCGTACGTAATTGGCGCAACATACCGCAGGACAGGCAGCGTGCAACTTCTTTTTGCGACCGTCTGAAGGCCAAAGTCGAGGCAGATGGTCAACTGGTCAATTAAAAAAAATATACACTATTTTCTCATTATTTTCGTAATAATAAATAAACTTTGTTGCAACCAAAAAAATCGTAGCCTTTTGAAAATGGTAACAATTCATATCGTTCACCCTGTATGACAGCTCTGCCAAACGACATCCACTTAACATAGTCACGAAGTAGAAATCTAGGTACAAATGAGCTGCAGAAATGCATGGCCCATTGATGAATGAATTCATTCATAAACGGGCCATGCATTTCTAATTTCATCAGAACATGGTTTTTGGGCTTTTTGGGATGATGAAAATTCGGAATAATGATGCATTCGGATAAATGAAACTTCCGAATTTCGTAGTGTACCCGAAAAATCAAAGGCCATGACGTGCGACGCTGCGCCAACGTAGTAATAAGATCTCAAAAGATTATAATTTAAAATACAGCTTTTTACCATGCGTCGCGACGCGTCGTGTTGTCCCGACGTCCAACTTTAGGGTGAAGCCAGACGAGTGTCATTTAGGTCGCGCCTTATATGGTTAGGATGACGTGGAATTTTGTTTGGTTCTTTAACAAGAAACATTTATAGTCAAAATGCACCACGCATTAATTACAAACTTCCTCCAGGGCCCGTACAGCGTCCAAAACCTGAAAGCGGACAACGACGACCTTCCCGTCAACGCAGCAACCGCCGGCCGATACCAGGTCACCATCAACATGTACTACAACCCTGACGGCACGTGTAAGAACGTGAAAGAATTCATCGGTTGCGCGAAACTTGATTTCATAATTGAACAGGTGTGAAATTTATACGTGTTTTATTTTTCCTACAACCGGACTCATTTTCCGTCTAAATTTCACATAAATCTCCATCTAAGTAATATAGCACAGTTCTGTTGTTAGATAGCAGATCTGTGTTGAAGACAATACAAATTAAACGGTACTAGAGTCGAACCACAATAACTTACAAGCAAATGAACTGTCAAACACATAAAAATTAAGTAGGTACGGCAATATTAACCTAATTTACCTATACAAACTTACCTAGTTTTAATCCCCTTAGAGCCCTTAGAATAAACTCTGAAGTTACTGCATTGAATTACAGTATGTAAACTCACTAAATACAAGGCAAAAGTCCTCTGAAATATCTTTTACAAATATTTTTATAAGTACAATATTCATCAAAGCACAACTTACCAAGATGTTTTGTTATATATTAAATTTGCTACAATCTAATACTAGTTCAAAGAGATTAAGAATAATACACAAGTATCAAGACTAATTAGTGCCCATCTTCAGTGTTATCATGTACCGATTTACAGATAAAAAACTAAAATTGCTGGGGCCAAGATATCTTCATTCGAAAACATAATATGTATGAAGTGTGGTACATCGCCTCCGAGTAAATATATCAATAAATAATTAATGTAATATACTAGCATTTACCTGCGGATTCATAAGCTTAGTAGACCTTGCGTCTTCGTGACTATTGTTAAACGCTAGTATTAAATGAAACCGACACTAATAGTTACAAATTTTATTATTCATCACCGAACACCTACTCATCACTCCCCGGTTCGTTCACGTTATCTTCTCTGCTGGACTCATAGAATACTTCTCTGTCACGTCTAGCATTTCTATCCTTGTCTCCTGATGAAGAATCAGAGTCGGAATCAGAACTAGAATCAGAAGAACTTTCTGAAGACTTCTTTCTCAGAGGTTTTGATGTTTTATCTTTTTTACTGTGTTGTTTCTCTGCTGAGCCTGATTTGTCTTTTTCTGACTTTTCCTTTGGCTTTGATTTGGCTTTTTCGTTGACGTCTTCTTTACTTTCACTGGACGATTTGTCGGTATCACGGGCAGCGGGCTTGTCATCCTTCTTATCATCTTTCTTCTCATCTTCTTTGCTAAAATTTGTACAGAAATATGTTTAAGTGCAATCAATAATATAAAAATTTGCCGAATCTTATAAGGTTTATGAAATAATTAAGCACCATACCAAAGTATTGGGAAGAAACCGCGTTAAGGTGTTACTGTCTGCAACGGGTCGGTTTAATATTTTAACATTGAAAATGTTTGTTTTCCTGATCAAGAATAGTGCCCCGATTTATGAAATTGTGACATTTGCCTATAGTTTCGTAGATATGAGAGGTACGCGGATGGGCCATGTGCCAAAATGTGCAATTTGAATTCTCGAAATCGGTAGGTAATGTCATCGGGTTTTCGAGATTTCCTAAAATTTGACAAAAAATTTTTTCGCTGACTTGGATAGAGAATATCCCAATAACTTTTTTTTGAGCTCGATCGCTATTCAAGAAACGAAAAAGATAGAATATCGGGATTGAATTGAGCTACAGTTTGAGCCATCTTAAGAAGCGGGCGGACTCAAAATGTAGGGAAAAACAAAACCAATGCCTTTGACAGTTGCGCGTAGTGGGAGATCTGTAGATGGTGCTCGAAATTATTTCGCCGAACATCCAGGTTGTGAACAGGTTGTATAATAGGTTATACAGCCATTATAACTCCAATTTAAGCTGTACAAAAGCCGTATAAGTACTTATGAAGCCTTTGTGCTACTTTGGATGTTTCGCATAATCTGATTTCGCCGAATGTTCATATTGTCGAATAATCATTTTGTAGGAATCGTATATATGCTGAAATTTACTAAGTTGCTAATTCGACCTCTAAAAGTATAGAACTGCTGCCAGAAAAGTAGGTATTCGGCATTACGAGTAAAAAGATCTTTCGATTGAAAGAGAACGGCGTAAAGAAGTTATGCTTATAGATAATTATTATGCCTATTAGTGATAACGCCATATAGAATTATGACAAAAAAAGGGAAACATGTATTATATTTGTGATACACTCACGGTTGTCTTAGACTTTCTTTTGAAACGCTATCACTGAAACAATGGAACATAATTTTATTTTTCGTATTTAAATAAATAAATAAATATTAAGGGACAATCATACACAAATCGACCCAGGCCCAAACTAGGCAAAGCTTGTGCTATGGGTACTAGACGACGATGTATAAATACATATACCTATAACATCCATGACCCAGGACCAAATATTCGAGTTCATCACACAGATATTTGCCCCGGCCGGGATTCGAACCCAGGACAGCGAGCTCAGTAGCCAGATATCTACAAACTGCGCCAACCGCGTCATCAAAAATTTGAGTTGTAATAGAACCATCTCAGATACTTAAAATACAACATTTATAGGTTAAATGGACTTACCTTTTATCTGAATTACCACTACGATCAGAATCCTTTTTATCATTGTCATCCCTGTAAATAAAATCTTTTTTACTAGTCTGGCTAGCCAAATAATATTGACATATATTTCCGTGTAGTGTGGTATCGTATCACCAATTGTCTATGATTTAATCAATTTAGTAGGTGGGTGCTCTATAAATAATTTTGATTATTTACTTACTAGTTCTAACATTCCGTTTGAGTTGAAATTTGGCATAGTACTTATGTAATTTTTTTGGTGATGGATTAATAATTATTTTATGGTATTATTGAGCTAGATCTTATTTACACTACGTTTAATTTTTCGCGTTGTATATGGTTAGAAAGTGTAAACATATGTGTTTGTCGTTGACTGTACTGTACATAGTGGTAGAAATTACGTGAGCTAACTATGAGTGCACGTCAACATATATTTAACTTATTTCCTTGGTACCTTACGTGTGCATAGAAAATGAAAAATATTTTCTAGTATCAAAACTATAATTCCTACTACACAAAGTGTAAGCAACCATAGCAACCACTTCAGCTTGGCCAAGAATTCATTTGTATGTCCAAATTCCGGATGTCCGGATGTTGTACCCTAAGTCCGGCCACACAGTCTGAATTCCGGTCCAGCTTCCGAACGGAATTACGTCAGAAAGTGTCTCAGTCTCAGTTTGTCATATGGCGATGTCTAGCTTGCTGACGTCACTCCGTTCTCAAACCGGACCGCAATAGGCTAGTTGACCCAGTTTTGAAATATATTTGAAATGGTTAATAATGATCTTACTAGCTGTAAACAAATGTCTTATATTTTTGTGAAAGCTATAAAGCTAAATTTTATCAATTGAAAATTTGAAATTTCATGAACAGTCAAAAACGCCGTCCGACATTTTTCCCTTTTGCTAATCTGTGGCGTGACGTAGAATTGCCTGTAAATATTCGAAATTCGACCGTCGTATAGTGCCATACCGCTCACTCCAATATACTTTGACAGGAGATCGAGAGGGACGGCACAGTTCGAAGTCGTCAAAGTAGACTTTCAGTTTTGTTTTCATGATCGGTGACGTCACTATCATAAGTGAAAATGGCGGACAGCGTTTTAAGCATTACAAAATACAGATTAAAAATCATATTTCCAAATTCAATTTTTTCAGCCATCTTTCACTTTTATGAATTAAAAAATATATATTTAGGGTTTCTTTGCTAAATACTATACGGAATAAACATTAGTTTCTTACAATTTGACATGAGTCAACTAGCCTATTCAGATTGTGTATGGCCGGTCTAAGGCATATAAGAATAAGAAATGAAGCATCTGGATGCAAAATCAATGGCTTTAGCTAGAGCCTTTCAACAAATCAAGTTGAGTCTGTCTGAAGCCCGAAAGAGATGCATTTAAATCTGAGAAATGTGATTGCACACGTTCGTGAGTTAAGTTTACACATATATACTTATATGAAATTCTAGATTGTGAAAATCAGTTTTCTATGGAGAGAGGGGTCATGATTTCAGGAAAAACCTTAATAGCGTGATGCAGGATCGCCATGCCTGCCTGGCGCCATCTGTTTTGATAATTTCCTTTGTCCTCGCATCACGCGGAAACAGCTGGATAAATATTAACCAATTTCGGTACAGGGATAGCTGGACATCCGAAGATGGTTATAGGATGGTTTTTACCCGACTAGGTATAAAAACATAAAAAAATACGCTTACGAATTGCCGTGTACCTTCTAGACCCCTATATTTCTATTCATGTTGACGTCCTTAGTCGCCTTGGTCTAACATTATCATTTATATAAGGTATACCTAAAGCCTTTCAAATAAACAATGCAGAGATCGACACACAAAGCACAAGCAAAAATTCGATTGGTTGCTTGGGAGTTAGGGTGGCGAAATGGTTGGTCGTGCTGGACCGGCAATCTAGAGGTACCGCTCTTCCACCAGGTAACTCATTTCAATTTTTCTTTAAGCTTTGATCGTTTTAAGTATGATATTATTAAGGTAACTTACTCTTTAACGTTGTCCCAATTGACATTCCATTCCTCGTGTGTGATGCCAGTACGGAACACCCTTCTGCACGTCTCTCTGGAAGAGAAAATAGGACCGTGATGGTGATCGAAAACTATCTAATCATATTTTGTATATACATATTTGACTGGCGGGCAAACTTTTAGCTGTGAAGAGGCCTTATTCCTTATAAAATGCTGATTGTTTTAGACATTTTTCTCTATGATCACACATGTTTCTTAACATATTATTGTTGTATATTATATATGTTTCTACCTAGAACAGGGCTATTGCAATTTATTGGTATATATTTGAAACTTACAGTTTGAATTTTTCATTAATCATTTTTGTTTCAAAAACTACTCGAAATTGACAAAATACACGCGGAAAATTAGTTTTTTCTGCTGATTTTCGACTGCACGCAATGAAATCATGAAATAGCTGTGTTACTACCTAGAACTCGGGGAAAAGTATTATTCACTTTAAAAAGTTGGTTGTAATTAATTATCAATATATTTGTCATAATATGAAAAAAAAACAATTTTAAAAGGAATAAGGCCTCTTAAGCTTCCCATCGATCCGGAAAAGAACAGTCATTTAAAAAGTTCACTGTCATTCATTTCATTACACAAATAATTAATTAATATTAAGGGACAATCTTACACAAATCTTTGTTCCAAACCAAGCAAAGCTTCTACTATGGGTACGAGACGACGATGTTACATAGATAACATCCATGACCCAGGAACAAATATTCGAGTTCATCGCATAGATATTTTGCCCTGACCGGGATTCGAACCCAGAACCGCCGGCTCTGTAGGCAGGTGCACTACAAATTGCGCCAACCGCGTCGTCATGGCATGTTGTTGTGTGCGTTACTTCAACTCTCGTGGCTATACCTAGACCTACCGGAGAAATAATCGTCAATTTCATACTTAAAGACCTATCATAATGCGATTGACTTACTCCTGCTAGGCGGGAGGAGAGGGGAAAGAGAGATGGGCTATGATGCAGAGAAAAACGCGAACTAAGTACCCCGCCGGCGGGGATTACGCTGAGGCACCGTTCGGATAGTCCGCGGCGACCATCGCTTGGATTATTTCAGAGATCTCATCGTCCGGTTCAGATAGTACTTCGGACTGACTTACTCCGTATCCTTGTAGATTGAGCACGAGATAAACTGGCGGTTTTTGAACACAGAAGTGTATAGGAATGGTCCGTGGCAGCTGTGGGTCTTGGGGTCGATCTTGCACGCGGAAATCACGCCGATCACTCGCTCCTTGTTCTGATATTTCACTATCAGCGGTCCACCGTGGTCATTCTGCAGAAAGAGCTCATACTTATTTTGTTATACGTTTGATTATAAATAGGTACCTATGTAGCTTCCTCCTTGACGTCTTCGTTAATGGCTACACGACCTTCCCGAGCGTGGATCATGTAACCGAATGTGGCTTGCAAAATCGAATTCAGTTTTGAAGGTTCCCTTACAGGGCGCTTAATGCCAATAAATAGCGGAAAATTATGTTATAAGCGAATAAGAAAACACGAATAATTCAGTTATGGCTACTCTGGTGACGTCGGCTACAACATAAGCAGCGCGCGACTATATACATTGCCAATATTATTTTTATACTACCACTGTGACAAACTAGCATGTAGCCCGCCCGATGTTAAGCAGTTATATAAGCAGCCTATGCTGCTATATTTGTCTTGTCCTTGCACCGTCAAATTTTGAACTATAATGAAAAACGAACCAAGTTGAAGCTTAGTATACCAATGTAGATGAATTCATAATAGGCCAATAACAACAATATTGTGTTTGAAAAAATATAGACATATTTAGTAACTTCCCAACATTTCTACGGAATTTAAAGCAAGTCGACAGATTTTTCAAAACAACAGTAAAATATTAGTAAAATAACAACGATATCGGTTAAAAAGTAGTTAGTTGTGTACCCGTCAATAACACAGATGACCTTCCATTTTAATAAAGCCATTAAATTATTAAGTGTTTACAATATTCCACCAGACGTCGAAGAACTCTTTGAATAACATAAAAATATTGAATAATACCTACTGTGAATTCTGAAACTACTTTTATAAAACTATCAATTGATAACATTTAATATTTTTAAGACTATCATTTTATTACTTCTCTGAATTCTGCTTAAAAAGATGAAGTAATCTCTGTTTTTATTTATTTTCTGAGTTGATTATTTATTTTATTATTAATTTATAAAAACATACTCATTATAAAATGTGGCAACACCAAAACCAGGACTTAATGGAACGGTTACTTTAGTCGGTTTTCTTATTAAAAAAACAACTTAATAAAACTCGTTATGCATCTGTCATTTGTCAACGACAAATAAAAAAAAAATTTTTTTCGCTCTTTGGTTTAGACAACAACCCTATTCAGCCCGTATTGTCTTAGATTGCAGTTATTTGATGTATTTTCTTATATTCGGGAGGAGGCTTGCGACGCCAGGTCCATCACACGCACGCTGCCTATTGACTCTCCTCTTGAAGAACCCCATAAGTACTGTAGCCCTCGGCATAGCCACGGCGGGAGCTCATTCCACATGCGGAGCGTTCAGGGTGAGAAATTCTTAGGCCAAAAAATACAATAAATAAATAAATTATGTTAAGAGTTACAAATAGCACGATTTGCAAATAACTTCATCAGTCTTTTAAAGAAGCAGTCGACTGCTGGACAGGGGCTGCCCCCAAAATCCTTTCAACGATAGGACATGTTCCACCTTCATCCTACGGCTTCCCGTGATCCTGCCCAGAACATCGGTCCTCCTTGCACGGAGGCTTCCTACGGTGCTTCTTTCGATATGCGGTTATCACTCAAGAACCTTACTTCTCCTATCTGCCATCGGTTTTACGAGCAATGTGCCCCACCCACTACCACATAAGGCTATGCTACCGTGCTAAGGTAAAAGGCGCCCTTTTTGTACACAACTCCAGATCAAAAGGACGCCTTTCTATATGGTATTACTTTACCTCGCAGAATCCTCCTTGGGACATTCGCCTAGCCGTATAGTCGTCGGGGTCCCGCAAATGTCTCCCCAAGTCTATCTCTTCACTTCTGAGATCCACAGCCGTCCCCCCTTCTAATCTTCTACTATCATCCATGTCTGTGCAATTGGCGTACCGTTTCTGTAAATTATGCCAAAGAAATATTAGTTCTGAAATTGTATTGAAAATCAGTTTTACATGGAGGGGAATTATTCAGGTAATCTTAACAGCGGGATACAGGATTTGTATGGGCGCGCGGCGCCAGTCATACATTACCATCTGTTGGTAAAAATGTCTGTCCGCTCATCACACCATTCACGCCCAAATGGCTGGACGGATTTAAAAAAAAAATCTACTGGGATAGACAATTTTAGTTATTTATTAACCTACGACGAAAAAAGAGGGGTTTTATAAGTTTAACATGTGTATCTGTGTGTCTGTCTGTAACATTGTAGCGCCCATACGGGTGGACCGATTTGAGTGTGTTTTTTATAGAAAGCCGAGTTTATCGAGATGGTTCTTAGCTTTGTTCGATGAAAATCGGAGCTCTCGTCTCCAAGATATTCAACGTCTAGTGGAACAAGCGAACGGCTCTCAGCCAATATTGAAGCTAAGAATTCCAAATTTTGATTTTCTGTTCAGTTTTAGTAGCATTTTCTATCCCACACATTAAAACGGGGTCTCATGATGACCAGCTTCTTATGTCGGGGTTGTTTTAAATTTTTAATTTAGGTTACAATAATATAGATAAGATTGTTGACAGGTAGTTACCAACAGAAATTGAGTAGGTAATATACAAAGTAACCGAATGAATTAATGAACGAAGCCCTGATTGTATCCCGAAACCGTTACACTCTACGAAAGTGTCGAAAGTCTTACATCACAAATCTCGCTGAGTCTCTTCATGACGTCCTTAGTGCAGATCATGTACTGGGTGATGATGTTTCTGAACCGCGCGGACCACTTCTTGGCACACTGCTCGTTGTCCATGATGCAGACTTTGGCTTCTTGCAGACATTTGGCATTATCAGGGATATGGGGCGATTCTGCTCTGCGGTAAACACCCTGAAAATGATGGCATGATGAAATTGAATCGACGAGATCGTGTAGTCCGTGTCCGTGAGCTCTTACGCAATGGAGAATGGAGAATGAATGTTTTTTACAGACTTGTTTTTTTATGGGAGCTCCTGCACGTCAAATTTTTCAGGAGGTTATTCCTGAAAAAATCGCTTTTGTCGCAATTTATATTATACGGCTCCGTTCTCTCCATGTGACAGACGTACGGAGGGACGGGCAGATAGCGGAGGCTTAAAAACAGTCCCCCTTAGCGTCCTTTGGATAGGGAAACTTAAAAAGTAGTTCAATACAAAAACCAACATTCAAACTATATAGCTGTACCTCTCTAAAGTTACTGCCACTGCCCCAACCAGCAATGTATCCCTTGGTTCCTGGCTTTTCAAGTTCCCGGCTGATATTGTTGTAGCAGATGAGATCCGCGGCAAATTCGCAACCCTTCTCGATTACGCCGAATTTGAACGGTTTGTTCACTTTCACGATGGCAATGTCGTTGGACGACCATTTGATGCTGTCTTGGAAGTCAAACTTGTAATCTGCAAAAACAATACAAGTAAGTGTAGATAGTGATGAGTATCTGTTAACCTGAATTAGTACCCGTTAGTTTTATTTCTTCACTAGAAGGCGCCTGCAACTTCGTCTCTGTTAAACTTTTTTTTTAACGTAGTCGGGTAAAAAAAACTAGCGCGTTCGACATAACGTAGGCCATCGTACAACGCACTATTATTAAGATTTTCCCTGCAATCATGACCCTTCTCATATGTGATGCAATGGTTCTTTAAGAGCAATAGACCAATGGGAACTTTATAGAAACTGATGTCTTGAATATTTGTAGAAAAAATTGCCTCTTATTTTGTCATAGTCAACTCTAACGTTGTACTTCCCGTTACCTGTAGGTACCAACCTACAGGTAACTGGGGAAGTACAACTCCTATACGTAAACAGCTTAGTAAATCTTTAAATCAGCTCAACAGATCATGTGATCTGTATGTACGTTTAAAATTAACGCAGTATATGGATGTCTTTTGTAGCGGTTCAATAGCTAGGTCGGAAACAACGAGTTTCAGAGATTTAAACGGAACAAAACTTACTTTTCGGAATACATTTCCACACAACCTTCCTCCTATTATTACAAACGCACTGGTCGTCCTTATAGTCGAAGCTGTCGACAAACTTGGTGGTACCAGCAACGACATAGAAGTGTTCCGCGTCTTCAACACAGGCGGCTGATGTGAGGACGTAGTACCGCTCTACGATGACTCCTGCGCATAGCCAGCCGCGGTACTTGTGGGCTTTGGCGGATTCTTTAGTCAGTTGGAGGTAGATCTGATGGAGGATAGTCAGTGGCGGATTATCCCTAAGGCAAAGTAGGCACGTGCCTAGGGGCGCTACAAAGGGGCGCGCGCAGCGTAACTAGATGATGCCTAATTCATTCCCCGTACTAGTTCTTTAGGATTCCGTAGCAAAATATGACGCAATAATTAAAATAATAACCTTTTAGTGGTATCGTAACAACGTCTTTATTTTACATTGAAAATAGTCAAAATCATATGTTTTTAGATTCAGCATGAAATGGGCTTTCGGTCAATATTTTTAGTAAACTGAGTTTAATATAAAAATACGAAAATATAAGGGATTGTTTGCGTATCGGTACTTACTAAAAGTTTATCATTTTTATTATTGCGTCACAGTTTGCTACTGAACCCTAAATAACTGGTATGGGGAATGAATTAGGCATCATCTAGTTACCCGATAACGACACCAAACTTGACTCAAAGATTCAAACTAATCCGCCAGTTTATTTTTTCTTTATCGCAACGCAACAAGTACAATAGTACCACAAATGGTGAATTAAAAGACTTGCTCTATAGTCAACGACGGGATTACTAGATGGTGGTTATGGAATAAAGACCAAAATAGGTAAAAATAATATTGTTGTTAAGACAAATCAAATGAACCCAATAACATTTGATTTATCGTATAATGTTTAGGAGTTATGTTCATCTTCCATTTCCATCATCAGATTAGTTCAAAGAGAGCAAATGATAGTAATGTCACGTGAACTTGATATGATACTTAAAGTAGGTTAAAATTTACTTCCAAGATTTGACCACATTGTCAATTACCCACTCAATTGCTTCGAATTTTGAGTTGGACTCTATTTATATTATAAAATAAGAGCGGTGACAGGTAGCCGTAGTTACCAAAAGCAATCTAGTGGTTACATACAAACTCAAATAGAAGAGAAACTAACAAAAGCGTGTTAATAACTGCTATTAAAAGGAAGACTACAGTAGAAGAAGCTTCTAAAGGTTGAACACGCCAAAACTTGGGCATATAAATGTATTTACTGCTACGTTAAAATTAAATATATGTATACTTTTTTGATGTAATTTTAATCGTAAATAAGTAAACTATATAACAATGACAATTATTTTTATGAAAGGTGTATATCTATCAAGATGTCGAACCGGAAACTCCAACTACGCGAACTAATTTTGCTCGAACACACACAAAATCCAACGCTCAGCTACCGGGATGTGGCAAAAAGGTTAAAATGTCCACAATCCACTGTTTTTTCTGTATTGAAGAGGGTTCGGGAACGCTTAACTATAGAAAGAAAGCTAGGAAGGGGGGGGGGCTGCAGGGCGTAAAGGATAAAAAAATGGAGGAACGCATCTTAAAGATATTTGCCTCAAATTGTAAGTTATCATCTGGCGATGTGGCAAAAACATTGAATATGTCTCAATCATATGTACAAAAAGTGAAACGTAGAGGTTTAAGAACTTTTAAAGCACAGGCGGCACCAGATCGGAATGCGAGACAGAATTTATCTGCAAAAACACGATCAAGAAAACTCTATGAAAAATATTTGACTGCATTGTGATGCACGACGAAACTTACATAAAAGCGGATTTTAAACAAATTCCTGGACAAGAGTTTTACACCAGCAAAAACCGCACAGACGCTCCTGAGGATTGTAAAACAAAAAACGATCCAAGTTTCCAAAAAAATACCTTCTTTGGCAGGCAATTTGTAGTTGCGGGAAAAGAAGCAGTTCTTTTATAACTACCGGATCAATAAACGGCACTAATCTATCAAAAAGAGTGCTTACAAAAGCGGCTACTGCCATTTATAAAGAAGCACGACTCAAGAACGTTGTTTTGGCCAGATCTGGCCAGTTGCCATTACGCTGGACCCGTAAAGGAGTGGTACAAAGCAAACGGGGTGGCAGTGGTACCGAAAGTCAGCAATCCGCCAAACTGTCCAGAACTCCGGCCCATCGAGGAGTATTGGAGTATAATGAAAGGAATTCTTAAAAAGAGATGCGGAGAGGTGAAATCCGTGGCTGAGCTGCGAGCTTGGGCGACCAAGAGGTATCCCGACGTGAAGGTGCAGTCCCTTATGAGTCGTGCTCGAAGGAAAGTACGATCGATGGCTTACTCGTCAAGAAATGTTGACTAAACGTAATTGTCATTTAAAATACATATATATAACTTATATTTGAAGTTAACGTCTTATGATTATTTATTAAATCTTTTCTATGATATTAATTTTAGTGTGCCCAAGTTTTGGCGTGTTCAACCTTTATATAAGCGTTCTCATTAGATTTCACGTAACTTGACTTTATGCAAAGTTACTACTTACCATATACGGTCGTCTGCCTTTTTGCACAGTTTTGCTGTACAGGATCCTCCTAGTATCTACCACGGCATTGTTTTCGAATTCCCAACTTTCATCATCATCGTTATCAGCTATTAGATCCTTAGATCTCTTTTCATTCTCTTTTCCGTGGGGCTTGCGGGATTTGGACGAATGCCTGTTACGTTTCTTGTGTTTATCATCGTCATGTTTGTTATCTCTACTATGCTTTTTATGTTTATCATTACTATTATGTTCAAGATGTTCGTGGTCTCCACGTTTACTATGTCTCTCATGGACATCATTGCTCTCTTCTTGATTGCTGTCCTTCTCACGCTTATGCTTCTTATGTTTATCTGCTTGTTTTTCGTGCCTGTCTGATTGTCTGTGTTTTGCGTTCCTATGGTCTTCCCTGCTTCGGGATTCATCCAGATGCTCGTGGCTTGTGGCATCATCGGAATACGAGCCGTGAGACCATGCTATTGCTGACAAAGTTAAAAGTTCGATTACTTTAAAGTTTACTACAATTTGTACACTTCATACGAACCACGAACAGTAACTGTTCGTAAAATTAAGGTTGTATATTTTAATGATAGAATATGAAAAAGAAATAATACTGTTTATATAAAGGGCTCTGTACTACCGCTGTATGTAAATAACGCTGATAAAATCACGTCTTTTGATGTGGTATAAATTATTGTGATAGATAGACAAACAGACAGCACAGCGGTATTGGGTTGGTTGGTACGGATTCCTAAAAAGATGACAAGACGGGGCTCGCAAGATAGGTATACTTAGTCCTTGAAACGATTTGTCATGTTTGTATTACATGTTGTTTTTTTTTGTATATATAACCCTTCCGTTTTTTTCCGTAGTTGGGTAAAAATACATAATACCTTTGTAACTTCTAATAAAATTCAAAGTTCCACGCGTGACGTCATTAAACGACATGATTTTGCTTACACGGCAAGGTAATTTTACTAGAACTTTTCTGAAAAAATCCGCCAGTAAATCCTGCCATATTATTTTAAGAGATAAGTAGGTGGATTTTTTGTGAACTGCTTATAATAGTACAACACTGCAGATGCCGGTAAAGAAGGGCTTGCCGGGTGAGTAGGTATAGACGACGGATAGTGATACAAAGTCGGCAAGCTCTTTTCACGGCTAAGGCATGTATAGTGGTTTTCTCAAACATATGCAATGAAATAAAAACAAAAACACTCAAAAAATATATAATTCAGCTGTTTAGCCTGTTCATGATCACAGACGCCATGTTTAGAAACAAATTCATCCCGGCCTAGGCCTTCAATTTTGCATGAAATTCCTTTACAGTTCTCTCGAGTCGTTCCGCCCGAAACGTGATACTTCGAAGCCTGTTATAACGCATGTTAAGGCGACATTTCATTGCATGTTTGAGAAAAAGTATTTACCTATAAGTAGAGTCAAAGAGATCAGCAGTAATATTCTCGCCATTGTAGCCAAGTTGGTCCAGGGTGGTAAATACGACTCTTCTCTCAAAAGTGCATCAAAAATCAAATTAACTGCTTATTTTCATTCGATGTTCTAGTTCATTGAATTTTACTAATCAATTTCCTGCAAGGAAGTGAATTATATTTTAATTGGATTTTTCGAAGTTAATCAAATTTTTGATTAAAATTACATAAACTTTTATTAATTTTATAGCTACCTTGTATACCTTATCTTGTAACTAACTGGAGATAATTTGATTTGACACGTGTTTTACTTAAATGACGCTTAACTCTTCGATCTGCCTTTCTGCCCCATCGGGATATCATTCATTATTAATATATATATTAGAGTGGTCCAAAAGAACTAAATTTTTAATATTATTTCTCCACACGGTTCTTTTTTGTACAAAACCCACTAAAATTATACTCGCCATTTTTCAAATCAATCCGATGACATTTAGAGGTCGCTCAAAATGATGGAACAACTTTCCCTGAGCTTTATATGTGGACAAAGGACATTGAAAAGTTATAAAACTGTCATTGTCAATTTTCCGTAAAATGCTGATTGTTTTAGACATTTTTCTCTATGATCAAACATGTTTCTAAACATAAATTATTGATGTTACTACCTAGAACAGGGCTATTGGGATTTATTGTTTTATATTTGAAACCTACAGTTTGAATTTTTCATCGATAATTTTTGTTCCAAAAACTACTCGAAATTGTCAAAATTCACGCGGTAAATTAGTTTTTTCAACTAATTTTCGACTTCACGCAATGAAAGCATGACATAGCTATGTTACTACCTAGAAATCGGGGAAAAGTATTATTCACTTCAAAAAATTGGTTGAAATTATCGATATATTTGTCATAATATGAAAAAAAAATAGTTTTAAAAGGAATAAGGCCTCTTAAGTGGAACATTCTTATTATCTTTCAAAATGCAATTTATATAAACATCAGAATTTTGTCTCACATTAGAGCGATCAGCGAATTTTAATTTGGTACAATGATTATTACTTGATAACAAATCAAAATTAGCCATGTGGAGCTAAGATTGAATGTCCTCTTTTTTTCTCCATACAACTATGACCACCCTAAGATTACCTACTTATTCAAATAAGTTAAAGCTACACAGCATTACAGTAATTAAACCAAGACACTGCGAATTACAAAACTACATAAGATAGAAATGTTTTAAACTAGTTCGATTTAAGCGACGTAAATGCGTCATCAAAAGCACATCAGCGATAGCATGACTGATGATGATCTGATGATAAAGTTAGCAAGGATATTATTTATTTTGTATTATTGTATGGATCTAGGGCAAATGCAGGGGCAACTTCGAAAAGGAGGCTAAGAGGCGAATACAACTGGGCTGGGCAGCGACCAGAAAACTGTGTCGAGTCTTCACGTCGCCCATACCTCAAAGCCTAAAAACTAAAGTTGTCATGACCTACGCGAGCCATGGAAAGAGCTATGCTCGGTGTGTCTCTTAGGGATCAGATCCGAAACGAAGTAATTCGACTGAGAACCAAAGTTACCGACATAGCACAGCGAATAAGCAAAGTGCTCGGCCCACTGCTATTTCTACTTTATATTAATGATTTATCAAAGGCGACTACACAAAAAACTATAATGTTCGCCGATGATACAACTTTAATTGTGAAATGTATCAATAAATCTACTTTTGAACAAGAAATAAATAATTCATTAAACGACATAATTAATTGGATGAATAAAAATGACCTTAAAATTAATATAATTAAAACTAAATTAATTCAATTTACATCGTATAATTCAAATGGTATATCAATAAACATCAATCATAATAATATGACAGTAGACGAGGTAGATAATTTTAATTTTCTCGGTATTACGGTAGACAAACACCTGAACTGGAAGGCACACATAGAAAAAGTTTGTAAGAAGCTTGGCCGCTTTGTCTTCGCGCTCAAAAGATTAAGAGACACTGTTTCCGTTGATGCAGCACTAACAGCATATCATGGATATGTTGCATCTGTCCTTAATTATGGGCTGTTGCTATGGGGAAATGCAGTAGAGATCGATAGAGTTTTCAGGATCCAGAAGAAGTGTGTTAGGGTCATATGTAATGCATGGTGGAACGACAGCTGCGTTCCATTATTCAAAAAATTGAAAATACTTCCTTTAGCATGCTTATATTTAAGAGAAATATGTACTTTCGTGAAATTACATCCCACATATTTCAAAACACGTGGCGAACTTATAAACAGGCAGACTAGAGCAAACATTATGAACCTTTTGTATCATCCGCGGTGTCATAAAAGTGTGTACAGAAGAAACGCTCTAAATATGTGTATAATAATTTATAACCGACTCCCCGAAAACCTGAAAGTGCTCGAGGGAAACATTTTTAAACGTAGCCTTACAACCTGGCTTTTAGACCGGTGTTTTTACAGCGTAAAGGCATACCTCGAGCACAACTAGCTTTAATATTTATATATATATATTTTTTTTGATTATTATTAATTTACACGCATTGACATTTTGTAATTATTATTGTTATTATTTTTCTGTAATTAATTTTCTTTTGACATTATGCTGATTATTTGTTTGTAATTGTTTTGTTTGATTTTATTGATGATTATTTTAATTTTAAGTTAGCGCGCGCAAACATTTTGCACGCCTGCATGCAGGCTGAGTACACATGGAACTGTAAACATATATATATGAACACCTTTGTATACTGTACTGAAGCAAATAAAACATTTTGATTTTGATTTTGATTTTGATTTTTTGAAAGTGAAGTGGTATAGTGGGCTGGTCATATCTGTCGTAGAGCCGATGACCACTGGGGCAAACGAGTTCTGAAGTGGAGGCCACGATCGGTAAACGTAGTGTAGAGCGCCCTGTAACAAGGTGGACCGACGACATTCGTAGGACAGCGGGTGGTAGCTGGAGGACGGGAGCTGAAAATCGAGCTCAGTGGCGTGCCATGGGAGAGGCTTTTGTCCAGTAGTGGACTGATACAGGCTGATGATGTATTGGATTTATAGTCTGGTCTAGATTAAGTATCGATGTAACGCAATGGAGAATTCTGTAATGTTACAATCAATCAATAATCATGGCGGAGGTACCGCCGGCTGCGATTCCGTATAGTTAATTTCATATAAATAGAAACCTTACTGTTTGTTCAACATGTGCCAGTTTGAATCTGAGTCAACAGAAGATATCTAAACATATATAGTTCTCTTCGTGTAGTCTCAAGTGGAATCGGGACTTGGTATATGAAATGAACTAATTATTTTTGTTTTTTAATGAAGGGAAAAAACCAACACGGGCGTCCTACCAATAGGACAACTGAACCTAATGCGAGAGCCATTGAATTTTTCAACCAGTTGCTTCTTGCATGCTGTAAAGATTCAGACTTCATGATCGGTACCATCGTCTCAAATTTGACGACGCGTTTGGCGCAGTTTGTAAACACCTGCCTATTGAGCCGGCGGTCCCGGGTTCGAATACCGGCCAGGGCAAATTTGTGTGACGAACTCAAATATTTGTGCTTGGGTCATGGTTGTTCTATGTATTTAAGTATATATTTATCTATATAAGTACGTATCGTCGTCTAGTACCCATAACACAAGCCTTCTGAGCTTAATTTGGGACTAGATCGATTTGTGTGAGGTCCGATATTTGTATTTATTTATAAATTATATATAGAGACTAGCTTTTGCCCGCGACTACGTACGCGTGGAACTTGATAAAAGGGATTTTTAAAAGCGCCTAAGCAAATGTAAGAGTAATTGTGCTTTTGGTCTAATAAATACATTTCCTACAGGGTCACCGCACCCCAACAGAAATGTTCACTCACTTTTCAATCTTTTTAGGTATAATTTCCAGGATGAAAACTATCCTATGTCCTTCCTCGGATCTTAAACTATCTCTATGCCAAATTTCATCAAAATCGATTCAGCGGTTTAAGCGTAAAGAGGTAACAGACAGACAGACACACTTTCGCATTTATAATATTAGTATGGAAGTATGGATTCGATATCAACGATGTACTGCACCCAAACTAATTATTTTTTTCAAGCAGCCAAGTCTGCTAGTGTAAACCAAATGTTTAGAATGAAGCGAAACATTTAATGGTTCAGACAGGGTTCGAACTTCGAACCCGCGTCTCCAATGACTTTCCGGACCAACACGGGGGTCCTACCTATTGAAATTTAATATCCGGGGGGGGGGGGGGGGGGGGGGTTCAGCCGGGGTTCAGTGGGTAACCCCGGCTGAACTATTAATTTTTTCAATTGATGAATTTTACAAAAAATGTGGTAGGCAGGCGTCACTAAGTGAGTAAGATTCCATACCTTCCAATAAGATTTGTTTGGAACTGGCGATGTCAATATCGATCATCATCATAATACCCCGCGGGGTTTTCGATGCGCGAATGATTTAACGCTAGGCGTAGGTTTATCATATAAGGGGGGGTTTTGCCCTAATCACCACGCCACGCAATGGGACTCATAAGGCGGCTAAGAGTCACGCAACGTGCAATGGAAAGGGCAATGCTCGGAGTTTCTCTGCGCGATAGAATCAGAAAGGAGGATATCCGCAGAAGAACCAAGGTAACCGAAATAGTTCACAGGATTGCCCGGTTGAAGTGGCAATGGGCAGGCCATGTAGCCCGGAGAATGGACGGCCGTTGGGGCAGCAAATTCTTAGAGTGGCGACCACGTATAAGAAATCGCAGCGTGGGTTGGCCCCTGACTAGATGGACGGATGACCTCGTGAGGGTAGCAAGGAATCAATGGATGCGATCTTCACAGGATCGCTTTTTGTGGCCAGTCACGGGGGAGGCCTATGTTTGGCAGTGGACGTCTGTGGCTGATAGATAGATAGATAGGCCGTAGGCGTCAAATCATTCGTTCACCGAAAATTCCCGGGGTTTAATCACTATCAAATATTTCACCCACAGGACATCCACTGGACACATGCCTCCTCAGTAGACTTCCACATGGGCCGGATTAAAGCGACCCGCATCCAGCGAGCAACTCTAACCAGGTCGTCCGGCCAACTCGACCAATCGATATCCATATGGCGTTAAAAGTCGGTAAAGGGTTTGGCGCAGTTTGTAGACACCTGCCTACTGAGCCGGCAGTCCCGGGTTCGAATCCTGGCCGGGGCAAATATTTGTGTGATGAACTCGAATATTTGTGCTTGGGTCATGGTTGTTCTATGTATTTAAGTATATATTTATCTATGTAAGTACATATATCGTCGCCTGGTACCCATTACACAAGCCTTCTTGAGCTTAATTTGGGACTAGATCGATTTGTGTGAGGTTGTCCGATATTTATTATTTATTTATATTTACAATATATTCCTGGGTCTTCAGTTTACTATGTATTTCAGCGTTACATATATTTATCCACTAGAAAGTTTCTACAACTTCGCCCGCGTGAAACCTTTACCTTCACCGTGGTCGGGTAAATGTATCCCCAAATAAATTGTCGATGCCCATTGCCCAGCTATCCCTATACCATAATTCCATCCAGCCGTTTCAGTGTGATTCTCCTAGCGTTCTAACCGCGCAGTTCTAACGTCATTCCTTTTTCCGGATTATTACTACAACGAAAGAGCCAGTCTTTTAATTATGATCTAGGATCGCACCCGGGAGTGGCATCGGGATACATAAAAAATAGACTTCCAATAATCATCTATTTTAACAATATTTGCCGAAATGGGAATGACGAAAAAAAACGCCTAAAAAACCCAGAATATTCACACACAGCGTGATGAGAGGAGAAATATTTGTTTACCAAGAGATGACACTGTACGGCCGGTGATGCTTGAATTGCTGGTTTAATATATATAATGTCTAAAAAAAAAAACCTCGTACATTTTTACTTTATTATCAGTTAAACTAAAAAAGATTCAGTCGTCCGTACTATTCAGTCGCTGCTCTTCTGCCTTGAGAACATATCCTCGATTGGCGAACACTTTATCAGTTACTGCTGGTTCCTTAGGTGGCTGTGGTGATTTGGGTTCGTATTTCCAGTCGTTACTGAGCGGGTGATCCAATTCGTTCGTGGCTGGCCTGTGAAGCCGAATTAAAAGATATATCAAAACTAGCTCCCATCCCACGGGAACACTACATTTCTCGGGATAAAACTAACCTATGTGTTAATCCAAAGTGTCAGCTACCTTCTTACCAAAGTTTACCAAAATTGGTCCAGCCGTTTGAGCGTGAAGAAGTAACAAACATACACATAAACACACTCACAAACTAACCTTTATGAAATTAGTGTGATAAACATTTTTTTTCCTTTTTTACTCGCATTTCACAGCTAGCTTTGAAATGGGAACTGTAATCAAAATCCGAAGTCGGCTACGAAGTAGAACCAAAGGATTCCATTTTGTAGACAGATTCGGTTGCCAGTATAGAAAAGAAAAAATGGATTTGGCATTGGTGTTATTTTGCTTGATCTATCATGAAATCCGGCATGACGTAAAAATATGATATTATCATCAAATTTACGTATACGAGTAATGTATAAATGCAAAATTTTTGCCTTGCAAGATTTGATTAAAGACTGACATAGGTGAAACTTGAAAAGCTGATCATTGTTGGGAACACGGACGGCAAACAAGCCCGGGGATGGTCCCCAACCAGACGGATCGATCAAGTGAAGGGCCCTTCCTCAACCAAGTTTTGCTCGGTCATCATAGATGCAATGAACATGCACCGGTGGAGGCAGATCATAAAAATTAGGTGTAACAGCATCTACAACCACCGATGACCACGATCCTGAGTCATGAGGGAGCGACCACAGAGAGAGGTGAAACTAGATAAATAAACAGAGGTATAAAATGAAATATTGTCATCAATTTGAGTCTAAATATTCGTAAGCTATAGTAAGGTCTAACAAGTAGTGATAGTGATTTGACTATCTGAATGATAGGATTCAGATCATTGAGAGGCCTTTTAAAATGCTGATTGTTTTAGACATTTTACTCTATGATCAAACATTTTTCTTAACATATTATTGATTTCATAACATGTGACTACCTAGAACATGGTTATTGGGATTTATTGGTATATTTGAAACCTACAGTTTGAATTTTTCATTGATAATTTTTGTTTAAAAAACTACTCGAAATTGGCGAAATGGCACGCGGAATATTAGTTTTTTCAGCTTATTTTCGACTGCGCGCAATTAAAGCATGAAATAACTATGGTACTACCTAGAACTGGGGGAAAATAATTATTAACTTCTAGAAGTTGGTTGAAATTATCAATACCTATATTTGTCATAATATGAAAAAATGTTTTAAATGGAATATGACCTCTTAATGATAGATGAAACGAATCTTACCCATCTTCATGGTTTTTCCATGAAATTGTTTTCTCGGTGTGAGTTTCTCCAGACCTGAACTGTCTTCGGCATTTAGGCCTGTAAAATACATAAAAAACTCGTTTTTAACGACGACGCGACGTATCGTTAATTTGGTTGGCATGGCATAATGGACTGTGAAACGTCCAGTCCCGAGTTCGAATCTCGTCAAGGTATTTTTGTATGATGGGGACGAATATTTCTGTCGGTCAACAGAAAAGGGGTGTACGTCACATGTCAACCAGAAACAAAAGGTCTCACATGCATTCTATTGTAAGATTTAAGCTCCTTTGCTCCAAGTTTAAATAATCTGCCTTATACTCCTTTTCACTAGGGCCACATATTTGTTCCAGGGTCTTGGGTGTTTAATACATACTAAAGTATTACACAGTACAAGAATTGTTGAAGGAACATTACGTACTCTATATCCTTGAAAATGGCGCAAGAGATGAACTGGCGGTTCTTAAAGATGCTGGTGTAGAGGAAGGGTCCATAGCACTTATTGGTTCGCTCCTTGACCAGACAGGCGGAGATGACACCGATGACGACGGCGTTGGTGCCCTCTCCGTAGATGAGAGGACCACCGTGGTCGTTCTGGAAAGATACAATAGAGCATTACGTTTCCCAATGTGATAACACATAAAGGCTTTGTGCAAGATAGCTGCCGCGCTCTCTCAGAAATTAATGTACATTGCAAGGGTGTCGACAACTTTATTTTTGTACTGTATTCAATCAATCAATCAATCAAATTGTACTTATTACAGAAGAATCATACACGTGAATTTCACTAAAAAAACAAATTCAAGCCTTGAACTGACTTGTTACGTTTGTTGACCCAAGTAAGTAAGGAAGTCTACGCGAAATTAAATTTACTTATAAATAAAAAAAATTGTTTTCTCGAATGTGTGATCAAAACCGTCGTATGAAATACGGTTAGTTGGTGGTTATTTGGTGGTGGTACGGTGGTTATTTCATTGCACATTCGTCTTTAATGCTCGGCCTGCGAAATACTAATTACCTAATAAAATACCTACCCATAGTTTTATTAATATTACTAATTACTAGTACCTACCTCACAAAATCCTCCATCGGCAACTGGGGTTCCTTTTGCTCTACGTTGAACTGTGTGATTGTCGTTACGGTCGTCATACGCAGAGTGGAGAACTAAATTTGTTGGCACTTTTTCTATGACGTCAGCCCTACGCCCTTCTTCCTCTTCAGAGTAGTTGATGTCTTGACAGTCTACGTATTTCTCCTGTGATAAAGTACAATTGAAATAAGTTACTTCCCTTATCTTTAAGGGAAGTAGAACTTCCTTTATCTTATTTACTGTCACCAAACTATGCCGTTGGGTTGGACTTAGTGCTTTATTTTACAATCGTGAAAATGTCTGGTTTGGAGATAACGAAGATTTGACGTCCATGACTAACTCCATATTATGTTTCGTAAGGGCTTTCGTAGGGGAAGATCGAATTTTGAAGTTCGCATCATGCCATTCACGCCTGTTTCGGTTAAGATACGGAATTGTCCGAAACAATTGATCGTTGGGTGACCGAGTGATGCGTGCGTGCCTCTTTCAACCAACGAGTTCCGATTCTGCCCGAACAAAGGCGGAGCATTTCGATTATCAGCCCGTATTTTCTATATGAACTTCACAATTGGAGCTTCCACGAATTTTCTATAGATAGCTCTTACATTACAGATCTCAGACATGGTCTGTCCGATGTCCTTGGTGCAGATCATGTAGTTGTCAATAATATTGTTGTAGCGGGTTCCCCAGCGCCTCTTGCATCTGTTCTTGGGTATGATCTCCACTCGTGACTCTAAGAGCGCCTGTCCACCTTCCTTCCTACGGGTTAACCACTGAAAAGGGAAGTACGTTACATTATTATTATTGATGACACATTTAGCTGAGTTGGTTACAGAACAGAGTGTAGAGGCAGTCCCGGGTTCGAATCCCAGCGAGTATAGTAGTTTTAAATTATTGCATTTCTAGAATATCAAGGACTGCATCCAGATGCATTGAATGCAGTCAATCTGAGTTGGAGCATGCAGAGGTTATAGACAGAGATCAAATAGGCTGTCAAACTATTTTTTATGGTGTCGCTTTTCACGATGGTCAATGGTCATGGTCGATGATAAACATTGATGAAGCGAGTACAACCAGGAGATGTCTAAGATAGTAGTAGAAATACTGATGCAGGTAGAGAATTTCATTTTCTGGCCTTTTCCAATGTGAATGTAAAATTCAAAGCGACAAAAAGGTTTGTGTAGTCATAAGATGTAGAGAAATCCGTAAAGAAGTCCGGTGGTGAAAAGGCGAGGGTAATTAAGGTCGTTCCGAAAATAGAATCCTTATGTTACTGTGCTTCAAGGTACTTCCCCGCGTTTTCAAGAGTGGCACTCTGGTTATTGTATGGGATCGGTTTGGGTATGAAGTTGCAGCATTTTACTCGTCTTTCGATGTCGCAGCCAGTGAATGCATATTTCCGGTCACTGGTCGCAGCTATCCTCCACTTTAACACTGCGATGTTGTTGTTCATCTGCACCTGATGCTGAGAATTATGATGATGATGGTGATGATTATGCTGATAACTGTGATGACGATGATAATAAGGAGAACGATGACGATGTTGGTGTCAGTGATGAATTGATGATTAAAAGGATCATGGTAATGAGAATGCTAATCTTGAAGGACTAAGTGGAAGTCACTTTAAAATTCTTACGTCACTGTATTTCAGGGTACTCCCCCACCCCGCAACCCAAACAATATTCCCTGCGTTTTCAAGAGTTAAACTCTGGTTGTTATAAGGTATGGGTTTGGGGATGAAGTCGCAGCCTTTTACGCGTCTTTCGAAGTCGAATCCATCCTCCACTTTGACGACTGCGATGTCGTTGTTCATCCACCTGATGTTGTCGTTTTCGTGGCCGTCGAAAACGTAATCTAAATAAAGCAAAATTTGTTAGTCTGGGAGTTCATCATTTAAATTTTTGTGGAAGCAAGTGCAATCCCACATCAATTTCATCTTTCAAATACATACTGCATTTGGAAATATTAAGTTTCCCAGAGGTGTCCATATTTCCTTCCATACTTACTTTTGGGAACACATTTCCAAATTGCTTTCTTCGCACCGTTTTTGATGCATAGATTTGTGAATTTATCATCTTCAATAGCATATCTGAAACAGATACGGACGTTTATTTAGTTTTTTCCTTTCGTTTTGACTGTAGTAAAATGAAAAGGACAGATTTTGTAAATCTATAAATTTTACTTGTAGGTCCCAGAGACGATGTAGAAATGTTCGGCGTCCTCGATGCACGCAGCTGACGTGACGATGTACTCTTCATGCACGATGACGCCGCCGCAGAGCCACGAACGGTAGTCATGCTGTTTCACATTACTTCTGGGCAATTTGAGGTGAACCTAGTAACCGGATAGACATTTCTAAAGAAAGCTTTTGAATCTTGGTGACTACGACCAAACAGGAATGTCAGCAATGTAGCAAAAATTAGCTTTGGTCGCGGATCGCACTTTTGGATCGCAATGCCATCTTTGATCGAATATGAAACTTTGATACTAACGTCGTAAAGGAGCCTTTTCATGAATTCACTTGGAAACAGCTTTAGCAGCAACAAACTTTAATAAAAGCATTTTCATAATAAAAACATTGTGGTGTTTTACAAGAATGGATCTTTGGTTTCTGACTTTTCCCAAAGTTTTTGTTACGTTTCTGCTTTTAAAACTATCAATCCTGTTGGATTGCATAACTAGCATTGTACCCAACTTACCATGTACGGTCTACCTTCAGTAACTTCCCAGCCATTTAATATCCTTCTGGTATCATTAAGTATTGCTGCTACACTTTCTGGTAGTTCTGTTGCAACTTCGATAGCCCGTACATCTGAAAGTTGCATGGTAGCATGTATTTGTCAGCAATTTCAACATCGAATTAAGCAAACTGCCAAGAAAATAAGCAAAATTGAGACTAAAGATTGAGATCTCGAATTCTCGATGCGAGAAGAATTAATTGAAATAAGGTCAAGCTCACGAAACAACACTACTACACTACTACTACAGATGTTACACTACTAACGATATCGTACAACCAATTAACTTATTTACAACTATTTATGTAAATGTAAATCAGTACTTTTGGATAATATAATACAACACAATGCAAATATGCAAATTCCAATTTATTGCACCAAAATACATTTACGAAATCAAATACAAACAAATAAATAAAAATAGTAGACAACAGGCGGTCTTATCGCTTAAAAGGTATCTCTCCCAAACAGCCTTTATTGTTTGAAAGAGATACCCATCTCTATAAAGACGGTGCCGACCCTCACAGAGTACCTTCACTACAGAAGGTTCTCTCTTATTTTTACAAAAGCCGCCTGGAATCTAATTTTATTGTTTGTTATCGTAAAATGCGACGCAATTGGTGGTGAGACGTGGCGCAAATTATTTACCTGAGAACCATAATAAAGTTGTAATTATACTTAAGACAGACTTCATGGCAAAACAAAATGCATACGCGGAAGAAAATGTTGAAGATCAAAACAAAAGATGAAATGCAATTTCACGGTTTACAGTTGCATTAAAAATATAATGAACTTGAGATTAGGTTTCATCGAAATTAATACGTTTGTTGTACTTGTAATGATGAAAGTATTCAGCTTCTCCTGTTGGTTTAATAAATAAACGATAAAATTGGCTTTGAATTTGATTTTCCACATAAAATACGATTAATCATTGTTTGATTAAACTTTGATTGTGTGACCGAAAGAAAATTGAATGAAAACGTGAAAGGGCTTGACTTTTAATTTGAGCGATTTTTCGAGAGAGTTTAAGGGGTAACCCTAAATTTTAGGGTTACCCCTTACACAAATTATATATGCCCAAGCCCAAAAAAAAACTATGAGGCCGAAACGTGCAATGTACAATTTCTTTACATGCACCTGCGAAAACCGGACTGGCCCAAGACCTTGTTTTAAGTTTTTTTTATTAAGATTTCACCAAGGATTTTTATGATGCTCTAGGGTCTAGACGAATAGAATGCACCGAATGCATCTTGTACATCGTAAGATCGGAATGTACAGTCAACCAATTTGATTCCTAGGCCATTTCGTCCTTGTCACAGTGAACGTCGATATGATAGCCGCTTGAAAACTCATATCATTGTCATTGTGACAAGGTTCTATAGTGGCCTAGAAATCAAATTGACTGGGCGTTTACGCATGCGTATAGCACAAACTGTCTGGGTCCGAGTTATGTGTTACTTCGTGCATTATGAGGTACAACCTATCCTCGTGAGGCATAATATACTATGGGCAGCACGAATGCATGGCCTAATTATGAAAGAATTCATTCATAAATGGGCCATGCAATTTTGCAGCTCATTGTACCTCTCAATAGTCTCAATGCACGTACATTTTTCGATTGAATTTGGGTAAAAAAAATGTAATGAGATGACAGATTTCACGCGGCTCGTGACGGTGGATCAAAGCTGTATGAAATAGACTAAGTTTTAACCCTTAATTTGATAAAAAAAAACGAATGTCGCTAGTTCAAGCCTCGTTAAGGTTGAATACAGCAAACAATTCTCGTTCGAAAAAAAATAGAAAAAGATGGTCAAAGAGTGTGTTCATCCTGGCGAACATTGTCATATTAAGGGTAAACTTTAACATGTGCGGATAGCATGTTACGATGATTTAGAAATCTGGAAAACATCAAAAATGTATTCCCCATTAATCGCCAGAGTGCTGTCATTCAATGTTGATTTATCTCGATAATAGCTGTGAGATTATATGCTGCTGGCATCTGGGGTACAAGTGGTAGTAGGTACTGGGAAACCGATATTGCCAACACATCGGGATTGGAGCTAATAAGGTGGACCGACGACCTGGTTAGAATCGTGGGCAGAAATTTGATGTGGACGGTGCAAGATCGATCGTTGTGGTGAACTTTGGGTGAGACCCTTGTCCAGCTGTGGTCTATCGGCTGATATGATGATGATGATGATGATAGCTGGTCAACATGAGATCCTCATTTAATGAGTGACGTTGAAAATGGTACTAAAACTGAACATAACCACATAATTTGGAATTCTTAGCTTCAAGATTGACTGAGATCCTGTTATTAGTTCTTCATCCTGTTAATATCTTGACTTGATCTGATCATACTGCTTTTATTTCCACCAAACATAGCTAAGAACCATCTACACAAGGCTTTCATTAAAAAACCCGCACTCAAATGGTTTCAAGTTTCAACCGTTTGGGAGGTAGGATCCCTCAGACAGATACACCGATACCTACTTAGAAACACAAATGCACATGTTAAACTTATGACTTCCCATATCTTCGCCATTTTGAAAAATTCGAAAAACTGAATCGACGATAAAAATCTACAGCTTGCTATGAGTAGGTAAAGCCTATGGGGCTTTGAATGTAAAGAAGAGGCCTTATTCCTTTTTTTTTATATTATGACAAATATAATGAAAATTTCAACCAACTTTTTAGAGTGTAATATTTTTCTCTGAGTTCTAGAAAGTAACATAGCTATATCACGCTTACATTGCGCGCAGTCGCAAATAAGTTTAACCCTGCGTGAATTTTGTCAATTTCGAGATCGAGCTTTTGAAACGAAAAAATTCAATGAATAATTCAAACTGTAGGTCTCAAATATTTACCAATAAATCGCAATAACCATGTTCTAAGTAGTGAACATCTAGCATTTTTGAACGGCTAAGGAACCTTAACTGATCTTATTTCGTTTTGTGATATTGAAAAATATATAATTTGAGCATTTCTCAAAAAGTTTGTACAAAATTAAGACTTCAATTAAAGTTCAATACAATATTAATTTTTCGTTACTAAATTAATTTAGTGGTTTTATTTCAATGTTATAGCTATGTTTGATAATTAAGGTTCTGAAATCAATGTATTGGAAATCACAAAGAAAATATCGTTGAAGAGAAATGCTCATTTAGATAAATTCATAAAGACCTCAAAGTTGAATAGTTAAGTCAGTGCATCGTTTCTAATATGTTGCAGAACAAAAGATGCTCAATCAAACCTTGCTTTCAAAGCCCCATGGTCAGACACCATGTATATATTAACGAACCTACTCACAAAAATATTGATCAAATTTAATATGCTGCACTCTATAGCGGCTGTGGTATTAATGACATAATGGCGCCTGGACACTGGACAGTTAACCAATGCTTTTGCCGTCTTTGGTCATTTAACACTTAATTTCGCATTTAACACTTAAAATATCGACGAGTGGTAAGAAAAAGTCAGCGAGGCCAAAAAAACAAGAAATAAAGATCAACAGTTTATTTACCTATACGTGAAGTATGTGGAATGTTAATCTTTTTAATTTACAGATCTAAAGACAATGCCTTCATGCTGTTCGGGTCTGTCCACATTAACTCTCTCTTTATGTGTCACTTGCGGCCCATTTGACGAATGATCTTTGACCCCATGTGTCACATGTTCCCCATTACTATCTTCTTTCACAGTTAAACTTGCCCTATCCGTAGCACCACCACCATCAGTGCTATTTGCAACATGTTTCTCTGACTCGTTCTTTTCTTTCATTCTTCGCATTGCCGCAATTTCGTTTTTAGCTGGTCTGTAAAAAAAATGAGTATTATTGAATAGTCAGTTAGATATTATACTAATTAATATGAATTAATGTGAAAATAATATTCAAGTAAAATATTCTATGCGTTACGCCTGTATTAGCTAGTTTGCAAAGGAGGCTTCAGTGGAATTAATAAAAAAGTTGAAATATAAGAAACAATTTTCCGAGTTGACGTCAATGATGCGATCCTGTCTGTCACAGCTGATATAGTCTCAAATATCGCTAACGCATACTGTATATGAGTTATTACAGTCCTCCGTTCGGAGGCTCCG
Source organism: Apotomis turbidana (assembly GCA_905147355.2). Taxonomy (NCBI): domain Eukaryota; kingdom Metazoa; phylum Arthropoda; class Insecta; order Lepidoptera; family Tortricidae; genus Apotomis; species Apotomis turbidana. The sequence goes on from LR990301.1 coordinate 9,422,665, forward strand.
TCCGACAACCTTACATCATTGGCTATCTTTTCGTGCTTAGTACAAGTGACCCATTGCCACATTTATAATGATTAGATTAGATTAGATTATATTTATTTCACACGTATAGGGATACATAATAAATTACACATAGTCAATTTACACGAAGGCTATAGGTTATCGCGGGCTGGTTTTCCGCAACTCGACGTCCTACAATGCGCCTATTTTGCGTGAAGGGTTGATGATCATTTATAATGCTATTGTAGGAATAGAGTTCTACAATTCTACTAATTATTAAACACACGTTTTTAACACAAATCAATATATATTACAATTTTACAACGACAATAATAAGATTGACAAGAAATCATGACACTCGTGTTAAATAGACAGTCTTAGCATTAAGTAACCTTTTTCGTAGGTACTGCAAAAGGGTGTCGCCATACTATAATACTAAATGAAATATAGAAAAACTTGCCCGTCTGGATGATCGGTCCAACTCATCACGGTTTCTGTGTGCGTTATACTGGATCTGTACATCTTGGAACACTCAGGACTGTAAAATAATGAAGAGAATTAATTTAAGTGGCAAATATAAATGTTACAAAGGAAACCTCCAAGGACTTTTTAAAAAAGATTATTTTATTTACACACAATTCACAAAACACAATGATAATAAAGAAACTAGGGCTAGTCCAGGAGGGTTGTAAAAGTGTAACAAAATGATGCGCGGTTACAATTTAGGATTCTCAATATGCAATTCTATAGTCAAGCTTACGATATCAGGGCCTCTAATTGTTTTTTCTCAAACATGCAACTAAATGTCGTTATAACGTGCGTTATAACAGGCTTCGAAGTATCACGTTTCGGGCGGAACAACTCGATGGAACTGTAAAGGAATTCCATACAAAATTGAAGGTATTAGGCCGGGAAGTAATTTATTTAAACAAGGCGTCTGTGTTCGTAAACTGGCTAAACAGCTGAATTATATTTTTATTGAGTGGTGTATTTTTTTTATTTCGTTGCATATGTTTTGGAAAAGTCCTATACATGCCTTAGCCGTGAAAAGGGCTTGCCGGCTTCGTATCCCTATCCGGCCTTCCTACGTTCGGTGGATACCTACTCACAAGCAAGCCCTTCTTTCCCGGCGTCTGCAGTTATTATTATTATATATTATTATTCCTTTATTTATTTCGTATCTTAGGTTAGGTTTTTACAATATATGTATATAAAAAGTAAAATACAATAAAGAAATTACAAAATATATAAACACATTATAAAAAACCTAACCTAGGGTGCCGCTGGCAGCGGGGCAGGGCCCAGGCTACCGGTGGTTAGGGCTGCAGAGAGAGGAACCTCCTGACAATGCGCGCCGTGTCCACGAGTACCGCCTTCTGTATCTGGCCCTTGATCCAGCCATCTAGCGAGAGTCTCTTAAGATGTTTGTCGAGACTCTTCGCTATAAGACCGTTCGCCGAAACGACTATCGGGACAATGATCGTCGAGTCAACATCCCACATGGCGGTCACCTCGTGAGCCAAGTCAAGGTACTTGCTGAGTTTGTCCTTCTCGGCTTTCACGAGGTTCTCGTCATGTGGGATGGTGATGTCGACGAGCACTGCCTGGCGCTTGGATCGATCTACCAACACGATATCAGGCTTATTGGCTACAATAGTCCTGTCCGTGATGATAGATCGATCGATCGACATTGCCAAAAAAAGTTTAATTTGGGGCGAGATGATCCCATTCTATGTGTACAAGATGATCCCCGGGGATCATCTTGTACATATGGAATAGATGATCTTTACAATATGAACGAAACTTTTTTTTAAATATTTAATCCATACTATCCATCCATACTAATATTATAAATGCGAAAGTGTGTCTGTCTGTCTGTCTGTCTGTCTGTCTGTTACCTCTTCACGCTTAAACCGCTGAACCGATTTAGATGAAATTCGGTATGGAGGTAGTTTGAGACCCGGGAAAGGACATAGGATACTTTTCATCCCGAAAAATTTAGTGTTCCCGTGGGATGAGCGGGTAACACCGCGGGGCACAGCTAGTATAAAATGTTTTTATTATTCTATTAGTCAGTATATCTGTCTGTTTGCTTGCCTGTATGTGTTTCTATCTTCAAATTGGTTATGGGAATTAAATATTTCTATCGCAGATAAATGCACCAGGTAAAAAACGAATAAATTTATAATGAGCCGAATGAGCGTAAATTAACTAAATTTGTTATTGGTAGTTGATTATTACTATCTGTATGATTATTACTGAACAGTTTGTTCTTTTAATTTCCTATATTAAAGAAGTTTATGACTGTTATAAGTGCTAATCTATCTCAGAAGACTGAATTATGTTTGTTTTTTTTTGTTCATGACGACAAAACTCGTCTGCCTGCTATTTATATCAGTTTATAGACCATAGTCTAGATCCTTTCCATTTCTGCGTAATTTTATTTTTTAACACCTTTTAATTCTCAAAAAACAGTTGTTAATTCTCAATAGGGGGTAAGATGATCATAGGGATCATCTTACCATTACCATGGGAATCATCTTAAACTACTTAATATACTTCGTAAGGTTTTGGAAAAACGACAATATTTCCATGAAATCTAAACTAATTTATTGTTTTGAGTATGAGGGAAGTTAGATCGATAAATTGGCTAGTAATTAGTGCCAACATTTTTGGATTGCATGGAAAACTGTAAATTTTATGGTCATTCCCGCTTAAGGGGATAATCTCGTACTACTTTCCCCTATATATTATTATTGGGTGTGTAATAATTCATAGAACAACAAATGGTATAACGTTCACCACATCGAATAACATATAATATAATTTCAACACATAGAATCGATCAATTGTTAGAATTATCATTTCGTAGAAAATCAGTTCATATATTTTCATTTCTTATAACAACACTTGATATATTTTTTGTTTCGTATATAAACACTAAATATAATGAACACTTAATATAATGAACATATAATATAATAAACATTTAATAGAATAAACAAATAACATAATACAATTAATACATACTTAATATAATGAACATTTCATACAATAAACATTTAATAGAATAAACAAATAACATAATACACACTTAATAGAAAGGTACGTAAATAATAATTATAATATTCGCAACTTTTTGCCAGTACTCCGCCTGAGCTCCGAACTTAATACTTTCCTGGAAGTGGTTGGGTGGATTTGTTCTTGTATGTAAACAGTAGGTATGAACACAAGCAAAATTTTTTTCGGTACGCAAAAAAAAAAATAACCTCGAAGGCCAGGCGGGAGCTCGCTACGCTTCGCTCCCGCCTGACCTTCTAACCTAACCCGGCCACGTCGGATCTGCTCTAAAAGGTTTTGCTCGCTCGCTTCGCTCGCTCGCTTGTTCAAATTTTGTAATTTATGAATTCGAAAGTACGTTATACGAAAAATACATTCTATTAAACGTACATTCTATGAAAAGTACATTCTATTAAACGTACATTCTATGAAATTATTGTTATAAGAAAAGTGCATTATATTAAACGTGCATTATATTAAACGTGCATTCTATCAAATTATTGTTATAAGAAATGACTTTCTATCAATTGTACTTCTACGAAATAACGATATATGAAATAAACATTCTATGAAACGTTGTTATACAAACTGAAAATTCTACCAAGCGTATGTTCGGTCATATGAAAATATGTTAATTGTTTTTCTATGAAATGACACGCACCCATTATTATTATTATTATTTAAAGATACTTACGATTTATTCTTGTAAATGGCACAGTTCAGCAGTACCCGGTTTTTGTAGACGCTCGTGTACAGGAACGGCCCGTAGCATTTGTTGGTGCGCTCCTTCACCAGGCACGCGGAGATGATGCCGACGACCATCGGTGTGTTTCTGTCTTCTATTATCAGTGGCCCGCCGTGGTCATTCTTGGAACATCATTTTATCAAGATGAAGAAAAACAGACAAAATGATAAAACATTTACGTAAGTAGTGTTAGCCGACTTTTTGAAGGCGCCTTATATTTGGGGCTTATGTTATATGTGTATTGTCAATGGGTTCCCGCCGATAGCGTAGCTTCAGTGATCCGATCGATTGTACCTACTTTAATACTAACAATGTAAGAATGAAAAGTGAGCGTTAAAGATGAATTTGGAAGGATATACAAGAAGAGGAAATCCAAAGAAAAGATAAATAGTATGTGTTAAAGATGAAGATGACATGGAGAAGAAGGATTTTAATAGCGATTTCAGAATAGAGTATACTTTAGTGATCAATCTGTCGTTCTCTGATTGCATGTAGCCTTTGAAAACATTATTTTTCAGTACCTAAGACTTAGATAATGTCACTCCTAATGCAGCCGCCTGGTCACATTAGCATAACTTTCATATGCGACTATTTCTCGCGCGAGCTAATTACTCGTCTCTTTCTGTGCAGACGGGTAGCGCTATGTTGCGCGACAACTTGTCGCGAAGGGTGGTTTTGCTAGACGAGCTACTATAATTTTGCCATACGATTGAATAATAATGGTCAACCTCACAAAAACCGCCGCTAGCGAATCGACGCCCTGAGGGCCCCGTGGCGTTATGGAAGGGGCTGTGGAGAACCAAGGAGTCAGGATCGATGACTCGTCGCAATTTCCTCTCGCCTGACTCGCCGGAAGTCATGACGTCTGTACAGTCCACGTACTTTTCCTAAAAATGTTTAGGAAAATTAAAAAAATAAAGTTAAATTTGTTTGACATGATGCCCACGGCTACTTTCTACCATCGTACTGCTCGCCAACGGAAGGGTGTTCATCCTCACACACCGGAGCCTAAATGGTCGAGAGCTGTGCGGTTCCAGAATAAACATTAATAACAATAACGCACACAAACAGAAATAAGACTTCAAAATTATCAAGGTTTAAAACGCAATGTTTACTGGACGTTTATAATGCCACTAACCTCGCAGACTTCACTCAGATCTGGGATCAAATCCTTAGTGCAAATCATGTAGTTATCGATGATGTTGAAGTACCGCGAGCCCCAGCGACGCTTGCACTTCTTCTTACTGATGACAATAACTTCAGTTTCCATCAGGAGATTTACCTGCATGTCTCTCCTGTTACTGTTTACCCACTGTAAAGCAATTTTGGGTGATTATGAGGGTTTTAACTACTTAATCTGAACAAATAAGGAAAGAAGAAAGAAAAAATACATATATTCGTGACGTGACCATAAAACATAATTACATAAAGGATGTGACAGAAATGTTAAAAAAATACAATAGGCATCTATAATATTATAATTATGGCTGTGCCACGAAAAGGTCCCACGTCAGCATAATGCTAGCTTAAGAGCCAGCGCTGATCTTCCGGTGGGACCATAGGTGGTGCCAAGGAGGGCTGCACGCACGAGCGCTGATCGTATTTAGGATGCGTTAACCTGAACGCAAGGAGAGGAAAGATGATTTAAGGTGTCATATGCATTGGTCTGAGTGCTTTTTGTGGACATTTTGGAAGACATGCAACAGAAGAAGAGGCAGATAAAGACCAAGATTTACTACATTTTAATCAAGTGAAGGAAAAAGCCGGCTATGTCGTATCAGGACACCAAAAAACTAACAGGGATTAAGGATGAGCGGTGATTACTCCTCCAACAAGAACGAAGTTCTTGAATTATTAATGAGTGAAAGTTTGAAAGATATTATAAAAGGATTATTTGTTGTCTTACGTCATTGTACTTTAAGGTGCTTCCCCATCCAGCTATTAGGCCAGCAGAGCCGGGGTTTTCAAGCGTCGCACTCTGTGGAAAAGCTATCTTGTTAAATACAATAGGTGATTGGTTCACTGCACGCCGCATGTCGTTATTATAGCCTACACATCAGTATACTTGATTTTGCCTTCTGCCTTTATTTGGTCTCAGGGCTCCGGGTAAGGTGCGTTCGTAGAGGCGCGCACGCGTCAGTCAGTCGTGTCACTACGCCCCATGACGAAATGATCATGTAATTAAATAACGAGTCTATGACGATATTTCTCATTTATCTTCATTGTCTTACGTTTCATACGCAGTTGCATGCGACGTGGTCTCAGATAGACCGGTGAAACAGCGAGCTATTTGCTGGACAGGTCGATCTACACGACGACTCGTCTGTTCAGATCGGGTAATTCATTTGGGTTTCTTTAATGCAAGGAGATAGGCTGTTGCTGAAACGGCGAGTTATATAGATCTGCGACCCCGTACACTTACCATCAGGTGATATTGAGGCCAATCGTGGGTCAGTTTAGGACTTAGAGTAAGTACGCCTAGAACGAGCCTTCATACAACAGATTTGTGAAAGATGAAGCCACTTTTGGTGCTTATGTGTGCGTGTCTACGAACCAATCATAGAGACGTTTTGCTTGACATTGACGCTGTGGCAGATGCGCACACGGACGAAACGGTCCGTGGCTAACCAAAGGTTCCACTTTCAAGCGCTACTAGGTTTTTCGGCGTATTCTAAGGTTTATGGATATATTTTCTAAATTATCTACCTGGTTGTTATAGCAAATAGGTTTGGGGACGTAGTCACACCCCTTGATGCGCCGCTCGAAGTCAAAGTCATCTTCCACCTTCACCACAGCTATGTCGTTGTTCATCCATCGGATGTTGTCGTTTTCGTGCCCGTCGAATACGTAGTCTGATAACAGAGAACTGACATTGTATCAATGAAGATGACGCTGAAGTTAAATACCTCTCCCGTGAAAAAGCTACATACAAAGTTGGTATATACCATTTTTTACAATCTATGTAAATATTTCCCTTTTCTGGAAATAGGGTTCTTTATACCGCTATACAATTATATAGTGCGACTAACTTTTCTGTGAAACGGCGAAATTAGGAACTACTACTGTAATGCTGAAACATACGATTTTCATTGTCTCTGCGTTCAAGTGCTCTGTGTGCGAAGATTTTGGTTTTACCACAAGAACTATTGTATATCAGAAAAGCAATGAATAGTGGATACATTTTTCACCTTACGCCCATGTGAATGTAACAAAACGGCCAAGCCACATATTTTGACTAAGGTGTAGAGTTTGTGAAGTTAGGCCTTGTCGAGTTAGAGCGTGTCGAGTCAGAAGCTTGGTTACTACATGAGAGTGACAACTTTTTGACAGTGCGAGTCTCGTCTTGGCTTCATTTTACATGAAAATGTTTCACTCATTCTTTCTTTGACCGAGACTCCGCTCTAATATTAGAAAAACTCCGTACGAGTTCGAAATATGTCGGGTTGTTCTTGAAAATTTCACGTGAGTGTAGACCGCTTAATACAATAACTTCTGGAGTGTTCCGTAAAAATACTTACTTCTTGGGACGCATTTCCAAATAGCCTTCTTCGCCCCATTCTTAATGCACAAGTTGTTGCCTATATGGCTGTCTTCGCTATGTCTGTTGATGGAATTGTTTTATTAATTTTGACAGTTAACGAGTATCTAAGCTATTTTCGTTCTTAGAGACCCTACGCGACTTTTGAGCGTCGGTATTCTGCTGCGGGCGCCCTCGCAGCTGTCACGCGATGCTCGCGCAGCGTCAGTGCAACTGTGCCGTGATGCTAGCGACGTCTCACCAGCGACTGACGCTGCGTAAAAGCTGCGTAGCCGCTGCACGGGCGCTGGTAGGACGTCGACACTCAAATGTCGATGATGTCTCTCTTACGCTAGCTATTAAGGTATGAGGCAGTGAAAATTTGTTCCTCTCTGAATTCCGAAAGTGCAAGTCGGACTTGCGCAATGAGGGTCCCGTACAAATATATATACTTATCCCATCTTAACTGGTCGGGTTAAGTTTGCACATATGTATGTCGCCGGATACAAAATATTTATTTCATTCTGTTTTCATTATTTGTTGCGGCAAAAGGAAATACATCATCTGTGAAAATTTTAAGTGTCTTAACTATCACGGTTCATGAGATACAGCCTGGTGACAGACAGACGGAAGGATAGCGGAGTCTTAGTAATACGGTCCCGTGTTTTCCTCTTTGGGCAGGCTCGGACTTAGACGGCCAGAGGGCACCTAAGCACTTGGCATTTGGGTCCCCCTCCCCTATAAGGAGAACATTATTATGGTGCGTCCTGCTTCTGGGACTGGGTCCCTAGACTAGCTGGGCTCCTAGGACCTGGCGTTGTGGGCTTATGGGTAAATACGGTTCTGCCTTGGGGTACGGAATGTACGCACTTGTAAGTCCCGGAGACCACGTAGAAGTTCTTAGCGTCTTCGATGCAGGCTGCTGAAGTGAGGATGTATTCTTCGTGGATGATGACGCCGCCGCACAGCCATCGGCGGTAGTCGCGGTATCTTGGGTTGTTCACCGGCAGTTGCAGATATACCTGAGATAGGGAGTTAATATTAGTACATTCAATTCTTCTTCTTCTTTAATATTATATTACCTATAATAACATTTAATTAATATTGCTACACATAAAGTAAATATTTTATTAACTTTTTGTCAAAATTTAGCGCCAGATAAACTGAAATTGTCAAACGAAAAATGGTGTCAACCTACGAGACAGGCTGAGCCTAGTGTACTTACACGGCTAGTTCTGCTGATGTGTAAACATTACCAAACAGTGTTCATTGAGTGCTTATTTCCTAACTACATGGTAAATTCATTTGTAAAAATGACACTGTTTCCTATTAACCTATTTGTATTTGTATTATGAAGAGAGAGATAGTATTATAGGCACAGAATAAAACACTACCCACTTATTTGCTTCGAAATTCGAGTTGAACTCTATTTACATAATAAAACTAGTAGGTGCTCGCAACTTCGTACGTGTATTTTTTTTATACCGTGGTCGATTAAAAGGTATCCTATAACCATCTTTGGATGTCGAGCTATCTCTGTCCCGAAATTGGTTAAAATTTACCCAGCCGTTTCGGTGTGATACAAGATAATGGAAATTATGACCAATAGATGGCGCCAGACTGGTATGGCGGCCCGCGCCCATACAAAACAAAAAACCAAACATGGTGGGAAGTTCCATGTCTTGGTGAAGGCTGAGGATGGTCACATACCATACCATACACTAGCGTAAGTCATGATGGGACGGATACAAGTTTTGTAAAGCGTCAACTTATTTATAAGTGACATTTTACTCCGCTTGTTAGTCATCGGACTAAGCCTACTCATAATGTGAATAGCGTGACCGCGAACACACTTTGTTCTCGGGACAGAAGGTCAGTTTCTGATCGAGGGTAATGCCAAGATATTTGACCTGATCCACCCAGGGGATGGGTCGGTCAAATAACCTAACTGGCTCCAACCGACATGCACATGTTATGTTTGTAGGATGGAAGATAATTGCAGCGCTCTTTTCGGGATTGACCTCTATACACCAGTGAGAGAACCATTGGCCTAGGCCGCTGATTGCCTCCTGGAGATATCGCCGAATAAGAGTAGGCTTACAATGAGTCATATAGAGACAAATGTCGTCAGCGAATAACCCCAGATGCATTTTGGGGTGGAAAAAATCTCGCGTAATTTGTGTACAAGCCCTAAGGCTCCACAAAATAGGGTTGAGGGTTCGAATCCGACCTAGTTTCGAAACCAACTAATTGTGTATCAGTAAAATCATTACCATATAAGGTCTGTGATTGGCAGCCTCGATGCCATTGATGATTCTCCTGCTCTTGTTTAGAGCCTGGCTGATCTCACTGACATTTGTGTTTTTAAGAATTTCCTCAACGTTAGACGGCAGTGTGGTGGCTACGTCGATTACTGCTGCATCTGAAATCAACTCGGAAGTCAGCGTGCCTCTGACAGACTGACAGTAGCGGTTCTAGCGCAATATAATGGAACAATAATTAAATAATAATGTATTATTAATGTAATAATAATGACATAATAAAGAAATAATAATGACATAATAAGAAATAATAATGTCATAATAAATAAATAATTATAATATTATGTGTTTAAATATGTATACTGTCCCAAAATATTTGTACACTTACCTAAAATATGGCATAATGCGCATAAAATTATAATGACCTGCTCATTACTTAACATAACAAACATGACTCAGTCTCAAAATCGTTGGTATCACGACTATGGACGTAATATAGTGAAATCTGGAAAAAAAACATTAGACAATTTATGATCATTTTATTCTAAATAGGAGATTGCCAAAGACCAATAATTCAACAAGACTGCCAATACAAATACCAGTTTAACGGATATGCCACGACTTTGCGCGGCCAGCGGCGAGGCGAGCGGTTGACCAAGAGATCCGAGCGTGGCGGCCATGCAAGTGAGTGAGACACACGTACCGCCCACCGCTGCCGCTGTCGCGCAAAGTCATCACATCTCCGTAAAAGTACAAGCATGAGATCACTTTGAGATCATTTCGTATGTAGGTCACTGGAAACACTTTTTTTGACACAGACATAACGTTAACTGTATCAGGGCTAGCCAGTTACCAGGAAATCGAACTGTGTGTGGGAGTAAACCAATAAAATGGGCTTATTTCTACGCCACAGGAGTAATACTGGCAACACACATTGATTTTTTAATGATTATTCAACGAAAGTTTCCATATCGTCTGCTGACCAAAACTCACTAAGTAACAAATACCTACTGAAAACAAAGCTCGTATCTCAATGGCAATCTACTTACTAGATACGAGGTTTTGAAGAGAAATATAAATTTTAGTGAGTTTTGGCTGTCAGGTTGTCACCAAGCCATAACTTCTCGACGTAAAAGTTATATAACTTTTAGGTCACATCGAGAAATCATGTTTATCTTTTACGAAATGATTGACTATGTATTTAAGTAATTGCCAATATTTACTCAATTCGACAACAAAGTAAAAATCAGCCCATTAAACAACAATAATAACATCGGTACAAACCATGAAAGAAAGGAAGTATTTTATTACCAAACTAAGATATTAATTGTGAAACTCAACCACGACTTTTTTACGATCTTTATCAGAACCAATCTGAATTCCAATTATATTCGTTTTAACTTATGTTTTATTTACAGAAGTTATTCCACGTTACAATGTTGAGTTTATATCTTCTGGTGATTCTGAGTTTTTGTAAATCTGATCAATCTAGTTAGTATTTACCAATTAACTTTGCTAAATCATTCGGAATTTATTTCAGCTTTAACTTTTTAATTAATTGCTGTGACATTACCTACCTTCAAAAACTCTAAGAATTCCTTGATGATTGAATACGGAACCCTAAATAAAATAAAAAAAAACACTTATTTAAGGTCAGCCGGGGCACGTGCTACCGTATCCAAATATCGAACAGTACAGATGTTATACTACTAACGCCATCTTACGACCACAACCACGCAACTATAGTTAGCGTTAGTATAAACACCATTGTATTAAGCGGTTTACACTCACATGAATTTGTCAGGAACGGCCCGACATTTTTCGAACTCGTCAGTGACGAACTTACTGCGCGGCTTTACGGGTAGCAGTCCCTGACGAGCTCCGTACGAGTTCGAAACATGTCGGGCCGTTCCTGACAATTGCACGTGAGTAAACTCGCCTCACGAAAGTTTTAATAAGATTATCGATACTATAAACATCTGTACTTTTCTATATATTTGGATATTACCCCGCTGGTGCACTTGCCTCGACTAAGCTGATCCGTTTCGCTTTTACCTCGACCCTTTTCTCATCCGCCTGATTTATTTTCTTGTGTATAGGAGCTAAATTCGATGCTACTAATTTAACAGGTTACCTACCTACACTATTTTTTTTGTTTCCCATCAGTAACGTCTCGCCAATTTTTTTTTTGCCCGAAAGACTTTTTGTAAACTGTATTTTTTTTTCAGAATAATTATAACACAAACCTAACCTAACTTAATAGGTTCTCTAAAACGATGTTGATAAAATCCTTAAAATATTACGGGTTTTAGGAAAAAATACTTTCGGACAAATGAAAATTTGGCGAAAGGTCACATATGGGAAACAATGTTTCGGAGTTCAGATAGGATACAAATTTAATATCCACTTTAGCGGTGTGTTCTATTTACCTGTTTATTGATGGAACGAAGCATCCATAATTTCACTTAATAACGACTAACAATATATGTGTACATGCTAAAGATATACAGCCCCTGCTTACAAGTCTTAAAACACATTGCTAATTGTAGCAGACTCTACCTATATGTACGTAAATATCAATTGCATTAGGCCTTAAATCTCCTGATTCGGACGCCACTTCAGTCTTTAGTTATGTAGCAAATCTCTACTTACCCCAGGATTACACTACTCGCGAATTTGACCGAAGTTGACCGAAGTTAGCCTCTACACTATCATATTCGGCCAACCTCGGCCAACTTCGCGAGTAGTGTGGAGCTAGGGTAAAACCTTCACAGCATCAATTTACATAATCCCCCTAAATTCCCTAAAAAAACAGATTCAGTTCCAGAAGAAGGGAAAAACGATGAGTTTCTTGGAGAAACCAGGCGCATATTGAGAGGAAAAGAAGTTCATGACACAAGACCCTACATGGTGAGATTGCTCAATATTTATTAATCTAAGGCAAATAGTAATAACTACGAGTAAAGATAGTGGGTAGCGGTATGAGAACAATCAATTTCAAAACATAATAATCGGAATATTTATCAATCCTTCGTTCTTAACCCTTTATTTGACAAAGAACACTAAAGTAACTAACTACTATCCATAATTCAAACCTCATCCGGGTTCGATAGTTTAAACTATTGCGGTTCATTAAAAAAATTAAAAAGAGGGTCATAGGTTTTGTCCCGTATATTGGACAATGCCAAAATAAAGGTTAAAACACATATGATACATGTAACTGGGAAGCCTCAATCTTGTTATGTTTGTAACTGCTGCTTTTTTTATATAAATAAATGATTAAATTATTATTTATTACCAATAAATAATTATCAAAAACATACATACAAACATGCCGGGCCGTTCCTGACAATTTCACATAAGTGTAAACCGCTTAATACATGTGTTAAATAAATATGTCCTTCATTCTTTTTCTGAAATAAATATTGAATCGTATTAAAACAACATGTTCAGGGTCCAAAAGAAGATTACCGGGCTATACAATAACGTTAATGTCGGGCTATATGTATATTATAATACTCTTTATCATCATCATCTTTCGTTCACTCTTGGCAGTGCGGTCGTCGTTATGGTAATGGTGTCTATATTTGGTTTCTCGTCCTCATCCTTCCTCTCGTAAACAGCAGCTCTCGCGATGCATCTCCATTTCACCCGGTTGGGTTGTCTGCATAGCGTCTGCACTGCACCATGGAGCTCCGTGTGGTCTCCGGGTGATACTATTTATACTCCTCAGGTATACCTTCGCCCGATACTAGGGCCAGAAAACGGCTACGTGCATCCCAACTGGCTCTGTGGCGGCGTGATCATCGACGAACGGTACATCATCACGTCTGCCGCCTGCATACAGGAAGTTACGTACTTCTACGTAGTCTCTGGGACGCATCAGTAGGTATCCATCATTATCTTGGAGAACCAAGTAGTTTTATCTTTAAATTTAAAATTAGTAATAACAGCGCCATCTACACTATAGCATAAGAAGTTACATAAAATGTGATCATGTTGTATAATGCATGTTCTCATCGATAGCGCTAGTAGTGGACGGTTTTCGCGACATGAAAATGCAATATACGGTGTTCGATGATCTGTAATGCAGCATAGAAGGATTTGGAACCAGGCCACGAGAGCCTTTGATTAGATACCCCACAGGGTAGGATTCCAAAAACAAATGCTGAAATCCAATACAAAAAACCTGCATGGATAGACCGCACCATTCGACGAGGAGGAGCGAATAACGCAAGCATTGCTTTCGAGTGGAAGCCCTGGACACTCTTGGAGGCGCACCGTTGAGAGCGATGGGCCTATTTAACTCTTCAAATGAAATTAAAACAAACAGGGATCCAAGCGGATAGGGAAACTGATGGAGTACACGCAGAGCGTTTCTGGCAGAGTGGATATAACGTTAGACCGGCTGTCCAAAGGATATTTTTATCTATACGCAACTTTACCTTCAATGGAAAAATGCCGGGGTATTCGGTATTTTTTATCTACAAAAAGAAAACAGCGATCGAATGCATTAGAGTTATATCTACGATGTGATGTCCGCTACTCCCACTGGAATCGTTGACCTGCAAGCATCAAGGTAACTTTACATTGGAGGTACTACCTATGGATCTCCTCGTAACCTCCGAGCATGCCTACCTTCATTGCCCTTTGAATAACTTCGACCCTTCTTATCCTATGACCTATCTTTGAGTAGGTGGTGGGTGGGTATAAATAATAGTTTTAAATTAACCCTGTTGAAATATTTTGAATGAAACAGATGGGTGCCACCATCACAGACGAATGAGTGTATCGAAAACGGTGCCATGAGAGCTATTTGGAAATGTGTTCCCAGGAGTAAGTAGCATATTTTTTTCGAGATAAATCTACTTGATACTACTTATTGCTTACAGTACTTGCCGTGTTAGAACGTTCATCTGTGTGGAACAAGTCTTGCAAGTTAAATTTTATCCACTTCCCGGCCACCGATTTAGCTGGAATTTGGTATCCTGACGTAAAATCGATGACATAAGCTGGTCTGATGATGGAGCCGGATGGTGGTAATAGGAACTCCTAAAATTGGGCTATTTAGATTAGTAGTTTTTAATGAACAGAAAATTATGAAGCAACTGTTTCTTTCTGCCAAAATAACAACTAAAGTTTATTTACAGCGTACCGTTACGATGGGAACCACTTCAACAATATCCGTTGGATGGTAAACGACATAGCAGTTGTTATGACGGAGGAAAATTTTTCATTCGACAAGAGAATCAAAGGGTGCGAGTTCATTCCGAAGAAAATATCTTACAACAACGTGTCCAAGGATTTAGAAAAACCTGGAACAAAAGGTTATATAGCTGGTTGGGGATCTACAAGTGAATATACTGACGTAAGTAGGAGATTTTAATCTATCAATCATTTATTTTCAGACTCCCATTGTTCATAAAGCTCATTGATAAATAACTTAAAGGGAATATGAAACATTATTGTTATCGGCAACACTTACGCCTTACGTTATTTTTTAGATTCGACTAACCTGCCACGAAAACTAAAAAAAACATGAATATATCAATCTTCAAAATTAATGCTTGTTCAGAATACTCACATACGTAAATCCGTAGCTCAATCGGAAAAAACGGAACCCTTATAGAACCACTTATCACTTTGTCGTCCGTCCGTCTGTCTGTCAAGACCTTTTTCTCAGCAACGCGTGGAGGTATCAAACCGAAATTAATATCAAATACTCCTGAGTCTGCTACCCCTTAGAAACATGAAAAAAAAATCAAAACTTATGGAGTCTAAAGTCATCGTAATCAAAAGATACGAGCGTTTATGCTGCATTGATTGATGCTGACCGTTTCCGTTGACGTCGAATCGTGAGATTTGGCAAGAAGTAACACACATATTGTAGCGCAAGTAGATAAAAAGGTTCGAATACCGCAAATGTGTAATTACATTACAATAAATATACCTATTGTTGATTACTCATTTATTTGCATTTGGGAAACTAACTGCGACATGCGTCGATGTATGAGGACAACAGTTTTCCGACGGCAAAGTTAATTTTGTGCCACATACCAGTTTAACTTATCGTCAAAGCTATCTTCATTGCTTTCATGGTTTGTACGGAACCCTCCATATGCGAATATGACCAGCCGTCTTTTTTTAGGAAATTGTAGCTTACATTTCTCATTCAGGCAGCTGACTTAACCGCCAGATCAAGCTCGAACTCCCCCGTTCTCCAAGAGACACTTTCGATCGTGATCCAAAAGGCAAATTGCAAGTCACATTGGCTCAAACGATATCACTCCATCATCGAACACTACATGATCTGTGGAAAAATCATCCCGATTATGGAAATGACCGGCGATTGTGATGTATGAATCTCATTTTAAATTTTCTTTATTTTCTTCTTCACCTGGCCTTGTCTTACTTTATTTGAGGCCCGCTCTTTTAATTTGTCATCTATAGAAATGTCCCGTAATTTTATTATTTTTATTTTTACTGCATTTTAATTTTCTTCATGACAAATATCTACATACTTAGTGTGAAAATTTTAATTATGTACATTATTCTACAGGACCATCACGCGACGTGTAGACAGTTATTCTTTTCAGAAGAGGAGGGTCCACGGACTCGAAGATTCGAAAAAGATCCTGACAGACTTTTGCTGGAATCTGCAGCTCACGTCAAGAAAAGAGACCAGATTAAAAAACAGGACACAAGACGTCTAATCTCGAATCCTTACAGCCATGGAGGGTTTTGTGAAGTATGGAGCCGACATTAACATTTGCATGAAATTCATACTCATTCTCAGCAATTTATTTTACTATTTGGTCTGTCAGCTGTTTCTCGCGAATTTATAATTTATAAAAGGGAAGCCCAAGTCGAAATCGCAATGGCAACTGATAAGAAATCAACGGTGCCTTAAAGCTTCTTGGCGCTTCGTTTGAATGAATATATGTAATTCTGGATTGTTTTTAAAAACTACCATCACTTCTCCAGGCTTCGTTTGGAGTAACATATAATTCTGGATTGTTTTTCAAAACGACCAACGCTTATTTACGCTTCGTTTCAATTAAAATGTAATTCTGGAGTATTTTTCAGAACGACCATGGCGGCCCCCTCATAGTTGGTGAAGGGAATTCCGCGACGGTGGTGGGGATAATCTCTGCCTACATGACCAAGAACAACACTAAGAAGTGCTTCGGACCCTACCTGTATACCAGCGTGTATAACAACCGGAATCTCATTCATTGTGCCTTGTATAAGGAAATAGAGTTTGTACATTTCTTCAATACTTTTTCATAGTCATCATCATCATTATCATCACCATAATCATTATCATCATCATCATTATCATCATATTAGCCGATAGACGTCCACTGCTACACTGGCCTCCCCAAAAGTTCTCCACGACATCGTGCGCCGCATTCCCGCGATCCTAACCAGGTCGCCGGTTCACCTTGTTGGGGACCTTCACATCACTGCGTCCGGTACGTGGTCGCTACTCAAGAATCTTGCCCAACGGCCATTTGTTCTACGAGCAATGTGCCCCGCACACTGTCACTTATGTTTCGCGACTGTCTGAGCCATATATTTAACCTCCTTGGTTCTCTTGCGGATATCCTATTATCACTCCTGTGGTGCGGATTATCACACCTGTGGCGCAGATATAATTGCATTAGCGGGTTATACTCCCACTCAAAGTTCGGTAGTGAGGGGTAAATAGCCCTCATACAGTTTAAGTCACGTTTAAAAGAAAAAAGCGGAACTGCTCAACTGAACTGAACATAGCTCGCTTCAGCGCCCTTTTATTTACTTTGAGCCTTCTTATGAAGCCCGTTGCGAGCGACCACTTCGTAAGTTTTTATTTAACTTGCATTTTTTTTTATGTTCGGATCTCAAATCTTGAAATCAAATTTTGAACTCTCTAACCTTCGATTAGGCTTAAATTTGGTATACTTGCGTAACTTCGATGGCAATGCCATGATATGGTACCATGAAGCTGGTGTGGTGATGGAGTCGGAATCCCATACAAATCAGCCCATTGTGTTTGGGCTCATTTGATTCACCGTGCGAGAATATAATATTTGTACAAAAAGTACAGACGGCAATTTTTATTGAGGCAAGCTTTAGCTTGTCTAAAAAAATATAGTCTTTTGGGAAGTTAAAGAGACAACTTTTGTAAGATTATATTTTGCGGCTGAATTAAGTTATTTACTTTCTAATCTATTCCTCGCTTCAACCTAATAATATATGCTGTTGTAGGAGCATAATTAAAATGTTACATCATTAGGATTACATTAGGTAGGTGTTAATAAAAGTATTAGTGGCATAATTAGGAAATCCCAATAAATTGGCAAAAAAAGATTTGGTGACGGAGACATATAAATATCTAGACACGCGGCAGCATGTCAAGCCAAGTTCAAGCAAAGGAACTAGCTAGCCAGCGCCGAGTGTAATATTACACGAACCACTTGGTGCCACTTTTGACCCTTCTAAAACTCAAAACCTCTTTAACGTAAACACATAAAACTAAGTGTGTTTAATTATATCCATAAGGACATCTAGAAGCCCAAATTTCATGAAGCTAGCTCAAATGGTTATAATTATAAAGATATGAAGGTCAAAAAGTCGTAAATTTTAGCACTGACTGACTGACTTATAGTACCTAAACCTAACCTACTTCCAGGTGACCTAGAAGGATGAAATTTGGAATCCAGCTCGGTAATTGTGTGTAAGCGTAGGAAAAAATCTAAAAATAAAAAAAAGTTAAAAGATAGGGGGGTTCCCATACAAAAAAAAATTGTAGCGTTGGAACCGTTACAAGCAGATATTTGAAACTATCCCAATATATGTATTATTATATTTGCTATATAACAAAAATATAAAAATAAAGTTAAGTAAAACAATATGTGGTGTTCCCGACGACCGGCCAACGGTGTGTCGTTAAACGTAGGAAAATAAAGTAATTAGCAAATGATAATTAAGTAATTTTCACATCATAATAATTTCTGTACAAAAAGTATTGATATCCCACCAAAAACATAAATGGTAAATGGGAGCCAAGTTCAATATCGCATGCCACGTTGTCGACGTAGCCGACAAAAGAATTGAGATCTATATGGGTGCCAAGTTCTTTGCTACTTCATAGTTACTATATATATTTTAATTAAAACAAACAATTATTTACTCAATGCATTTATTTTACTTGGAGTGTAATGTAATATCAAGATTTGACTTGGCTAGTTTTCACCAACAAACTAAATTTTATAAAAGTAACAGTATTATTATCAAGCTAATAGTATAAGTAACAGGACGTACACTAACTTGCGTACTTACTTTAATGAAAATAGGTTAATGATTAGACAAATATAATATAAACTTGTATGTGAAAAATAGCCAAGTCAAGTCTTGATATTGAATTACACTCCAAGTAAAATAAATGCATTGAGTAAATAATTGTTTGTTTTAATTCAAACATATATATGTTTATTAACTATGAAGTAGCAAAGAACTTGGCACCCATATAGATCTCAATTCTTTTGTCGGCGAAGTCGACAACGCGGCATGCGATATTGAACTTGGCTCTCATTTAACATGTTTTATGTTTTAGGTGGGTAACCAACCTACTCTAATATTTAAAAAAGTTATAGTCCTGCAGTTTCCTCGCTCAGCGTCTTAGTCTTTGATACAATGCCACGGGGGCCATTTTTAGACTTAGTTTAGATTTAGATAGACTTATTTTTATTGGGTTATTGTTTATTTTGTTGCGTTATATATATATTATGTAGTATTAGGTATGTATTAATATTACTCTAAATACCTTTAAGCGTATAGCATAGCATAATAATTACATATAAAGTAAAGTAAAGATTCTAATATCAAGCTTGAGTACCTAATTAAACATTTAATACATTCATAGTATATTGTTCTTAGAATTACTACGATTTACAGTAACATCTGTTATTTCAGTAATTATTATAACCAAAATTTGATTAAAATGTCCTGAAATATTACCATAGAATAATATTGTTATTATAGAACTACGTGCAGTTCTCTGTTGAGGGATTCTTCCACTGTGATTGAAGAGGAAAATGTTAACTGGGGAGAACATCCCACCAGGTAATTTAAAACTGTACTTAATTTATAATTTTGACTAACTGACATCATATTGGCAATAGTATTATGTAAAATTATTTAATCTTTATTGCACAAAAGAAAAACTTATCGAACAAAAGGCGAACTTAATGGCATGTGGCATTCTCTACCAGTCAACTTTCGGGCAAAGCAGATAAATTGGCTATAGGAAATTATGGGCAAAGTATAGTCCTCCTCGATTGTTTAGCTTATTTTTTTACCATGTACGAGTACTACACTGTAGCTGAATTCCATGCAGATCTGAGATATTCGAGTTTGTATTAAGATGTGACAAAAACCTGTACTATAAAAGGCATATTAGTTAATGATCAACGAAAATATAGCCAGAATCTCCTATCTATGTAGTGATTTTACCCACATCTCTGTTGATTCTTGGTCTATTTCTGCGCCCTTTGAACTGCTGTATATTTCCAGGGTTTGGAAATTCGACGATTCGCCACTTGATTATCCCTCACTCCGTACCAGTAATGACACCATTTCTGACCCAGTTGACAACGAGGACAGCAAGGAAGGCAAAGAACTGGGCACTTTGACACCTAAACAATAGTAGCACAACACGATAACAACGTCTAATTTATTGTAAGCGGTTTACACTCACGTGAAATTTTCAGGAACGGCCCGACATGTTTCGAACTCGTTTGGAGGATCAGGGACTACCCGTACACCGTCGCAACAGTGACAAAGTTACCGTGATGGTGTATGTGTAGCTGTCCCTGATGAAGAGCTCCATACGAGTTCGAAACATGTCGGGCCGTTCCTGACAATTTCACGTGAGTGTAAACCGCTTAATAAAATAATTAAATACGTCTCACGAAAATTTTAATAAGATAACAATGTATTTTATGATCCTTCTATAGCCCTAAAAGTTGTGGTTTAACGGATATGCCATGACTTTGCGTACCAGCGGCGCGGCGAGCAGTTGAGCGAGAGATCCGAGCGAGGTGGCCATGCGAGTGAGCGAGACAAACTTACCAACACCGCTCGGCTGCCGCTGACACGCAAAGTCGTCGCATCTCTAAGCGACAACAGACGATCGAACGGTCCGGTGGACCGATAGGGACGCAGCTCTCTGTTAGAAAGAGATAGTAATATATATCTCTCATTCTAACAGATAGCTGCGTCCCTATCGGTCCGCCAGACCGTTCGATCGTCTGTTACGGCTTTTTATAACCCTGTGATAGTGGCTACAGGTGGCTTTCATATGGCAATAATGTGCATGACGTCATTATGTATTATAAAATGTCAGTAGCGATAGGTCAACAACGATTTTCAAATTATTGTTTATCGGAATGCTGCTCAATCTTTCGTTCATATTCTGAAATAAATATTGAATTGTACTGAAATTAACTTTTTCGCATTAATACTTTTGGTTTTATTACACGAAAATTATTTGAAATATCTTTTGAAAATTATTTACTCTTAGTTAAGAGGCCTTATTCCTTTTAAAATACTGATTGCTTTAGACATTTTTTTCTATGATCATCAAACATGTTTCTTAACATAATATTGATGTTACTACCTAGAACGGGACTTTTGGGATTTGTTTATATATTTTTGAAACCTACAGTTTGAATTTTTCATTGATAATTTTTGTTTCAAAAACTACTCGAAATTTACAAAATTCACGCGGAAAATTAGTTTTTACAACTTATTTTCGACTGTACGCAATGAAAGCATGAGATAGCTACATAATATGTTACTACCTAGAACTCGAGGAAAAGTATTATTCACTTCAAAAAGTTGATTGAAATCATCGATATATTTGTATATGAAAAAAATTAAATTAAAAGGAAAAAGGCCATCATTGTCATTCGATGACTTTCAAAGCCAGTAACCAAATAGTGGTCAGTAAAAGACATTATTGGTTCTAAAAATCAGCAATAAGGCGAGGGCCAAAAAGCAACTTGTCGGTCATTATGTGATATGGTGTATCTATCGTAGGATGATGATAAATCGAATCTTCGTAAAAATTCTAGGGATATTGCGAACACAAGAATATTCAGATGGTGTAGAAATAAAGCTGATCAAAAGTAATTTTGACTAACTAAATCCGTCTGAAGTCGTTTTTTCAGTTAATCGACGGAGACCCGTTGTCGCGGGGCTCCTATTTCTACGTGGTTTGCCCTTCGGGGGATTTGAGAATATTTAACGGAAACCGAAGAAAATATTATCAACGTTTGAGTTTGAAACTAATCTAACACAGATCTCATTACTATATTTTACGGATTTGGTAGCGGATGCGATTTTGGTGCTGTAAATACCTTAAATGGAACTGGAACTTAAATAAATATTAGAATGTAGATGTATTGTTTTATTTAATGAAGAATTTGGGGGTATTAAGAAAATATATCACTGCTCCTTTTCCTAGCCTAGTTTACGTTAACCCTTAAATGGATGATGATGTAGGTACACGTTACTGAAATGCTTCTGAATATTGTCAATAAATAGGTACTGTTAAGATCGTCCCTAAATCTCAAATTGACGTGGATTTCATTGCTAATTATGTCATTTCTTACAATATATTATTGTAATTGTATGAATTTAAGGGTTAAGTTTACACCTGGTAACTATATATGGCGTCGCATACAAATGAGGTACAAACTTAACGTAACCCGATTATACAAATCGAGGTGTCTATCTCATTTGTTCCCTCCTCCAAACGTTGCCATTTTTTTGTTTTTTTTGAGGAACTGAATGGGAAGGAAATGTTCTGTGTTGAATCGTTTAATTTTTTGCGCATTTTTTGGTTAGAATTTAGGCTCTCGTTCGCGGCGGAATTTTGGGAAAACAGATGCCTAGTACACAAATTTAATAATAAGGAAACAAAGATAACAATTTAAATAGCTAAATAGTTGAATTGCTAGTTTAGGGTATCTTTTGTAGGTATCCGATGAAATGAAACAAAACTATGGCACAAATGCAATTTTTATTGTCCATTTCGCAGAAAGTTAACTCACTTGATACATGAAATTGGTCATTTCTAAATTTGTTACAGACATAAAATATAGTTACAGGAATTATATTGTTTTACTACTTCTTTTATGTTAATACAAAATGTATTCCAATTACCATTGAATTCCTAATTTTGTAATCTTACGTCACAGAGTGGTGATTATCTGTACAATCATATTATGAATTTCTGAAACGGTAATAGTGTTAATATTATAGGAAAATAATACTGAAAATCATTAAGATAAGTGACATTGAGACTTATACTTATTTGGCGATCCTATTCACCTGTTATACCGAAATTCTAGACATTTTATCAATAGTAGTTGACCTGTAAAGTCCTGCAACAAATATTGAAACCGGCCACTTAGAACATTGCGGCAGTAACTTGAACTATATCTTTATCTGTGTGTTCCGTTTTTTGCCCTTTAGTTTTTTTCTTTTTGCCTCGCTTCTTAGTTTTCACATGCCTGAAAACAATGTGAATGTTAGTCGAGTATTTTAATAAAATTAATGCCTGACCGAATTTCGTTTTCGGTTTTAGCCATTTTCAGCCATTTTAAGCCATATTTTCGATTTTGGACATAAACCAGCTGGCTCGAACACCCGACCTCTATATACGAAGATACGTATTTACGTTGAAAAGCGTGCGTGTTGGAGCTTCGTGAATGCGCCGAGTTTATTTATTTATTATTTATATTTATATATATACATATTTACATAAAATAGAGAGGGCGCTGAAAAAAGCGGAATGAGAAGGTAAAGCGGTCCTGTATCACAGTTGGAAGAGCACTGTCCCGGTTAAACAGGTCGTGTGTTCTAGCCACACTTGGACTGCAGTGGATCGCATAAAATGTTGGCTTCTTATTTTATCCTTTGTATCTAAATACAGAGTAGTATGTATGTTAACATTTGCCCAGCCCACTGGCACTAAAATCTAGCTACTTCTTTCTTGGGTTTTCTCATTTCCAATTCGATCACACAAGGAAAGGAAAGGGGCTTTTAATTTTATACAATATATAACATAGCACAGATTTTGTTGATTATTATCCCATCAATTAGACATACGTGAGCCGCATATAAAGAAAGAAAATGTATTTATTGCCACAACTTACACAAACTTGGTATGTTATGTACCTACCAAGTAACTAAGTAACTAACAAGAAGAAATAAAATAGGTTGTCCATGCATAGGTTATTTTAAAAACTAAAAGGGGGCAAACGTTTGGGGCGTCAGCATAATGCTGGGCCCGTATTCGACTTTAAACTTATTTAGTTAATTGCAAAGCAATTTGAATGCGCGACGTTATTATCGGCATTTTAGTGTGCCAAATATTACAATTGAATTGTATTGTCCTCGCTAAATATGACGTCATTTGACGTTTCTCGCAAGCTAAACTGTTAAATCCCATACTAAATTGAGCTGTCAAACTGACGTATGAACAATCTGATTTAAAGATCAATCCAATTGCAATGTCATAAGTATGTATAAAGTGGAATGCCACTGCTGATCTGTCTGTTTTTCCAGCCCGAACCAGAATTACATTCATAATAAGAATAGTTTAGGTTTACTTGTCGTTTTCCGTCCATGCAATGTTGCTCCAGCGAATGTTGACCGCGTCGAGTATCGTGCTGGACGACCTTAACATCGCTCTACAAGATGAGCTGCAAGAAGTGTGCGTAAATTAGCTAAAGTTAAAGGGTTCACCTCCATTTATTCGCGCTGAATCGGTTTAAGCTAAGTGTTGGTAGTCCCATATAGACATCTGATCCCAATAAAAAATTGAATCGATTGACATCCTAAAAAAAATTGTCCGCGCGCCTATTGTAGCTGGTTACCGCAGGTCAGCTTAATCAGCACGTCGGTGGGTCTCAAATGTGCAGGTTTTATTTTAATGTAAGTACAAGTCAAGGAGGTGGTTATGGATACATACATACACAAAATCATGCCTTTTTCCCAAACCGGGTAGGCGCAGAGACCACATCTCTCCACCTGCTACGGTCCTGACATACATCTTTCGCTTCATCAACATTCATTAATATCCTCATGCATGCTCGTCCGTTTAAAGTACTCTTGACTTGCACTTTTTTCAGAACGTCTACAATCTGATCAAGAAATGTTCGTCTAGGCCTTCCTTTTCCAACATTTCCATTCACATCTGCCTTGTAAATTTGTTTCATGAAGCTTCTTTCATGCATCCTCTCTACATGCCCAAACCAACTAAGCATCCCTTTCTCAATTCTAGTGACTACATCGTCGTTCACACCACAGCGTTCCCTTATTACACTATTTCTTATCCTGTCGCACAACTTTACTCCAATCATGCTTCTCAATGCTCTCATTTCTACTGCATTTATTCTACTTTCGAGCTTCTTTCGTGCTATGGATAGGGTTAGATATACTCAAACCCTTACCCTTTGTCCTTATAAATAGCGCAGTGAATGAAGTGCCGGTTGTTCCATACGCTAGTGTAGAGAAAGGGCCCCATGCATTTAGTGGATTGGTTCGCAGTTCTGTAAGCAGTCATGATTCCTACGACAACAGTAGTCAGTCCTGCACCCACTGTTAGCGGACCTCCGTGGTCATTCTGAAAAAAATCTCATAGTCAATTGGCAACATTTCATTTTTTTTACCCTTTTCCGATATCACTACAAAGTATAAAACAAAGTCGCTTCCTGCTCTACATCTGTCCCTATGTATGCTTAGCTCTTTAAAACTACTCAACGGATTTTGATGCGTTTTTTAGGGTTCCGTAGTCAACTAGGAACCCTTATAGTTTCGCCATGTCCGTCTGTCCGTCTGTCCGTCTGTCCGTCTGTCCGTCCGCGGTTTAGCTCCGTGATCATTAGTACTAGAAAGCTAAAATTTAGTATGAGTATGTGTATGTATCACGCCGACAAAACGATGAAATAAAATAAAAAAAAAAATTTTTTTTCGGGTACCTCTCGAACACCTAAAGTGGGGGTGATTTTTATTTTCCGTTCCAACACTAGTGTGTGGGGTGTCGTTGAATAGGTATTTTAAAAATAATAGGGGTCTCCTAACATTATTTTTTGATACAGTCAGCAGTTTAGTAAATATTCGCTCCAAAAATTAAAATAATAGTGTCCCCCCCCCCTCTAACTTTTCAACCACGGGTCAAAAAATTATGGAAAAATTCATGAAAATGAGGCCTTATAAGTACTTTCAATTAAAACTATACTGAACAAAATCGGTTAAGCCGTTTTTGAGTTATCGCAAAATTTCATAATTTTCTTTAAAAGGACGTAAGTTGACTTCCAGAAGGTAATAAGTAATTACAGTTACATTGGCGTTTACGACCTTTTTATAGAGCTTGAGCTCTTAGTCGTAACTTAAACCTTGGGCTTAAATTTGCTTTCTGATGCAAGTCAATGATTTACCTGACGCTGTGGAGGGGTAATATGTATATTTTCGCTGACGACGCGTGTGATATAATATGTGCCTCTAACATTGATTGCCTAGAGAGACAGATAGCAAGTGACGTTCACAGACTCCTCAACTGGTTTTCTGTTAATGGACTGGTCCTTAACGTAAGCAAAACCCAAATTCTCCATTTCAACCTTGGTGGCCGACCACCTAGACCTCTCGCCATCGTAATCGGTAATGCTGGCCTCCCACAAGTGAATACCGCTAAATTTTTAGGTGTTATTCTCGATACTGCACTCAAGTGGGACTCGCAAATTGAAACGATATGTGGCAAACTTTCGGGAATATGTTTCGCTCTAAAAAGGCTGTCCACAGTTCTCCCTCAAGCCCATGTGCGAAACAGTTACTTTGCACTGTTTCACTCTGTAATAAACTACAGTATTGAGTTCTGGGGAATCGCCGCTGACTGGCGCCGTGTTTTTGTACTGCAGAAGCGTGCAGTAAGAATTGTAGCAAACGCTCATCCTGGTACACCGGCTCGCCGGTTGTTTGTCTCATTGGGCATAATGACAGTTCCGTCATTATACATTTTTAACATCTCCAAGTTTGTCAGGCGTAATATTGAAGATTTTCCCTTAAAAACTGTAAGTCGAAATTTAAGAGATATTCAAAGTCGGGCAGGTAAACTAAAGACAACTAGATGTCGACTAACCAAGTCTACCAAAGTATCACATATAATAGGTCCTAAAATCTATAACGCTATCCCAGACAGCATTAAAGATCAAACTAGCGAATTTTCCTTTCATAACGAACTGAAAAAATGGCTATTGGAAAAGGCCTTCTATGACATCTCGGAATTGTACCTAACTTAACATATTATGCAAGTTTCTATTTTGTTACTGACACCAAAGATGGATATTTAAAATTATGTAACGACTAATGACATTATTAATCGAATAGGTAGTTACAGAATAATGCTATTAATATTGTACAAAAATCGAATTAACTATTACTATTATTGTTAGTAAACTGACATATAATATAACCACTAACTACATTGTATTTGTATCCTTTTGTAAAATTGACATATAATGTATTTGTGCATTATGAATAAATGAGTATGAGTAAAACCGCTGTTTTAAGCCCGTCTATTGTAAAGGATGAGCAACTACGGAACCCTACACTGAGCGTGGCCCAACATGCTCTTGGCCGGTTTTTAGGGTTCCGTAGCCAAATGGCAAAAAACGGAACCCTTATAGATTCGTTATGTCTGTCTGTCCGTCCGTCTGTCCGTCCGTATGTCACAGCCATTTTTTTCCGAAACTATAAGAGCTATACTGTTGAAACTTGGTAGGTAGATGTATTCTGTGAACCGCATTGATTTTGATGCAAAAAAAAAAAAAAAAAAAATATGGGGGGCTCCCCATAGGTACCTACTTAGAACTGAAACTCAAAAAAATTATTTTTCATCAAACACATATCTACGTACGTATGGATAGGTCTTCAAAAATGATATCGAGGTTTTTAAAATATATTTTTTCTAAATCGCGTTTGGCGTGACAGACGCTTCCAAAGTGGAAAAAAGTTGGTCCCCCGCCCCTCTAACTTCTAAAATAAGAAAATGAAAAATCTAAAAAAAGCATATGATGTATATTAATTATTACTATAAAAACTACCAACGAAAATTGTTTTAAACGAGATCTAGTGAGTAGTTTTTTTTTAATACCTAACTTTGCACCTAATTTATATGGGGCGCTATACATACCAGGTGCAAACTTAACTTAACCACTTAGGGATGGAAAGTGTTTGTACGGAACGCGAGTCCGACTCGCACTTGGCCGGTTTTGCTTTTTTTTAATAGATAGAGTGATTCAAGAGGAAGGTTTATATGTATAATACATGCATAATATAGCATTGCACCCGTGCGAAGTTGGGGCGGGTCGCTAGTAATAAATAATAAATAAAGGATAACAAACCATTGATACAAAGATCAAAGCTCAAAGAAAAATGTAAATGCGTAACCTGGTGGAAGAAACCGGGCATCGAACCCGGTAGCTCTGGATTGAGGTCTCTTCCGCCAGTTAACGCATTTCAATTTTTATTTGAGCCTCTATAAGGCCTCTTAAGAGGCCTTATTCCTTTTAAAATTTCTTTTTTTTCATATTATGACAAATATATTGATAATTTCAACCAACTTTTTGAAGTGAATAATACTTTTTCCCGAGTTCTAGGTAGTAACGTAGCTATTTCATGCTTTCATTGCGTGTAGTCGAAAATAAGTTGAAAAAACGAATTTTCCACTTGAATTTTGTCAATTTCGAGTAGTTTTTCGAACAAAAATTATCAATGAAAAATTCAAACTGTAGGTTCCAAATATATACCAATAAATCCCAATAGCCCTGTTCTAGGTAGTAACATCAATAATATGTTAAGAAACATGTTTGATCATAGAGAAAAATGTCTAAACAATTAGCATTTTAAAAGGAATAAGGTCTCTTAAGTGGGTGAAAACATTGGTTGGATTGATTCAAGAAGCGCGTTACACTTGTGGGACTGACTGACTCATCAACGCAGAGCCGAAACTACAAATGCTAGAAAGTTGAAATTTGCACAGTAGGTTGCATTTATAGAGTGTACAAGAGATAAGAAGCGATTTTGAAAAATTCAACCCGTAAGGGGGTTAAAAGGGGAATGAAAGGTTGTATGGGGTACAAGTTTTTTTTCATGTTAGGAACTTGAAACTTCGTAAGAATGTATTAAAATAAAATAAAATAATACTAACTTCAGCGTTTTTGAAAATTCATCCCCTAAGGTGGTAAAATAGGGGTTGAAAGTTTGTATGGAGATCAAATATTTTTTTGAGTGCGGGTCTTGAATCTTTGTATAAAGGCATATTATAAAAACACAAGAAAAGTAATTTCAGCGTTTTTGAAAATTCAGCCGCAGGTGGTGAAAAAGGGGTTGAAAATTTGTATGAAGATCAAAATTTTTTTTGATTTTAAACTTTGTATAAAGGAATTTAATTATAATACAAGAAAAGTGATTTCAGCGTTTTTGAAAATTTTACGCCTAAGGGGGTTAAAAGGGGGTTGAAAGTTTGTATGAAGATCAAAATTTTTTTTGAGTGCGGGACTTGAAACTTTATATAAAAGCATATTATTAAAATACAAGGAAAGTCGTTTCAGCGTTTTTGAAAATTCAGCCCTGAAGATGGTGAAAAAGGGGTTGAAAATTTGTATGTAGATCAAACATTGTTTTGAGTGCGGTAATTGAAACTTTTTGTGTAAAGGCATTATTATTCGAATCAAAGTATTTATAAACGTCGTTCTTAAACTCATCGAATTTAGTACAGCTATTCTTTCGTAGATGTACCTGATTTTATAATGATACCGCGTGATTAGAGCAAATTAGCCGAAAAAAAAGTAAAAACGGCCAAGAGCGAGTCAGACTCGCGTACGAAGGGTTCGTTACTATTTCGTAAAAAATTGCAAAAAAAGCACGTTTAGCAATTTCAACATTACTTAGATCTGAAAATAATAAAGATGTAAAATTTTCTATATAAAGGTTCCACGCGGACGAAGTCGCGGGCAACAGCTAGTAATATCATACGGCTTTGCTGCTCAATTTTATTCAGATGTTTTATCAACCCCTTATGGTAAGGGGTAGAAGTTAGTGCATATTAAATATAGATTAAATTCCTAAGGGCTTTGTAAACAACTGAAGTCTGAAATGAAATAAAAAGGTCTTTACGCTTTAAATAATGGTGACAAAACAGCCTACGCCTGCTAGATGATGTCTTCTCATAATAAAAAGGTGCTAAATAAAATCTTCCCAACACCAAACTCTAGTTTAGGTAGGTATTGTCAAACTTTAAAATGGTATTAAAAACCAATCATATGGGGAGGGGTCATGAATTCAAAAAACAGGTTCCATATTGGGTTGCATAAATTTTAAAGCCATAATGTCAATGTGCATAACCACTTTTGTCATAATAGTTCTTGCGCATAAGGTGTATAGTCATTAATTGATCCGCATAAATTTTATGACCATGATGTTTTTACGCATAAGTAAGGAATGTCATATAATTTTGGACCCTATCAACCTGAATCATAATCATTAATCGTCATAATGTTTTTATGCATATCATGCATTGGCGCATAATACTGAAGAACATAAATATTAATCTCAAAATGTTTTTACATCAACATCATGCTGCTTTTCTGGCAGCAGTTCATTTCTGAGAGGGTCGCAGTTCTTTCAAACCTAACCTAACCTACTTTTCTGGCCGATGTTCGTATTTATAGGTTCACAGTTCTAACCTAACCTAACCTAACCTACAACCAAGAGGTCAGTGTGGAAAAGGATTTCTTAATGCGGGGGGCTTCGCCCCCGAGTCCCCATTTGTCCCCCCTTTTTGTTTTTCTGCTCATGTTAGTTTTGTATCAGGATTTCAAATATTATATTTGGTACATGTGATTATAACTTATACTATATGATGTCTATTACCATTATTTATGAAAGCCACAATTTATGCGTTGCTCTTCTTCGTACTATCAATTATTATGACATTCAATAATATGATTTGAAATTTTGTGCCATACTAAATTATGCTTATGAAAAGCCTGCCAAACAACAATTATGAGTCATAATTGTTGTTTATTTATGACGTATAAAATGTTATGCAAATAACAATTTATCACAAATAACATGTATGAGAAAAGCCATTATGCGAAATGAGTTATGACAATCAAATTTATGACAAGAATTTTTGTTCCACTAGAGGTGATCCCCAGAAAACAACTTATCTAATAGCGAGATGCATCGCTCATAGATATCACAACATCGGTAAATTGTCCGCACGTCACACCAAAGCTGTTATGGATTTTATCAACTTTAGTACTACACAAAAGTTAGAAGGGTTACTAGGACGAAGTTTTCTTCTTCTTTTAATAATTACCTCACAAAATCCTCCATACTCATCTCCTAGTCTTCTCTGACCCTTCCGTCTCGCCTTTCTCAATTTCTTGACCCGCGCTAAAGATTGCCGCAAATCTTTTTCAGAAATTTTCTTTAATCTGCGGGTGCTTACAGGGTCTTCATCCTCCTCTTGAAAATACAGATGTCTGCAGTTCACGTCACTTTCCTTAAAAGTCAAAGAAATTGAGGTGGTCGACAATTATTAATTAGCTTAGACTAGAGAGATGGTAGAATTATGTGGTAGTTGGCATTTTGGCACTTTCATTCAACGCAATTGGGCAATGTGAGTGAAACGTAACGGAAGACGCGACGTGGGAGGATCTCCAACAAAGTGGACCTATGATTTGGTCAAGATCGCAAGAAACAATTGGATGAGGGTAGTGCATTGGATATCCTTGCAGTCTTTATCCAGAGTGGACTTACTTTACCCGATGTGATAAAATAGTGTGATTCACCTCTTACACAACTGTGGCACATTCTTGTCGTAGGATATACATATGCTGCCTGTCTCTTTCTTTTAATACTGTGCGTTGCTTGGTAATTTAAAGTATAAGAAAAAGTGCTCACCTCACATGCTTCGCTCATTTGGTCAAAATCGATATTCCTTCCACATATCATATGCTTGTCGATAATATCATGGTATCGCTCAAGCCAAAGACTCTTGCAGCTGCTTTTTTCGACCATCATTACATCGGCTTCCAAGAGGTCGCGAGAGTTGAGGGACGTTCTTTCCCCCGGGACGAAATTTGCTGGCTGAATAAAATAAATTACAAGAAACCGACTTCAACGTAAATAAATCATGATATCTACAATCTCGACATAGTATGCTTCCATAAGATATGTATAAAGTGAAGCGACGGTGGAAAATTATATGGTTTGCGTTTAGTTTCGGTAGTGTAGTGGTTAAGGCGCTTCATGTTTGCCCAATCAGCCGTTGGAGACGAGTGTTCGAATCCTGCTTGAAAATAAAATTTGGCACTAGTCACTGTATAAAGAATTGAAGACTCGAGATGGAGAATACGAGGGGAAATGTTAGGCCACTTTATACGACATGATGCTTTTATAAATAACATTATGATGTTAAGGAAATGTTGAGGGGAAGCGAGGAAGAAGGCCAATAATAAGTTACATTTAACAAATAAAAGAGAAGGTAGAATAAAAGTCAAGGAAGTGGCTATGGATAGAGTTAGATGGAGAAAACTACATACTTCATCAGCAATACCGACAAGAATTAGACTCTTAAATAAATTTATTCTGATGATGATGATAATGAGTATACCTAGGTATATTTCTAGCAGGAAAAACAGGTGGTTAGTGCTTACAAAATAATAATATCAACCAAACTGTTATCTATAACCAACTGTCATCGTTATAAAGTAATTGCATAATTATATATTATTAAATAAGAGAATATTCACTCCGTGCATTCATTCAGTCATGCCGTGAAACTCGTAATAAATATCACGTTGTACTTAAAATTTTTTAATTCTTAAGATAATAAGGTCTATGAATGTAAAAGCTAAATGATTACCTACTAAACTTATTTAACGTTGGTGTTAAGTAGAGGAATGAGTGAAAATGCATGTTACGATTTTGTCACTTACTTTTCCTCTATGACGTTGAAGTGGTTATTTATTTAGTCGTATGGCGTATTTACACATAAACATTTCAAAGAAACCTATGACAATAATAAAATGTAACTATAAGTCTACATTCAGGGTCCCGAGCCACGAGATTGCGTCAGGTGTTAGCTCGTATAGATCTTCCGGGGAACCCGAGTAGGAGTGAAGAGGGCAGCGCTGTATAATGTGCTCTATAGTTTGAGCCTCTTCGCCACAGTCGCAGAGAGCAGAGTCGCGCCAGCCGCATCTGTTACGAAAGTAGTTGCAGCGTCCGTGACCTGTCCTCAGTCTGTTTAGGCGACACCAAAGTCTTCGTGGCAGGGCAAAACCATCTGGTTTTGCCGTGGGGTCAATGGCTTGCAGGACAGAGCCAGTTGTGCCTGCATTCCACTCGTTCTTCCAGCTCTGTGCGAGGTCGTAATTGCACAGCTTTTGAGCTGCCACACAGGCGGGCCGTCGGGATTTAAGCCGCTGGGGTGGAGGTTGACAAAAAGTCCGGTGAACCGGTAAGGACAGCTGGGACTGAATTTTTTCCGCTTCTCTCTTCAGTGCTTGCCTTCTACGGAGATGTGGCGGCGCAATGTGACTTAGGACCGGGAGCCAGTGAAGTGGGGTGGACTTAATTGTGCCAGACACACACCGCATAGCTTCATTCAGTTTAGTATCCACCTTCTGTACATGTGCGCTGTCTAGCCACGACCAGTGCTAAGGCCGATGTGCGCAGGCAGTCAGCAGATGCCCCCCAGGTGGTACCACAGAGTTTGTGCAGGATGTTGTTTCTTGAGGAAATTTTTAAGCCCACTTTCTGGAGGTGTTCCTTGTACGTCAAAGTCCTATCCAATGCGACTCCAAGGTATTTGGGGGTACGGTTATACTTTAGTAATTCTCCTCTAAAAGACACGGACGGTTGGTAGTTGGCGAGCCGGTTGTTAAGGTGAAAACAGGTGGCTTCCGTCTTACTTACACCAGGTATTAGGCGCCACGCGTGGAAGAACTTATCGAGCTTCTCTAATCTTCAATCGGATGACAGCACTTCCTCACTGAACTTGCTATCTTTACTTTGATGAACAAGTGCAATGTCATCAGCATATATAAGTTTAGTTGACTCGGTAGACGGCAAGTCGTGAATATAAAGATTGAAGAGAATTGGGGCAAGTACAGAGCCTTGTGGTAGCCCATTGTTCAATCTTCTCTTGCGGCTCTTGGAATCACCCAGGTATACTTCGAATTCTCTATCACTAAGCATGGTCATGATCAAGTCTGATATTTCTCTGCTTGGTATTGTCTTCACATTTTTGCATATTAGCCCCTGTTTCCAGACAGTATCATATGCTGCCGTTAGGTCTACAAAGACTGCAGTGGACTTTAATTGTCTTTGGAAACCGGCTTAAATGTGAGTGGTAAGGGACAAGACTTGGTCTGTGCAACTTCTACCTTTTCTAAACCCAGCTTGCTCCGGAGGGATGACGGCATCTATGTGTGGCGTTATTCTTGCAAGGATAAGGCGCTCCAATAACTTATATGTGCAGCTAAGAAGGGAGATGGGTCGGAAGTTTTCAGGACAGTCATCCGTTTTGCCAGGCTTTAGGATTGCGATGACTTTTGCTAGCTTGAATTCCCTTGGTAAGCAGTTATTTTGCAGTACATGATCGAAGAAAGCAGTAAGCCAGCTTATGCTTGCTGGGCCCATGGCTCGAATAAATTCGTTGTACATGTTATCGGGCCCTGCTGCCTTGCCGTATTTAAGAGCCTTAACGCCATCCTCGACTTCAACAACACTGAAAGGTCTTGAGAGGTGCTGACCTGTTGGAGCAGTCCTTCTGGCAGTTTTTAGGGTTTTCTTAATTTGTTTCGTGAAAGCTTTATCCCGCTTTGCTCTGGTTACATCCACCAACCGGTTCGCAATAGCATCTGGCTTTACGTTCGAGCCGGCTTTCTGTGGGTGTTGTTTTCCTGACAGACGGTGCAGGACCTTCCAGGCTTTCCTACTCGATCTTTTGAAATCCATGGTATTTACCACAGATTCCCACTTCTTCTTCCTTCTATAGTGGTCCAAAGATTGGAGTAATGTAGATCCGGTACTGTGATCTTCCGTCTCCTGAAATTCCTGATAGAGTTTTTCACTGTCAGTATTCCAGTCTGGCACGTACTCCTTCCTATAGCCCCTAGGGATATTCAGTTTGGCTGCTTTAGTGACTAGCTCAACGAATTTGCTGTAGTTCGATGCGATCGGGTCTATGTATGCAGCTGTTAGTTCCGTATCCAGAGTTTCCTTAAAACCATTCCAGTCTGCACGATTGAAATTCCATCTAGGGAGCGGTATCGAGTTTGTTAACGGTATCTTGAGGCCTATTTCCGTGACGATTGGTCTATGTTGACTCTTTGGAAAGTTGCCTAGTACTGAGCGGGTTGCGGGTAGAGGCTGGTCGAGGTGGTCTTTTGAGACAAAGGTCAAGTCAGGGTTGTAGTCGTTATTCCATCTTGCAGAGTGGAAAGTTCCCCTATCCTTGGCGTCAAACAGTAGTTGCAAGTCACAAAGCTCCGCCCAGAGTGCGAGTACCTCACCATTCTCGTCTACAGTTTGATAACGCCAGTTGCTATGGTGGCTATTAAAGTCTCCAACATATATGGCAGGGTGGTGAAAGCTTGGTAGGATGCTCGTTGGCCATTTAACTTTTGGTGGTTTATATACATTTGTCACGGTGATGTCACTGACTCTGATCGTGATTGAGGAGATTAGGTCCAGGTCACTAGCATCTACGAGTTGAACGCAATTTAAACCTGACTTTGCGTATGTGGCTATACCATACTTAGGGTGGTGAACAGCTTTTATTAACGAATACCCCGGCAAAAGGCCCCTTTTTTCGAGATCTGTGTCGTCTTTCGTGTAGGTTTCCTGAATGTTGACCACGTCGATATTCATCTCGTGCAAAAGCTTTTGCAAGTAGTCTGATTTGGCTGAACTTATGCCTTCAATGTTGAGTTGCAGGATGCGGACTGAAGGTCCGACATCTCTAGTCAAGGGGCCCCCAGACGGGTTCCCTGAGACGTAATTTCTTGTCATTTTGGTATCGCTTTCCAGAATTCTTGATAATGAAAGTTTATTTCGCCTTTTATGTTTGTCACTCTTTAGCACCACCCAGGGGACACGTGCAGGGCTGTGGTAGGTAAATCCTGCGGACGCGAGTAACAGTTGCCCCCCAGAGTTTTGTTGAAGTGGTATTTATCGATAACATGATTCTCGATGTTTTATTTAGTCAAGCACTAACAACACGCCGTTCGTGCTAGGAAAATCTCTAGGTATAGATTAGAGGTACTACTACTTACGTCTGTGTAAACTTCGGTGGACCCCCATCCAGCTATGGAACCACGCGCTCCCGGCTGTTCCAGTTCTTCGCTGACGTTATTAATCGAGACGATTTGCGGGATGAAATCGCATCCAACCACGCGTTTCTCGAAATTAAAGCGTCCCTCTACCATCACCACGGCTATGTCATTGGCCATCCATAAAATATTGTTTAGCGCTTTTCCGTCATAGTTGTAGGCTGTTGGCGAACATGATTAAATATTATTCGCCAGTCAAAGATTAGAGATAAAGCCCGTTTAGGGCCTATTTCTATAAAAAAACTCGCTCGCAAATCGCATGTGTGACAGGGCCTTAGACGAGGAGTGAACTCATTTTTGTGAGAGTAATTTTTATTATGTATTTTTATATTACACAGGTATGTGTGAAAAGAAACCCTCACAACTGTCTCATTACTCATGATTTTATTAGGTACCGTAATGTTATCGTTAGAGTAATAAAACCAAGAGC
This sequence comes from Apotomis turbidana, assembly GCA_905147355.2. Taxonomy (NCBI): domain Eukaryota; kingdom Metazoa; phylum Arthropoda; class Insecta; order Lepidoptera; family Tortricidae; genus Apotomis; species Apotomis turbidana. The sequence continues at coordinate 9,459,137 of LR990301.1, forward strand.
CTGTGAACTACAAAACAACATATTATATAAAATAAATAAAACTACAATGAAAAAAAATATCTCAACTAGTAATCTACTTGAGAAATAGCCAAATTGACCACCGCAACGAGCCACACTCGTTTTAGGATATCTCAGTATGAAGTAACATTTTCTACTACATATTTCATATTGTTTTCAGAATTCGTTTTGTCGAAAGTGAATTGGTGATACGTACGTACTAGGTACGCTACGCCACATATTTTTGTCACTTACTTTTGGGAACACACTTCCAAATGGCTCTCATGGCACCATTGTCGATGCATGGGTTCGTCTCTGATGCTGGTATCCATCTGTGTAACAGAAAATGAATACTTTGAATGCAGGAAATACCCTGGAAAATACCTATCATCTTAATTTACAAACGGCTACAACTGTGGACCGATTCTAAAAATCCTTTTTTTAATTTGAAGGAATATACCTACTCGTGGGGTGGTCCAATTGTCACCATGTCGGGATCTGATGTTGGGATCCCAGGGAAATCGAAGGCAATACTCAAATATTATAGGCACTAACATTGCTTTTCATGTATTTTATAAAGTTGTTAAGGTATTTGCCTCATTACCACCGGCTTGGGATCCTGCTGTACGTCTTATCAAGGATCAGGCAAGACACAAGACTGGAAACCTTGGGCCTCGAACGGTGTAAAACAAATTAGTGTTTAAAGTAGTATATGTAGAGTATTTGTTAAAAAGTATACCATAGTAATAAATAAGGCAATCTGGGAGTATTCTTTCGGCGGTTCTTTCTCCTCAATAAGCCTTATAGTGAATCGCTGGAAGATATTTTAAATAAAATAATAAATGCCCTTCTGGCTAAAATGGGAAGTTTGCACAAATGTAACTTTGACAGAGAAACATTGTGTTTTTCTCAGTCAACCTTTGACAACGGTATCTGCAAAGGTACCGAAACGTCAGGGAGGCTCAAATAATTATAATACCGTCCTCTCCAGGGGCTTTTCCATTTTTAAGCTGTTTTAGAGCGTGGCTCTGGAATTCTCCTTTCCGGGATCAGGTTGAGTTGCGTGTGAAGCGTACAACAGGCTGTAGAAGTTTTCAACTTCCGCGAGAATCCCTGGCCTTGAAGCAACGACTACTCCATCCGTGGTGGCCAGCTTTATCAGATGGCTTCTTCCAAGAGATTGGACAAACACTTTGGACCGAACACTTTTGGAGAGATCGCTTTTTAGCGATAAGACCGCCTGTTGTTACCTACTGTATTATTTTTTGAAGTTTCTTTGTGTAATCTTTATTTATATTTAGTGGTGAACAATAAAGAGTATTATTATTATTCTCTTTATTCATTTCCTGTCTTAGGCTAGGTCTTTACAATATATGTATTAATATAAAAAGTAAAATACAATAAATAAATTACAAAATATATAAACACATTATAAAAAACCTAACCTAGGGTGCCGCCGGCAGCGGAGCAGGGCCCAGGCTACCGGTGGTTAGGGCTGCAGAGAGACGAACCTCCTGACAATGCGCGCCGTGTCCAGGAAGTACCGTCTTCTGTGTCTGGCCCTTGATCCAGCCATCTAGCGAGAGTCTCTTAAGATGTTTGTCGAGACTCTTCGCTATAAGACCGTTCGCCGAAACGACTATCGGGACAGTGATCGTCGAGTCTACATCCCACATGGCGGTCACCTCGTGAGCCAAGTCAAGGTACGTGCTGAGTTTGTCCTTCTCGTCCTTCACGAGGTTCTCGTCATGCGGGATGGTGATGTCGACGAGCACTGCCTGGCGCTTGGATCGATCTACCAACACGATATCAGGCTTATTGGCTACAATAGTCCTGTCCGTGATGATAGATCGATCCCAATAGAGCGTGGCACGACCATTCTCAAGAACTGGCATCGGTGCGTACTTATAGTACGGCACCTCAGACCCCACAAGACCGTATCGAAGAGCAAGTTGCTGGTGAATGATCCTGGCTACTTGGTTATGTCTGTGCAAGTACTCGCCGTTAGCAAGATGAGAACAACCGGAGATTATATGCCTGAGTGACTCACCGGGACGGCGGCATGCCCGACAAATGTCGACCGTACCATCCTTCAGGATATATCTCCGATAATTGTTCGTCATCATTACTTCGTCCGCAATTGCACAGACAAAACCTTCGGTTTCCCCGAAGAGATCCCCGAAGCGTAGCGAGTTCACCGACGCGAGCAGATCTACATCGGGCCCCGTAAGGGCCTTGTAGAACCGCCCGTGTAGCTCCTTGCTCTTCCATACAGCCCTGCGGCCATCGGTGCTAAGCACCTTTGGTCTGCGCCAGTTCTCGTTTGCCAAGGAGAGAGAGGCCTTTGTCAACTGCTACTACATCGCGATGAATCCCACACTCGTTGTTTAGGAAATACTCCCTAAGACTGCACACCTCGCGGTTATGGAGGTCCTTGGCGTTTAAAAAGCCACGGCCTCCACACTTACGCGGGATGTACAGTCTCATAACATTATTATTGTTATTATTTGGACCCCCGATTTTGCTCAATAGCTCTTTTAACAGACCTTGTGTTGGAGCATCGGAGGTCACGTCGCACTAGTTCACAAATTTTCTCGTTTAGAGCATGCCTTTCTGACAAAGTGACTGGTGCTTGTTCACGTCGTTCCGTCATAAGCCCGAGAGTTTCTTCCGAATACTTCGATTTCCTGCCTTTACGCTGTAATTCGCAAAATTTCACACCCTTACGCTATACGCTATATACTTGTAATCCGTTTAAATTATTTTATTTAAATGTGGGACAGTCACGGAAACGGAAGAAAATATTATAGGTATCATATTACTAACTTAGGAGTTCCATAGACCACGTAGAAATTTTGCATATCCTCAATGCAGGCGGCTGACGTAAGGATGTACCTTGGCTCAATTATTTACTCCGCCACTGAGCCAGTTGAGGTATATCTAAACAAACTAAACTATCATATTACTAACTTATGAGTTCCAGAGACCACGTAGAAGTGCTGTATGTCTTCGATGCAGGCGGCTGACGTGAGGATGTACCTTGACTGAATTATCACACCGCCACTGAGCCAGTTGGGGTATATCTAAACAAACTAAAATATCATACGAGTCCAAGAGATCACGTAGAAGTGCTGCATGTCCTCAATGCAGGCGGCTGATTAGTGGATGTATCTTAACTCAGTTATCACACCGCCACTGAGTCAGTTGGGGGTCTATCTAAACTAACTAAACCATCATATTACTAACTTATGAGTTCCAGAGATCACGTAGAAGTGCTGTATGTCTTCGATGCAGGCAGCTGACGTGAGGATGTATCTTGGCTCAATTATGACACCACCACAGAGCCAGTTGGGGTCTGTCACCGGGGCGTGGCCGACGATAGACTTTTCTGTCTGTGGTGCTGGGCGAAGGTATACCTGGGTACGAAATAAAAGGCTATAGAAGCTCCTCTGTCTCGATCTTCGTAAAAACTGCTTCGGAACTTTGTTTTTCTGTGTTTGATTAAAATAGGGTGTTATCTTCCGCAATACAATGGATTGACACGAAGAAGGGGTTACTCTTTGTCATTATTTCAAGAAAAATCTTAACAGCGCGATGGCGGTTTCGTTTGGGCGCCCGACGCCAGCCAGCCAACGACATTTGTTGGTAAAAAAAAGGTACTGGCACCTTTTGGTTCAAAATTTTTATACGATCAATCGATGACGTTTTAACCGAAATTCACATACAATAGATGAATATTTTTGTTAAATATGTAGATATAATTTTCCCGTCTAAATTAAGTTTCAGACACTAATATTATTTAGAATGATAAATTTTTTAGTTCTTTGTAGGTTTTTAGCTCCAATAAATTTGTTTTTTTTCTTTCTCTATTAAGTATTAATTATCATCAAAGACCTTTCAGTCTTTTACAGACGCTTTTCATGGTTATGCCAGTCAATACGAGAACGGCACACGCGACCACAGGCTTGGCAGATGTCAGAATGGCCTGCACTTGTCGTTTCGCATCCTGATCCATGCCTCATCTAATCTTTCGCCCGTTGGTTGGGCGTAAGACCAGCTTCCGCCATTTGTCCCTATCCATTGCGGGCTCCTCCCAGTTGCCAGACGAGCGTGAGTTGAGTCACGTAATTTCGGTCGTACCATACTTAGTGTGACCTGATCATGGCGCGACCGAAATTACGCGACTCAATTTACGCTCGTCTGGCTTCAGCTTCACCCTTATGGACACGGATGTTAAACGCGTGCATTTCTCGCTTGGCGGAGTCTGTAACGCACGAACGATGCTTCTTTTGGCGTTCATTAAGTATTCACTATTACATATGAATCCTTACCATGTAGGGTCTGGTCTCACCGGCCTCAGTACCTCTTAAGATACGTCTTGCGCTGAAAGGTCTGCCTCTATGTTCCCCTGGTTTACTGAGGTGCTCTAAATCAATAATATTTTACATATTAATTATTTAAACTAATTGCCCGAGCGAGCGAAGCGTTTCCAATTCAGCTTGGTTAAAAATTATTTCGTTCAGATATCCTGTCGTTCGGTTGTTATCGCCGACTGATACCCGTGAAATTTTGTGTTCAGGTTCGGTTTTTTATCAATTCCATTTTTCGAAGTTTTCGAAAATGTAAATAACATTAAATTTCAGCCATTTTGAACAAACTCGCGTCGGCTACCCACAGCTGACAGAGCCACTAGCATATTTAATACTTGTAATAAATATAAACATAAAATACTAACCATGGTGACCATCAGATATACGAAAACTTATTATCAACAGAAAATATATACCTAACAACATAACGTAGAATAACTGTAATTCATGATTAAAAAACACTTTCCTCGGAAATGTTACGCAAGACTGAGACTTGAAACTAATCAAGTTGAGATAAGGAACTACGATTACGGCAGAAAAGCAATTGCCAACATTTTATCATGAATGATTTTATTCAAAAATCTTCAGTTTCTGTTTATAGGTCTATTTATTTATAAATTGTAAGGTAAATAGTTTATTTATAAATTGCAATATTAACTAAGCTAATTCTAGTTTTCAATAATTAATTATAGTAGGTACTGAATTAGATTTTTTTTTTGTTTAGGTACAGGTAGGGGTAAACAAAAAAACTTATTTTTTTATATATTTCATCCATTCCTGATTAAAATGATGGCAATTACTTTTCTGCCATAAAAGGCGAAAAAATTATCACCTCAAGTTTCCGTACCAGGCCCGTTCAAACCGGGAAAATACATTATTTACGGCTTTTTTAAGCTATAGAAATATTTGTTCCTATTTTTTTTCTATGTACCTATTGTTTAAACACTTTAGGAGTGTACGTCTTAGAAATAAAAGAAGTTTCATGCCTTCCAAAACAACATTATACAGGAAAAGTGTACTTGGTATGGCTCTACAGTACCTAAATGATTTTTTGTCTGACTGCATTTGATGCTGACTGTACGCCCCGGTGAAACAGTCCATTGTAGCTAAGATTTGTATGCCTTGCGGCCCAAGTAAGTAGCTTTTATTTTATAAGATCTGTGCCTATGTACATTTTTTTATCCGTGTTGAACAAATAAACTATTTGTATTTGAAACTATTTGTATTTTAAGAGAATTTATAAAACGAAAATTTCAGCTTATTTAAATTTTTTATCCATTCCCCAATTTTACGGTTTGGAGGTGTACGAAAATAAGTCAATATTCCTATAAGTGTTTTTACAACTAAGTAGTTTTGTCGATATATCAGGACCTCAAAATCACAGCTAACAAGAATGGGATAATTATTACGGTAGGTACCCAATGTTTTGAATAAAAAAAAAACTAAAATCAATATCGGTAGGTAGTATAAAAAAAATTATGTGTCGACGAATGAACCTCCACTTTTTGAAGTCGGTGCTACTGTCGCTGGTCCCTTTTCATACAATTAATCTTAGAATAATAACGCCTAGAAACCCAGTACACGCGCAACGGTGAGGCCACTAAAAGTTAGCCAGAAATGGCTAAAAGCGTCGATCGGCTTGTCAGTTGCAAGGACACGTGACAGGTGTAAAGAGCTCCCGCATTTTCAATTATTATGACGGTTTGTGCAGTGATAGGGTGTCACAATGCATCTGATAAAAAGGATAAACATGCTAAGACAACATTTCACTCGTAAATATTATTCTTTAACTCGTATTTTTACGTAAAACAGTTATCAAAATCTCATATTTTCTATAAGCGGCATGACAACGTAGTGTTTCCAGTGTAACGGACTTTTTTTTACCCATAATTCTGTCCTGATAATATACTGACCTATTTTTGGGAGCCTATAATTTAAAATACAAATATGAAAAAATTAATAAGATTAATCACTTGATTTTTATCATCCTTTTATTTGACTTGCCGTGTATGTTAAAGTATGTCTGGGTCAAATATTGCAAATCAAATTTGAATCGAGTTTAAATTTTGTACACCTATTTAAATCATGTGAGAATGCATTATTATGGTACTACCAAGCTGGTCTGATGATGAGGACGGAAGGAGGCCATAGTAAGCTCCTAAATTACACAAAAACACAACGTGTTAGGATCGTCACAAATGTCTTGATGATGAGTTGACGACTGTGCAAATAAAAGTGTTACGCCGGTGGATTAGGTCAAAAACTTCGAACGTCAATCAAGAACAGTGCTTTAGAAGCGTTTTCAGCTGGCTGAAAAGTCATTTCAGGATTTGACCATACCTACTATTTACGATTTTATTTATTTTCAAGTGACATCGCAAATTAATAAAAATAAATTAAAAAAAAACCTTTGTTTAATGTATTTAATAGTGTTTGAACTGTTTGAAGTCAACAACGGGTCTGATTCAATTAAAATTTAGGATGTAACCAATCACCACTGGCATGAGTATACCCCCAATTTCAGGGGAAAAGTGATTGCGCTAGCAACATTATTGCTGTGTTTGTGTGCGTATCGGCGCGTGTAAATACGAGTTGTTCACAACTACATGAATCCATTTTATGCCTCACGTGTGGCGCCTCGGCCGGTTGAAACTATCCTTCTAGGCGTTATTATTCTAAGCAATTAATGTATGTAGTTGAGAATGAAAATCAATGGTCAAGCCATCTAGAAGTGTAAACTGCACCAACGCGCCCGACACACATTCACTTGTTACGTTATTTGTAGTGTTGCTATTCATCGATAGATGTCACTACAAGAAAGTTTAGCTACTGAACAGTAGATGGCGCACTTCCGCCGGAACGCTCAAAAGTTCCGATGTTTGAAACCATCATCATTTCGAATTTTTATAATACCGAACTTCGGAGTTTTGTAGTGTACCTACCTGCTGCCCCTCACGAAAACGCACCTCCCTGAGAACTTTTGGAAATAAGTCGTTCCGAGACCATTATGTCCATGATGAGGCGGCCGAAACGTCGGGAAATAGATAAAAAGGTAGACACAATTTTATGCAATCCAGCAGAGGATTCCAAATGAAGTAATTACCAACGCAAAGGTAATTAAACAATTTTTATATATCCAAATATCATAAACCCTCCATGATGCGTTCAAGAACCTCACATTATGACCACCATAAAAATAGACTGTTTCGTTAGAACAAACTTATCTATATAAATGTCATTATTGCCAAATAATAACATCAAGTTCGATAATATTACTTATTCAAATTTCGAACATCTCTGAAAAACAAAGAAATTTGATTTGACCTCTATTCTAATATCAGTCGAGATGACGTTTAGTTCGAAATGAATTGTCAATTTGCAATCAAATTTGACAAATGTCGCACGTAAGTAAGATATCGAACGTTATGATAGTTGGGGCCTAACTCTAGTTTGTCTGAATTGAAAATAAAAACTATGACAGCTGCCAGAAAACTTCATTACTGCCATTACCGGGTGAAATTTGTCATAATGTGCGAAGTGACTACTGAATGCATCATGGAGGCTTAATGATTAGTGGCTAGATAAAGTATAGTGTATGTAACGAACTGTCCATAATTAGGCATTAAAGCACTCGTGTGATGTTATTATAAAACTTGCCTTCGGCTCATTTCATATACCCACACTCGTATTTAATACCCCTCATTATTTACATACAGTCACATAAACTACTATTATACGTAGGTACGTGTGATGTCTGCGATAATTGGTATAAAACTTGGTCCGGGGGCCCAGTGCTCGACAACTATTTAGGCAGATTTCGAAAAGACTGGTCGACACCACGGGGAACCGAAGAGCTGGCAGCTTCCTCGCTCAACGCATTAGCGTTGCTATACAACGAGGAAATGCTGCCAGCGTCTTCGGGACCACACCAAAGGGGTCCGATTATTTAAGTATTTTTAGGGTTCCGTACCTCAAAAGGAAAAAACGGAACCCTTATAGGATCACTTTGTTGTCCGTCTGTCCGTCCGTCCGTCTGTCAAGACCCTTTTTCTCAGGAACGCGTGGAGGTATGAAGCTGAAATTTATATCAATTACTCAGGTCTACTGTCCCTTGAAGCTGTGAAAAAATCAAACTTCTAAGCCAACGCAATCAAAAGATACAGCCGTTTATGCCGCAAATTTTCGACACTTGCAAGGGAATCAAAACCTACAGGGTGCTTCCCGTGAACTCAGAATCTTGAAATTTGGTACGAAGCAACGTCTTATAGCATAGATAAAGGAAAAATTACGAAAACAATAATTTTTTTTTTAATACCTAACTTTGCACCTAATTTATATGGGGCGCTATACATACCAGGTGCAAACTTAACTTAACCACTTAGGGATGGAAAGTGTTTGTACGGAACCCTCGGTGCGCGAGTCCGACTCGCACTTGGCCGGTTTTTTTTAATATTAAATTCAATCGGTTTTAGCATTTATAAGTATTTCAAAAAGTTTAAGTTCTTAGTTTATAGCTATAAAACTGTATGTTAAGTCTAAATTAAAATTATCTATAATTTATAAAAGATTAAAGAGCCAATTTAAGTGCCTTATAAATCTCCTAAAGTTGTCAAATAAAAAGCTTTTAAGACAAACAAAAACGGTAATTAATTAGCTAAATAAAATCAGCTAGAAGAGGATTCATTAATGGAATTAACTGAAGCTGTGAAGTAAATAGTTTATTTCGAGCCACTTTGCAATGACACAAGGAAAATTTGTATTTTTAAGTACTTTTCCTATTTCAAGGTTTTTGTTAATAGTAAAAAAAAATAAGATTCATATAGTCGGTATCCTTTTTTGAGGCCGCATTCACTTTAATTTGTTATATCAAACAATACGACCCAATGGGTATTGTGGGCATTAAACTGCGGACACAAACGGCACTTATGATACCTTTCTTTTTAAAGTAGTTTTGTGGCCGCAGTGCATGAGTAATGCACACGTACTGACAAGACCTTTTTTAAACTTTTGTGAGACATATTTAATTATTGTATTAAGCGGTTTACACTAAAGTGACAAAGTTGCCGCGCGACAGTACGGGTGGGCAGTCCCTGATGAAGTTCCATATGAGTTCGAAACATGTCGGGCCGTTCCTGACAATATCACGTGAGTGTAAACCGCTTAATATAATACAATAATTTGCACACGATACCCATTGAGTCCCATTGTTAGAATAAAACAAAGTTAACTCGGCCTCAAAGGATTCCTACTATATTATAATTATGTATTAGTTGGTGTTAAGCGTGTTGATAACTGCCATTACCGATTTGCTCTCTCAATTTATCTCATTTCAAGGGGTTCCGTAGTCAACTAGGAACCCTTATAGTTTCGCCATGTCCGTCTGTCCTGTCCGTCTGTCCATCTGTCTGTCCGTCCGCGGCTTAGCTCCTCCGTGATCATTAGTACCTACCTACTAGAAAGCTGAAATTTGGTATGAGTATGTGTATGTATCTCGCCGACAAAACGGTAAAATAAAAACTAAAAACTTTCTTTTTCGTTCCAACACTAGTGTGGGGGTTGTCGTTGAATAGGTCTTTTAAAAATAATAGCCGCGTCTCCAAACATAATTTTTTGATAGTCAGCAGTTTTGTAATTTATATACACAACGGAAATTAAAAAAATTGTATTGTCTTGCTGGGTATTAAAGGCTAACTATTAGAATACTTTTACATAATCTAATATTTTTTATTCTTCAATACAAAATAATTCAATAAAAATACCTGGAAAAAATAATGAAAAAAACAAAATAAAACATAACTGCATATTTAAAAGAGAATACTACAGAAATAAAAACTAAAATAAATTAAATAGACTAGAAATAAAAATCTACAATACTATTCTTCTTTTTTATACTCAGTAACATTATGCACTTCTTACTAGTAAAGTAGGCATTGGTACTTATAAATACAATATTGCGATTAGTACTAAGTACACTAAAAGCCACTGCACCAAAGTGCGACAACACAATCAAATCATAAACCTTTATTACAAAATTATTGTAAAAGCAAATCGCTATTCGCGACCAATATCCACCCTTTACCAGTCCTGCTGTCCAACTCAATTCCATAAAGTAGCTATCTTCCTCAATACATTATGCTTCCTATCTCAGACCATAACACGGAACGTGGAATCTATTTTATTATAAAGTGCATTGTCTACTATAGAAGAGGGCGGTCGACCGAAGAGCATAAATAATTTAACTGTCTTAAAAGATTCAAAAATAGTTTCCTAACATTGCCCCCCCTTAATATGTACACCATTTGTCAGGCCATAACTAGATTTAAACGACGCGTTACAGAACAATAGGTCACGCCCATTGACAGAAATACGATTGTCTCTTTCTAACTCACGGTAAAACCGACCAATTAGGATCGCGGCGTCTCGCTTTTACAAACGCTTTCTGGTTAACTTTACCTTTTACAAGCCTGCTTAGAATGTGGTAACTACTAGAGCTTACCAAACGCGCTTTCGCTCCTATGACTACGATTTTAAGATAGAAGTTTGATCAATAATCGAGGTGTAGGGGGGAACGAATTGAAGCGAGACTCCCCTCGAAAGGGACGGAACGAATCGTCTGTTTAAGTTAGTGAGTCCAAACGAGTTTTTATGTTTGGAAATCGTATTAAGCTTTTGTTGGAAACTGTTCCACTCAACGGGCATAGTTGAGGCGCTTGTGCGGTCAACTATCGCGTCCGTATCGAAGAGAGGGGGCAACGCTGATTGGCTCGTTTCGTTTGATATTGTGTGTGACGATCCGGTGGCGGGCGGTCGCGCGAAACGAGCTCGATTCAAATTTGGAACGCAACTCGCGAAATAAAATAACGTTCCATTCGAAATTCAAATCCGGTGTTCGAATTTCAAAATGCTTTTTTGTCTTCGGTGAAGCGACTTAAAGTGCCAGGTGCCAGTGTTATTTTTTAAAAGACTTTAAAAAAAAACAGTAACGATGTCGTCAGTGCATTCAGATGATGATCAAGAAGAGATCAACGTGGATTCAGACAGCAGGCTTTCAGGGCAATGTGATAGAAGCATAGCCTCCGACGACCAAAACTCTGAACATGGTAGCTACCATGACAGATATCCCTCCCCTAACGACCATATGACCGACACGCAACCCAGAGTGAATCTCCCCTTCAGTATATCTAGATTATTAGGCAAACACTTCGAAGATATAGAAAAACGGCGGCAATCCGGCGAAAGTGACAGAAGTGAGGACACGGAATCAGAAAGTGCTAAAGATGATGCGAAAGACTCAAATCTTCCCTTAAACTTCTCCCACCCTCCGGGATTATACTCTAACTCTGTTCTTCTCAGGCCAGGGTTGAGTATGGGAGGGTATGGGTTCAGCAATCCGGGGGTAGTGAGGGTGCCGGCTCACAGAGCTCTGGGGGCGCTGGGAGCGTGGGGGGTGGCCCTGGATCCTATGCGGCAGGCGGCGGCAGCAGCGTTTGCGCACCAGGTTGTCAAGGACAGATTGAATGGTGAGTTTTTCCTTACAGACTACCCATTCTTGAATAACTGTGGCTTACAACTTTCCATTTACTTAGTGAAGCGCGTAATTTATTAAGGCACTTCATCATTGATAATGTCAAGAAGATACCTTGCTTTGTTAGTTATTATCTAATGTGATTACACCTGTCAATATTGATCATTTCACACGCCTTAATAAATTCATATAAGGTGATCAGCAGTGACCACTACCACTAACATAACATCTTGCTTCGCTTCTACATTCATCTTGCGAATGGCAAGAATGTGGAATTCCATGCGTCAATTTTTCAGAGGGACACTACCCTCATGGTTTGCCGAAGAATCATGAAGCGTAGTATTTTGGATGTCAAGTTGACTGACCGTATTAAATACTGCTCAATAGCTGATGCAGCCCAAGAATACGTCTGGCTCATGCCGGAGCACATACCTAGTAGGTCTGACAAAATATAGTCAGGTGTCGTGACAGCCCCGACGGAGACGGCGAGACGGCCTTGATGTCATGCCGATGCCATAACAACTGGTGGACGACAGCCCAAGACCGGGACATGTTTTCAACGTGGGTAAACCCGGCACTGGGACTATAGGTTCTCACATAAAATACTTAAATAAACATTTTAAGGAATAGTGTAAAGACATATTCTGGCTATGCTCTCTATCGTAATCTTCATCAATGCTTGCCAAGCATGATTGTAGTCCACAGGGGTCCCAATCAATTATCAATTAAAGACAAATACTCCTCTACTTTTTGCCTTGTTGTGTTGTCTTCGATAAAGGGATATAATTATCAAAGCTCCAGTAAGTCCAACCACTTCCTCTTGGTTTGTCACTTAGGTTATAACAGCCGTTTGCGGTTGCAAGCTTGTTGAAACTGTTGACTAAGCCAAGACAGCTAGAGTCCCTACGTGCCTCAAGTAGGGAATGCAATCGGTTATTTTTTGTATGAAAATAACCGGTTATTAACCGAAACCGCGGTTATTTTCATACATTTTCGGTTAACCGTTGCATTCCCTAGCCTCAAGCCGCCGCGCCGCGCCAGCGCGCATTAAAGTGCTTACAGTCTATTTAATCCTTACTTATCCAATTTCGTAAACAAGATTCTATCTCTCATAGTATAACGTTTTAGTCAAAAACTGTCACTTTCTCATATCTATTATATTAATCTGAGTCACTATTTTATAGCCCAACGGGGTGTTTTTCAGCCCACGTCGTATTGCAGATTTTTAGTGGTTATAATTTATTTTACTGGCAACGCAAATGTTTGGTGACTGCTGTTGAAAGTCAGTGAATGTCACTGACGTAAACAAAGAGGAAACACGACTAAATATTCCGCAAATTTCAAGTAATTTTTGTATAAAAGCCAAAACTGCACAGTGATGAGTCAAGTTTTTTTTTTCAATAGGATTCAGTATTTATTTCGAAGAAGAACGAACAATTGAGCATCACTTCGGTAAACAATGTTTTGAATTTGGTTGATGACAAATCGCTACTGAAGTTTCATAATGCAAAAATATGACGTATAAGACACATTATTGCAATATGAAAGGCGTTTGTAGCGTCACTATCCCTGGGCCGGACCGACACTAATTTAGCCATTGCCAATTTTAAAACGAGCTATTTTTCTGTACTTGTGAGCAAACGGCGGCGGCTTTGGCTTTAAATGTCAATCTTGAAGTGGTATCTTGTTAATTAAATAGGACAAGTAAGAACGAATAGACTGTAGCTACGTCTTCTGCTTCAGCTGGGGCTGAATCGGCGCGTGTGCACGGCATTATCGAAGATCAAATAAGAAAACCTTCTGTAGTACCTACTTTATTCTGTGGTTAATACCACAGAATAAGATGTTTCTAATGAAATAAATTTATCAAAGAAGCTCGCCGTTTATAACATATTCGGGCATACCTACTTGAATCTCAAATCTACTCGATACATACTACTGCGCCTGGCATTTGCACTTAATCAAAAAAATTCAAATTTAAATCTTTATTTTGTAAAGTAGGCCTCAAAGGCACTTTTACATGTCTGATTCTATATTATTCTATAGCAATAATAAATATAATATAACAATAATAATTACAAGCGATGTGACGCGTCATCTATCTAATTACCTAATAGAATAAAATTCACCCTGATGAAATCGAAAATATTTAATAGCCATTCCGAACCGAATAGATCGCTGCAGTAGACTTAATTATAGGGTTATGGGAATACGATTACGTAAATTTTATACTCTGTGCTTGTCTATGACGTCTGTCATTCATTCCTTCCTTCCTGTCTTTTCCCTGTGCGCTAATGACGGAAGGCGTTGTGTGCAGATTTTTAAAGTAATTTTAGTGAATAATGTCAATCTTTCTTAATCATGGGGCTCTCTTTTCACTCAATTCTAATAGGTTTGATCCTGTACTCCTGTAGTAGTACATCGTACAGACTAAAAAAACTTAAATTTCTGATAAATTCCTAGACAAAAATATTTCTTCGACATAAACTTCTATCGATCCTTCACTTTCGTTTATTGGCTGCCCTGCCTCATTAGATAACTATTTAAAAGCCACACTTAACTGGTTGTTTACTTAACTAACCGTAAAACTGTTATCTTACAACTCACTTTAAATAAAATACGGTCAGTGCCGTAAATATTCTTAACAGCCTGTCAAAAAGAAAAGAATCCGAGGCAAAACAAAAAAACAGTTTAGCTTCGAGATAAAACATGCGTAACATTATTGAACAATGCAAAGAACTTTCGCTTATTTTTTGTAACGTATAAGTAGGTAAGTATTGCTCCGTTGCATAAACGACCATTAAACTCTGTGATTTTATGCTGCGTGTGTCATTTTTCTTTATGATTTTTTACGGGGATAGAAAAGATGTTCAAATAGTTATCTACGCCTAATCCGGCGGTCCTGAGTTCGAATCAAGGGCCAATAATTTCTTGAACTCGAATTAGCCGTTTTAAGTATTTTATGTATGTATATCGTCGACTAGTAACCATTAGACAATCCTAATCGTACTTACTTTGGAACTAGATCGATCACGTTTTAACACGAGGATCAAAATATAATACTTAGTATATTTCACCAATCCGGTCCCATTAAGTTTGCGCGTCATTAATATTTAGCGCCATAGATATCAGGTGCAAACTTAACTTAACCGTGTAATAACGTGAAATGTCATTTTCTGCAGCTCAAATCGTAAAGTCGTAAACATTGCGTTTTAATGACAGTTGTTAAGGGTGATATACTTGAAATATCACTTATTTGGCGATATCTTAAAGTAAATAAACTCGAATTAGCACCCAAGTACAAAGATAATAGTATGTCTTTATACATAAGTAAGCAAGCAAGTTTACATTTAATACCATAGTAAAGTGTATAAACATAAAAATTGTTGAGTATATTTTATTGTTTTTTTATTGAGTTGCTTACACCGGTCTAAGGCATAAAATATGTTTCATCATTTATTAACAATTTTATTAATGTCTACCATCGTATTAATATAGACCGGTTGTAAAGTTATTTAAAAATGATACGCGTGAAAAACTAGTAAAGTAGTAGGTACTTACATTTCATCATTTACTTTAACTCGTTCATCAGAAATATCTACAAAAACTTTTATATCTCATCATTTGCCGAGATTATAATCAGCTTTGCTATAACTATTTACTAGTTACCTATAATAATAACACACGCTAGATGGCTGGATCAAGGGTCAAGTTTAGAAGGCGGTACTCCTGGACACGGCGTGCATCGTCAGGAGGTTCCTCTCTCTGCAGCCCTAACCACCGGTAGCCTGGGCCCTACCCCGCTGCCGGCGGCACCCTAGGTTAGGGTTTTTATAATGTGATCATAGATATTTGTATTTTACTTCTTATGTAGTTTTATTGTAAATAACCTAATCTGAGAAGAAAAATAAATGAGTGGACAATACTCATATAAATTCATACAAGTTTCTTGCAGATTGATTTAATTTATTTATTCAATAACAATAGTATACATTGTGTTTGAAATTATTCAGGTGCATGAGCAAAGGTTAGAGACAAACAAAGTAATTAATACAACACAAATAAATTAGACATATATATAAAAATGTATACCCTTTTATACATACCTTTTTTTACTATTCTACCTAAGTAGTTATAGTTTATTAGATAATATATTCTATAGTTTTATAATAAGTAAATTATCATGAATAATAAAATGATTGAAAGTTATTCACCTGTGCTTGGCATAAAAAAATTGATGGAAAACTTTTTTTCTGTAAAAAACCATGAAGAGGATGATGAACTAGAGGCAAAAATGGATATAATTCTCAGTAACAAGACAAAAGTATAGTTAATTCGATCTTGGCCAGACGTCTTCGCGTGCGATGACACACGAAAGCGCCGTAAGTGTGTTTTTCGTTTTTTTGCGTCGGGATTGTGGAGGCGCCCTGTAATTTGTCGCCGTGGACCCTTTTTTGTGGCCGTTTTTTTCTGTCGCTTGTGTAATAGTTCCGCTTTGTGTTTAGTCACCGGAAATATTAGCTACTTCTATAGGATTGGATTGAGGGATAGGCGGAAATAAGAAACTTTGTTGGTTTGACTCTTAAGTGCTATCAAATTATGTGTCTTGGCGTCCCAATATATTAACTTTATTCACTCTGATTGATTGAACAAATGTCTTATCATTCTTATCAAATATCAAGATTTTAATACCAATTTTGTGAATGAGCATTATACTATACTTCTTACAGTCATCATCATTATACAGTCAGTTTATCAAAAGTATCTGAAAAACTTATTTTGGACAGGTACGAACTGAGTATTGTTACTACTGTGGCGACTGCCGGGGGATAACTTCAGTGGTATATTAAAAGAGCAGAGGTACGTTAATTAATATCTTTATTGCCCGGAGGCCAGATAAAGAATAACTACTACATTTTATTTCATTGACGGATGTCACGCGTCTTATTCTAAATATAAAACAACTTTACTTCTTAAATCAGTGGCCAGGCACCGATCGTGAAGATACCATCTTCACATTTCCCGCCGTCTCGGGATAGACGAGGGACGTTCGTCTTACTATATAAACGCTAGACAAAACTACTCCTGCCTAACATATTAGAGGTCCCTACCTATGCAGGAATACCCATACATTCATACCCAGATGGTCTCTTGCTAAGAGATAACCAGGGTCAGGACATGAACAGACACTAGCCTATGGCATGTTACGTAATCTGACATGTTGTCTGACATTGGCTTTGCCTTGACAAAAAACCTGCTAAAAAGGCAAGGCACCAACTTATCCCGAATGTTATTCGACTAATTAATAAAGCATAGACCATTCGATACATCAAGCTTCAACAATTTAATCGCCTAGTGTAAAACCGACTAACCTGATTAAATCGTATCGAATGTTCCCACCTTAACTGCCTGGAGTATGACATATGACACACGTCGCATGCTCCAAACAATTGTACCACGATATGTCACTGCCCTTATATTAGATGCCTGACACATTGTCTATGACACTTGTCTCAAACATCCATACAGAACTAACAAATAGTGACAACCGTCTATCACTATCTTTATATTAGAATCCTGGCGCATATATATTAAATATGCCCCAGAAATCTGTACCATCGAACCAATACCTTTTATCCTAAATAAATATCTGGAATAAATATTTCTACTTTATTCCAAATATTTTTACCAAACTTAAACAAAAATAAATTATAACCTCATAATTGATTTTACGACCATAGACCAAAGCAGTACACGTCGTATTGACATGTCAAAATGCTATGTCACTGTCGAAAAACCAATCATTAATAAGACACGAAACGAAAGTTAACTTTATTGAGACTTAAAAATTATTAAATTAACACAGACGCAACAACAAACAAAAACAAAAATAACAATCTTCAGTCTGTATTAGTATCGGAGCGTAGTGTGTTCAACGCCGCGCCGCTCCGGTCCCGCGCCGTCCATCCGCGTTTGGGCGATTCTCTTCATTCCGGTATGTTGATCTTGAAGGTGCATTTCCTTGGTAGTTGCCACGGTAATTTTGCTGTGTTCTTTGTCTGAAATTATAGGCAGGATAATTTCGGTTCACAGGCGTGTTCACCGCCTGATCGTTGGTCAGCGTTGCGTAAGCTGGTACCGGCGTATGTACTGGTATCGGTGTAGAAAATGCTGATTGGGGTGCCGTAGACACATTTCGGGATGAAATATTTATTGGTGAAATTGATTGTTCACCCTGCTGGCTCTGTATCAATGTATATGGAGTTTCGTTGATGGGGATGACTACAGAAGATTTTTGTTCTTGCGAATGATATTCATTGTACCGATGAATAGCCGTTTTTAGCTCTGCCTTGGTGTTGATCGCTGACGTTGTAAAGAAAAATTTAGCGCTGTCATGTAGATTCTTGATAAAATGTATTATGAAATCGGCTTCTGCTATGTTCCCAGCCTTAGATGCCAGTGCTTCTAGAGCATAATAGAATATTATTGGTGATTCATGAGCCTCTTGGTGACGATAATAAAAATTTTGTACATAATTTTGGCTCGACGGGAATTCGTTTTTTAACTTTGTCAAAACATTCGAATGATGTGAAAGTCGCATAGTTAGCTTTATAAAATTGTAACGCAGGTCCCGATAAATACGCTGCGATTGCCGCTTGTGATTGTGCTGGTTCATATTTTTTCACTTGGGCCAAAATTTTGAATTGAAAAATAAAGTCATCGACGTCAGATAAGCCATTAAAAGTGTTTGTTTCCATTTTCGTATGAAATCCAAACAAATTATATGCACAAATAGATTATAATCGCATGGGATGAAAAATGATAATGGGTGATTCGTCAACTTCACCCGTCTGTCGAACTCGCTCCTTTACATACAATACCACAAATGTGCACTTATTCTTTGTTGTGCTTCGTGCGCATATAGACCGCTTCGCTTCTGTCCGGCTGTTATGCAAACCGTACGCTTGCAGTACGTATTCGTAACAGATGCCCAAGAATCTGTGGACAAAATTAATTGGGAGCGGGGAAACTTTCAATACTCGCGTGACTCTAGTTAAAAAAATTTCGCAGACTCCACCAAGTGTGGCGACTGCCGGGGGATAACTTCAGTGGTATATTAAAAGAGCAGAGGTACGTTAATTAATATCTTTATTGCCCGGAGGCCAGATAAAGAATAACTACTACATTTTATTTCATTGACGGATGTCACGCGTCTTATTCTAAATATAAAACAACTTTACTTCTTAAATCAGTGGCCAGGCACCGATCGTGAAGATACCATCTTCACACTACTTAATCGATTTCGGTTGGTATTTATAAGCACGTAGGAAAAATTAGAGAAAATAAAAACGGACAGCTGGCGGTCTTATCGCTGAAAATCTCCTCCAGACAACGTTTGGGTAGTTTGGGTAGTGTATACCTACTTAAAGTACAGATTTTTTCTTGACCAACTCTAATACTAATAGGTGCCAAAATAAAAAATCCTCAAACGGCAAAAACCTTTGCTTCGTCGAATTACAAACACAACCAATTTGCATCACACTCGCAATTGCCAGTGATTTACGAACTCCTCTAATAACAGGACCGGCGCGTGTGAGTTCCGCTTTTTTCTTTTTTTTTTCTTTTTTTTTGCGACCACCTAGTGCCTTGTACCACTCGGATGTCCAACCCGTAATTGATACAGTGGTGTGGAAGCAATTTAACACGTAAAAAGACATTGTGGAGAGACGACTGTAGTGCGATCTTGATCTTAAGTTGATAAAATTGTGACTAAAATAACTTTTTTTTACATTTATGTGTTTAGTTTCGAGCTTTTAGCCGAGACCGGATATATTTGAGATAATGGGTCAATTTTGATAAAACAGTGGACAAAATATGTTTTTTATACATAAAAAAGTGATGGTAGCCGACGGTTAGTGCCTTTTTCGAATGGTGTTCGTTTTTGGGTTGTAAATATAAGTCCTGTAGGATCTATCCAAGTAGCACACAGCTGCATAACCATTTATACAGCTTAAATTAGGGTTTTTTTATTTAATTTCCAAAAAAAGGTGTACATACCTATACATGCAACTGTAAGTAACTCGCCAAACTGCTAAGATAGTTTGTTGGCGAGAAATGGGTACTTACTTTTGCTTCAAATATAACATTATTTAAATCAGTCATGTAGATATACCTATCTACATGACTGATTTAAATAATGTTTTAGGTCAGCTACTTACCTGTGTATTTAGATGGAATTATTGTATGCAGGGGCAAATGTGATTTCATTAATTGATTTCCCTGCAACGACTTGCAAAATAAATCATAAATTCATATGTAACAGTTTTAGCTCCATTTAGTATCAGATTAGTGCCTTTCCCAAGTACGTTTTCCCTCCATTTAGAACGGGGAACAGCACATCACTATTTTGGTGTACTGTTGCGATATAAGAAATTGTAAAACTCTAAGATACGTTCATAAAAAAATTAACGCTTTTCATCACATCAAACTAGAAAAAACGTAATTTTAAACAAGGAAATAGTTTTATAGAGAACAACGGTTTATGCAATAAAGTCATCTAATTAACAACGCATTCGTGTCCTAAGCGGGCTTTTATGTTTATATCATTTTATGTGTTTTTTTACTATTCTATAGCCTACTCTGATTGAATTAATCCGATTTTACGATCGTCTAATTTATTTTATGTATTTTTAACTGCTTTGAAGAAACAAAATCGATTAAATATATTTTAACCTATTAAGAAGTTCGACAGAGATGTCAAGAGTTTGTGTTATCAACGGTTATACTCGTACATGTACAGTAGGAATAATTTGACGACGCGTTTGGCTCGGTTTGTAGACACCTGCCTACTGAGCCGGCGGTCCCGGGTTCGAATCCCGGCCAGGTCAAATATTTGTGTGATGAACTCGAATATTTGTGCTTGGGTCATGGTTGTTCTATGCATTTAAGTATATATTTATCTATATAAGTACGTATATCGTCGTCTAGTAACCCATAACACAAGCCTTCTTGAGCTTAATTTGGGACTAGATCGATTTGTGTGAGGTTGTCCGATATTACGATATTTATTATAGTTTGACGACGCGTTTGGATCGGTTTGTAGACACCTGCCTACTGAGCCGGCGGTCCCGGGTTCGAATCCCGGCCAGGTCAAATATTCTTGGGTCATGGATGTTATCTATATATGTATTTATATATTATGTATATCGTCGCCTAGTACCCATAGTACAAGCTTTGCTTAGTTTGGGACTAGGTCGATTTGTGTAAGATTGTCCCTTAATATTTATTTATTTTATTTATTTATTTTGAGACCGAATACACTTTGCTTTGTTCTTTGGGAACCAATGAGTATTGTGTGAATTATGAATTGCGGCCACAAACTGTACTTATAAAACCATTTCAAAGTAGCAGTTTATGGCCGCAGTTGCACAAAATACTCGTTGAGTCCCACTGTTTCTTAAAACACAGCGAAGTGAATTCTGACTAAAAAAGGATTCCTAGTCCTATATACAGGGATAATATTTTTCCATCGGATTAGACCAAGCGAGTTAAGTGAAAATCAAAATGTATCTCAATTCGTTATACCTAAGTAGAAATATTATTTATTAAATAAAAAAAGTTATAAGTAGAAATATTATTTATTACATTCCCACTACCTACATAAATTAATAAAAAGCTGAATTCGAATAATGTTAATCTCAACTAACATTAATGATCATAATAATATTGTAATCTTGTTACAGATTTATCTAAACTTTGCCTTTTTAACTGGTAGTGATTAAAATTGAGGTAAATACGTATTTATTTCTGATTACATTATGAAACAACTGTTAAGTTGGGCTTTAAAATGTTCCATTGTTTTCTGATCCAATGATTACAAAACAGCAAAGGGCTTGTAAAATCGAAATCGAATACAAAGTGGAGCAATAATAATATTGCGTAAAACACATTACTTGAAATGTCAGTGTTTAATACTCACTTCAGAGAAAAATCAAAAGATTGAGCAATTATTTGTTACCAAGTTATTCCCGCGGCGTGGATTTATAAGTACATTTTGTCATACTCTTGTTTGGCAAACATGTTTTATTTGCGGTGTCTTTGTTGGTGTAATTATTCAAAGTCATAACCATAACCTATTGTTTTCCATAAAATCTAGTCAACCTTTAACTTTTTTTTACCCACGTTCAGTCAGTTTTAGGTTACGAGTAGGCTAGATTTATTATGTATGTATGTAAACACTTTATTGTACATAAAAACAAGAAAAAACACATTACAAAAAAATAAGCATGTACAAAGGCGAACTTATCTCTTCCAGTTAACCTTTGAGCAAATGAGTGCTAAACAAATGTAAATGGTAGACAAACCAAGCAACATGTACAATATAAAGGAGTAGGTAACTATAACTATACAATAATACACATGAAAATGCAAAAACCAACAGAGAGAGAGAGATAGGTAACAGTCAATATAATACATATTACATAATATCTATACAAATACATATACATAATATTCAACATATATTTATTTCAAGAAAATAGGAAAAGCAAAGAAACAGTAAATAAAAAACTTAAACACTACTAACAACTATGTACAAAAAGCTAAAATTAAAATAAACTAAAACAAATTCAAAAAATTACTCCCCTGCGGCATGGTACCGAAAACGCTGGCAGCATTTCCTCGCTGAACAGCTATGCTGATACGTTGAGCGAGGAAGCTGCCAGCTCTTCGGTCCCCAGTGGTCTCCGCGAGCCTTTTAGATAATTCTTTATAAAGGTTGCGGGCACTGGGACCCCATGGACCTAGGGTCTCGACCCCAAACGGAACAAAATTGTACTCTGGGCCGAGACCCCTATATTTGGTGCTTTTTAGTTTTTCGGCCGCTTCAGCAGCCGCACCCGCTCTGCACGATGTTCCGTGAAGGTGGGACAGCGCCAGTGTCTCCACACAGGTGGCATCCCACACAAGCACACGTCCCAGCCTCCACGGAACCAGGGACATCCCGTCCGGTCTCTTGCCATCGTCCCTGGCGATGCCCGATGGCTCCAGTAACGCCGGCACGTTGACGGTGGCAAGAGAACGGCGGATAATATCGTTCAGAGTGGCATGTCTCGAGAAGCGGCCTGCACTTTTCTGGCATATTCAACATAAATAAAATTATAATTATAACAAAAACAGCAACCTAATCATTCGTTCGACAGCCACAATTCCTTTAACTTCCCCTTGAGCGATGCTACGGACTGCGTCTGCCTTAGGGCGGGAGACAATTTATTCCATAATTTCACGGCGCGCACAGCAAAAGACATATCGTAAACGTGAGATTTATGCGGTGGGATAGATAAAGTCAGATTCTCACTTGACCGCAGGCGATGGCCACTACCATCCGCCATGTAAGAGAACTTTATTATATGGCAATTAAGAAATGCAAACCGGTAATTTTATTTATGGAAAATACCAGATTACCGGTAAATTCCTAAGATATATTTAATTATTGTATTAAGCGCCAAATTTAGCAACGGCATAGTCA
Organism: Apotomis turbidana; assembly: GCA_905147355.2. Taxonomy (NCBI): domain Eukaryota; kingdom Metazoa; phylum Arthropoda; class Insecta; order Lepidoptera; family Tortricidae; genus Apotomis; species Apotomis turbidana. The sequence continues at coordinate 9,482,556 of LR990301.1, forward strand.
GTGACAAAGTTAAAAATAAATATTAAGGGACAATCTTACACAAATCTACCTAGTCCCAAACTAAGCAAAGCTTGTACTATGGGTACTAGGCGACGATAGACATAATATATATATATACATATATATGTATATTATGTCTATCGTCGCCTAGTACCCATAGTACAAGCTTTGCTCTTTGATCTATATAGATCACATCTATGATCCAAGCACATATATTTCGAGTTCATCGCACAAATATTTGCCCTGGCCGGGATTCGAACCCAGGACCGCTGGCTCAGCAGGCAAGAGCGTACAAACTGACCCAACCGCGTCGTCGTCGTGGTAGTTGCCGCGCCGGTGTACGGGTAGCAGTCTCTGACCTTGATGAAGAAGTCCATACGAGCTCGACACCCTCCATATGAGCTGCACATGTCGGGCCATTCCTGACAATTTCATGTGAGTGTAAACCGCTTAAAATATAACGTTATTGTACGTTTGTACTGTTTTATTATGTGCTAAAACTAGGTAAAAGTCTAGCAAAACCATCGCTGGGGCTTTATTTCCTCGTCGGATTAAGCGACAAACAATCCTAATCCACTTTCTAAGATTCGCGACAAAAAGGCCCGTTTCGCAGAATCAATGGAGAGAGTAATTGCAATGACCGGTCGTTTCAGTAATGGGGGCCGTTTCCGTGCCATTACTGGACCGCAGACACCTTCAATTATGGTGGACCAATGGCTTTTTGTTACGTGATCCCAAAGATTTAACTCTGAACGAATTGCTAGAAGTATATTCTTCGATCATATAAGTACATCTCCTTTACGTGTACTAATGTATTTATTTATGTAGTTATACCATAAATGGACTTACTGTTGAGTTTCTTTCGGCTTTCTTCTCAACAGCGGTCTTTTCTTGGGAAATGCCGGTAGATTCACAATCTGACTTGTAAAAAGTGCCCTTGTCGCCTACTTACTGAATAAATTATTTCATTTCATTTTATTTCTTAGGTTCAATAACCGGCCATCGTTTTGCCTGTCCTTTATCTAAATTACCTTCCATCAACAATTCACTATTCAAACAGTGATACAAAAGTCAAGGCAGAAAAAAAACTGCAGAGACCAGGAGTCGAACCCGGTACCTCTGGATTACACTGGTCCAACGTGTCAACCATTTAAGTTTTTATTTGTGCTTTCTCTTTTTCAATTTTTCAATAAAAAAATGTGGTGTTTTCACATTAGAAACCATTACATTCACAAATTTAATTCACTTTTAAGTCTTGTGGGACTAGACTGGCAATATTTTAAAAATCCAACACGTTTACATTGAGCATGAAGAATAAGGGAAATGAAACAAAATGGGTAAAAATCCAATAAGGTATGACTCTTAGATAAATCATTGCAAATTTTATCATAGGTACACATTATTGCAATACAACTCTTATACCTATATATGGTAAAACCATAATGAAATGTAATAACCAAGGTCCAATGGCAAAGGAATTTATAAAACGAAGTGAAGTTTTTTTAGAAAACCCTAGAAATAATCGCTTAAGTCACTTGTTACTTATAAAACGATTAAGTTACTTAAAACTGCCGCTTTGAGGAGAGCTGGCTAAATAGGACAATATAATTAATAGCGTTAAATTACTATAACCGTTTGCGGAATACACGCTAAATGTTTAAACCGCGTTTTTGTTTGTTTGATAGTAAACTTTGAATCATTTATTCAAAATCAGTGGAAACAATGTCGCAGGTCCAAATAATGTTGAGTAAATTCAAGAAGTTATTTTTGCATAATACTATGAATTACTATTACCTATATCCTTAAAAGCAAAACATGAACTTGGATCAGAATGAGAAAAGAAATTAAAAGGGCTATCAGAAACAGAAACAGGTTCGCGGCCGACTTTTATTCTCTGGAAAGCACAGATGCGGCTTAAACAATTATTACTCTAATAAACAAACTGTTTTATCACATTATTTTAACAATAAAACAGCCATTATTGTTAATCAAATAATTAAACTAAATGCTCATCATATAAATAAAACAATTTAAACGGATTATATCGCGTATATTAATTATTTGAGCCTCCCTAACGTTTCGGTAGCTTTCCAGTTACGGTTGTAAATGCTCATCATCTCAAATGTTTACAATGATCATCAGATGTCATCATCTCATTCAGATAAACATACTTGGAATTTTAAAGTTTGGCGCAAGAGCAACTAATATAGTTATTTACGATACAAGTGTGGAAGGTAGGTGATTTCAGACGAGTATGATTTTTAGTCACGAGCGAGGTACGAGCGAGTTATTAAACAAACACGAGTCGGAAATCATCTTACACACGAGTTCCGTACAAAACTTTACTATGCATGTACGAGAAAATAGAAAATACTTTAATACTCACGAAGACTGTTTACATTGGAAAAAAAGTATTTTGATTTGATTTATCCAATAAGAAGCCGTCGTTCACATTTTTTACTTCTTCAATAACATTTTACGGGTTTAAATTCATGATTCGTCCCTTTATCTCGCCATTATTTCAGCAGATTTGCACAAAACAACTTCAAAATAAAGTAGACATCAATAAAAAATGGCGGAGTTATTTGGAAACCGCGCTCGACATAATCTACTACTGCGCATGTGCAAAAGTATTTTTTTAATATTCGTCTTATGTCAAAATGGCACAAGCGTGTGTACATTCAGCCAAATTTATTTAATGAATAACGATTTAAAGTTCGTTTATTAATCAAATTTTATATCTAATGTAATTAATGACGTGTTAAATTAATTAATTAATGAAATATTGGTATTATTGTACTTTTATACGTGATAATAATCGGTATTTGACTCATTTATCAAACTTTTTGTAAATAATAAAACCTCTTTGTGTCAGGCTGTCAGATACGTCTATAAATAAAAAAAAATTGAAAAGTAAAAAGCACTAGTGCGGAAAAGTAGTACTTTCCGCACAGTTTGAATGCCTAGAATACGCTCTTTTCGAGCACATGCATTGTAAAAGTATTTTTAAATGTTTAAAGTTGCTTGGACGTCGCTTTAGTAAGATGTATTATTTTACGTCCTTCACATTACAGTTAGTATTGTGACAAATGAAGCTTTTATAATTATAACTTAAAGCTCTATCAATATCATCTAGGTACCTATTCCTGTTTAAGAAAATAACGCCAGCCAGCTTCGGAGCTTTTCTTTATCGTCATATCTCTTATCTTTTCATATTTCCCAACGATCATCGATACTCTAAACCGTCTAACTCACCCCACTCTCCCCCTTAGCCGCATTTCCTCGGGGAGGTGAGGGCGTTATGAAAATTTGACGCGTTCCGATACGCGATGATACGATAAGGGGTTATGTTCTTAGCGATATTTGCCCCCGTTTCCCCTTTGGCAACTGTTTTTATTTTATGACTTCTTTTATTGAAATTGAAGCGCGAAAAGCGGTATGTCTTTTAACAGGTTTTCTGATAGGCTTTTTGTGGATTGACAATTGTTGAGTAGGTTGTTGGTGAGTGATGCCCGCTATTAAAAGGGGGCGCTAGTGTCCCTACACATGGTCACACTTAATTGTTTCGTACCTGGTTTCGAAATGGGAGAAATTATATTTTTACTATTTCCAATGTAGTAATGAAAATCAGTTTTCTAACGAGTTGGGTCATTATTTCAGGAGAAATCTTAACAGCACGATGTAGGATTATATGCGCCTTCTGTTGGTAAAATATGTTTGTCCTCTCATTACGCCGAAAGGGCTTGACGAATTTTAATCAAGAAGCCGGATCCAAAGATGGTTGTTGATAGGGTATTTTATATTTTATCTGACATTAAAATTGCATGCTACGGCAGAGACAAAATTATACAAAAAAGTTTCGGTCAAAAACGGTACAAGGCTTTATGTACATAAAAACTATGAGAAATGTTCGGCTGTAGACGGAGTGGAGTCTGCGAAGATAAAAGTCGCCGTCTACAGACGTGGTGCCGTATCACGAGCGTCTTAATTTACGGCTCTCGACGTACTGTTCGTGAGAGTGCCAACAGAATGACTGTATTCTCTTTATCATATTTCTCAGCTTCAGTGATAGGTAATCACGTTCAAATCAATTATAGTAAAAACGCTTTAAAAATATAAAAAGACATAAAAATATCAAACCAACGACACCACTAAACATAACCCTCTATCAATACGTTTATATCAACCCTAAAACATTTTCACATAAAAATATCCGTTGATATATTTTATATCCAATCCATAACGCGATGTCTATAAAGCGGGATGTATTTTGGTGTAAATATACGAGGGTGAGGGGAGACCGGGGTGTATTGATGTTTATGCGCCTTTATACAGATTAGGATTCTGGTGATATTAAAATGCGTTAAAATCTGTTGAGAAATTAGAACGCATAAAAATGGTTCAGAGTATAGAACAGCATTTTCAAGTAGGAAATACTGAACTAAATTGTTAATAACTATGTATGAATCTTTAGCTATGACTTCGCTCTTGTTGGAATGCCTATAAATCTGGCCTTATAAATTATATAGGTACACGAAATTAGGGTATTAGATAAAATTTAAAAGTTTTAGCTTAAAAGTTGTAAGTAATCAGTTTCAATTAACATTCAGTGCACAATCTGTGGTAAAATAATTGTAATTAGTACAAGTAACAACTAGGGTACTGATATATCTGTACTTAGCTTATTTCAATAACGCAATAATAAATGCGAAAGAAAACGTATTTATTTCTCAGTTATTCAATCTTTGTTTTTCATTTTACAAAAAAGATTTTACAACAACGAACGATGTTTTTGAAATCAGGGAATAATTTATTCGACAGTATTTATTTCCCTGAGTGAAAGTAACAAATTATCCACCATTTTATTTTCATAAAAAAGCGTGCTAATTAGCTGCTTGAAAACAGTAATTACAAAAAAGATTATCGCGAAGAAAAATTTATAAGCAAATTAACACTGAAAAGCTTAAGGGGTAATCCTTTTATGATATTACCCCAGGGGAACCCTTTTCATCCCTGGTTAGCCCTTAGCTTAGATGGACCCGTTTTGCAATATTTAATTTTTACCCGAGCCAGCGAAGCGTCCCCGTTTCAGCTTGGTCTAAAATTCTTTTGTATGTTCGGATGTTTAGATGTCCGGATTTCCAGCTGTTCTCGCCTAGAGGTCCCATTTCTCACAAAATTTTGTGAGATGGTTTGTTATTAACAGGGTTCGGAAATTCGGGTGGATATTTACCTAAACTTTGGCGGTGGCTTTGCTGTTCAGTTAGGTATAGGCGGCTTCGTTTGAGGTATGAGTGAGATAGCAATATGATTTTGACAACTTTAGGTAATTGTCCACCCGAATTTCCGATCCCATAACTTATTTGTTGATTTAGTTATTCGAAATTTTGTGAAATTGGAGGTATTGGGGTTGAAAACGTAAAAAAAAAACTATTTCGAAACAAACTCACGAGTTCTACGGCTCACTAGAGTCACTACGCATAGCCAGTTTAATAGAACATTAACATCATAGTGCTTCTGCCTTATGCATATTTTTCATATTTTGTTTCAATAAACAACACGTGACCTAACAAAGATTATACCACTTACTTAAACCCACAGGTTATCGTACTAGAATAGTACCTACATTTCATCCGCCTTTTCACCCTTTTAAGGAATGATTTCCAGTATAAAAACTCTCATATATGATCTATATATACAAAAAAACTCTAAACCGGGTCAGCGTTTCGAACAGTACAGTCCGACAAGAAAGTGTATAAATTAAAAGTGGCAATACTGTAGTGTTGTCCCGTTTTCTTAGATTGATTAGAAAGGGACGACACTACAGTATTGCCACTTTTAAATTACTACTCTTTTATGATGTACTTTATATACCATATACCTACCTAGTTATAATAGACTTGATGTATATGTATTTAATAGTATGTGTCTACCAAGTGTCCACCAAGAAAATTATTGAAAATCACATAAATATATCGTAATAATACTGTGCTGCTGCTTATAATCTGTCACTGTCACATATATGTCGATACAAAACACACGGTTTTATATTCGACAATTGTTTGTCTTATTTACTCAATTTTTGTCCATTGCCCCCGACCACTGGGCAGTCATAAAACCATGTTCATACAAAACAAAACATCTCTCCCCAGCAGGGGAAAGAAGACGAATGCCTGACGTCTAATTGGACCGTCTTGGGAATACAGGCGTTCCATCACTCGACTCTTGTTGTGTCCGCGCCTTGGATTTGAACCACTGTGCACTTGATTTAGCGTCGAGCGAAATTTAGAATGATATTTTCGTGCGCTTTTCTGGAAGATTTGAATGTGAAAGTGGCTGTGCATTTGATTTAGGATTTGAAGGTTTGTATGGGAATATTTATGTGCGCTCTTTGTTTGTGAGATTTGTTATATTTTGTTATTGCAGTGTGAATATTTTTGCCGTCTTTTGTCAGTAATACCTACCTGAAACACTGTGCACAGATTAAGTAAAGGAGGGAACATTATAATATCAAGTAATCATTTTAGTTTCACATACGACTTTTGTTCAGTAATCGGGAACTTTGTACATTTATTTATTATAATCTTTATTGCAAAAAAAGTGTAAAAATGGCGGACTAAATACGGTATTTTAATCTCTTCTCTAGGTAAAATGTTAAGTCTCAATATGATATTCACAATTTATGATGGGCATGAATATTGCGGAAAATTCGAAGTTAAGTCAGTTTTTAGTGTATTTTTCATCACGCTGCTGTAAGATTTGTTAAGACATTTATAATTACCTACTAGCATATTATGAATATCAGATCCCCGATGCAATCGGAATCTAAACGAATAGTCCAATTAATTGACCTATCCGACGGACATCGGAACGCAATTACCCCTGCTTCAACATTTTTCAATTACACACACAGTGGTGCAAACGAAAAAATGAACGGACAAAATCTCATGCATAATTTCACGCAACAAGCGAGCACCAATTCCCACTAGTTACGAACCGAACGGGAATCGAGTATACGGCAGCCTCATATTATATTCATCGGATGAAAGCGCAGTGCAATCGGGGTACAGGTTTAGGCTGCATTTTGCTGCGTTACTATTGCTACAAAGGCTGTGCCTTTATCCCTAAAGAGTGGTCCAGTTTCTGTGCTTGTAAGTCGAGTACCGATTGGATATAAAGAATAGATTGAATATTCAAATGTTAATTTACGTATGTAAGTTAACTATATGTATGTTGCTTAGTGACATGTTAATCACATGTGAACATGTGCGTGATGTAATTGATTGTAGCTTGCCTGCATTAGAGTATGGTTTTGTATTGAAGCATTGCACGAGAACATCAGGTACTTTATGACATTATTTTCAAACTTCTAACAGAGTTACGAAGTAAATTGATGGTATGATAATATTTTAGCAGTAACAGTTGAAATATACAAAACATGTCATAAAAGTAAACTTTGCTATAAGTATGTATATTAATAAAAAAAGCTGCAAAAGTCTAATAATTACATTTTATCATAATATCATACTTGTAGAAATGTATAATGTTAATTAATATGATGGCCACAATGATCGTATTCATTTCCACCGTGTTGTACAGCTATTGTTCATGTTGCTTTAATTAACAACAATAGTTTAAACATATCACTACAACTGTATTCAGTAACTTATACTATGTTTTTCCTGCGGTTATATTGCGTGACAATCGAATATGGAAAAATACACAGGTTTCTAAACTAGACTGCCTATTTTAATTTCGGAATCACATTGTATCTGTATAACATGTCGATCAGTAGCTTTGATTTTGAAACATAGTGAAACTTAAAAATAATAAGCCCACACCCACAAACATAGTTCCGTATTAAATACATGGATGATGTGTTGCACAGAACTGTTTTAAGTCACAAACTGGTAAAAACAATTATAATTTTGTAAACGGTTATATCTAAAGGCTTACCGAGATTCCCTTAAGAGTTCATAAAAGGGTTACCTCTTAAGCCTTTAAATGTTAATTTGCTTTTTAATTTTTCTTTACAATAATCTTATAATTACTTTTTACATGGCAGCGAATTAGTTTTTCTAAGGCCTAAAAATACTAATAATTATTTACTTAATCCCTTTACATAAAGCGGCCAGACCATGGCAAAAAAAGTCTTGCAAAAAAAAACCGCCATAATGGGTGAAGCCGTTTTAAATTTACATTTAAACACCATTATTTTCAAACTAGTATTAGTTTGTAGATAACTACATACGTAACTATTTCATGGTCCTAGTCAATAACTGGGTACATAGCGTGTTCAAAAACTGTACAAATGTCTTTTTGTACCCGTTTATGATCCAGTTAATCATGCCCGTGAGAGGCTCTCATGACTCAGTGGGCGATTACCCGCACGCTCGCTCATTTGGCTCATTAAAATTTTGTCCCGCTGTCATCGTCGGACCACTGTGTAATCTCGGAGGTTGACCTTGTAAGGAAATTGCTTTTGTATGTAAACGTTTTAGGGGTCGGTTATTTCTTTTTAGAATTGTCTTCTGTTTAATTTAATTACCTATTTAGTTTAATATCTATGTACCTGTAATATCTTGATTTTTTCTCTAATTTGATACATTGCTACATTCGGAAAATATGTTCCTTGGAAGCCGACGTAGTTAGAAAATATATTCAAGATTGCAACTATTGACATAAGTTGGAAATTCACTTTCCCTATGCATTCGAAAAAACAAAATCATCTTTTTTTTTAATCTTATTTATTTTATAGCATGGCTTATGATTAAGTCGGCTAACAAAATCGTCTTTCCTTTGTTATGACTTCACAACTTAAATCGTTGAATTAATATCACGTAGCGTTATAGTAGAAAAAAGTAGATAATAAGAATACAAGTCTAATCAGAAAATTAAGCCCTGAAATCGTTAACTTTGCACATGTCCACAGAGAAGACAGTCAAATTGCATGTAACGAACATACCTATATAATACTCAGTGTAAGTATTATCTTATTATAATGTACATATTTATGATACACGCAGAATTGTGTACGGACAACAAAGGCTGTTATTATTCCATTACTTCTATTATCAAATTGCTGTATCTGAGCGTCGCGGGCTGCGTAGGTTGGCACAACATACCTACCTCCAGATATGGCCAAGGTAAATCCTATTTCTTTCTATTTTTGTACGGCTGCTCGACAGCCAGAAGGGCTGATTTCGTGGCTCCGCCGTCCGCTTTTGTTAGCATGCACGTCCGTTGTCAGATGATTAGGCCCATTTTACCATCTTGGTCATTATCATTATATCAGCCTATAGACGTCCACTGCTGGACAAAGGCCTCGGCGATTGGTTGGGACCAGGTCGTCGGTCCACCTTTTTGGGAGCCTCCCACGCTGCGCCTTCCATATTTTATACAAATAATCAATAAAACAGTTCTCAGGCGGCTGTTGCGATTGTGATGATATCCGATCCCATTCCGATCCGATCGATTTAAGGCACTAAACAAGCGGGAATTCAAGCATCCTGATTTGATTTCTGTTGCAAATTTATAAGTAGGTACATAAGTACATAAACGTATTGCTGTTGTGTATGTCAGCATGTGCGTATGATATGCACACAGACACAGTTTCCATCTTTTAAAACCCCCAGTGGCCACGCATGAATCATAGGGTAACCGAATTACGGAGCAACCTCGTTACGTACCCTTTTCGCCCTGATGCCTTGTGACAGTGCGTAACTAATCGCCTTTATATGGGAGGGTTGCGGTGTTCCAGTTTTTGCAGGATTTCGGGCTACCGTACATTTAAGTTTATCTAAGTTTTTAAATGTTTTTATGGAATTTTCTTTTTCATTCTGTTTTTAATGTGGGAGTACCACTTTTTTTTATGAATGTAGACACAATGGTAATTGATGACAGGAAAATATGATGTGACTACTACGACTACAATATAAATGGTACAGAATGCCTCTTGGCATAAACTCCATTTGTAATTTTAAATAAGTAAGTCGGACTCAAACCTGCGATCCTACGTTTCCGGCGTAGTGCTCTCCCAACTGAGCTATTACATTGTAACGTCAATCACAAGAAATCTTTGATTCCATAGAGTTATACGATACTAGAGCACGTCTGCGATGCTTTAAGACGCTTATGCGCATTAGTCAAAACCCTAGGATGTGCGTTTTATACGCACAACCCCATGAGGACCACGAGAGAGATGGTGCTATTCTAAATGTTTATATAGAATCGATTACTACTTTGGCAACTTTCAGAGCCATGTCGACAACCTTGGTCCTCTTAAGGATCTCTTATATCTGATTCGATCACGCAAGAAAACTCCAAACCTAGCCTTTTGAGTAAAATAGAGCCTTTTAAAAAGTATTTTATTAGTAACCACGTCTCAGTGCCATATCATATGGCTGGTTACTGGCGTCACACATTGGTTTAATCTTTACTGTTTTTAGGGTTCCGTTGTTACCCTTTGGGTTACCCTAGTAGTTTCAACCCATTGCGCTGGTATATCTAAAACTGTTTACACTGCTGGTTCAGCTATTACAATAAAACACTATGCTCCATAAAATCAGTATAATAATAGCTCAGTCCTTTGTCTTGCCGCAGAACCAATTATCCAGTCCTTTAATTCGGCCTAGATTCGTGCAGGACTCGATTACAGGCGGTAGTCGCTGTAATCAACAAAATGGCTGTGTCGTGATTTGCAAAAATGTCTGAGTTTAACAAACATAATTCGCGAATTGACTGGCTCATGGATGACAGTTTTCATGCTTTTAGTCGACTGCGACAGCAAAGATGGGGTTATGTTCACAGACAGATTTTTGTATGTATGTGTACTTCAGTTCACGGCCAGTTTAGACCACAACCACTGCTGTCAACTCTGGACTTATTGAAAAAACATCTCTCTCTAGGGATAAGATGGCCTATTGTCTACATTGTTCAATTTAAGATTTCTCATGTAGGTAATATTTTTCTTATTGGTGTGCAATAAAGTATTGATGTATTGTATTGTAAAATATATGTTTTAATCCGGATTTTTATGTGCGACTCGATCGACTACTTTAAAAGTACGGTACTTTAAAAATTGCACCGACACCTGTCATCCCACAGTGAAACGTAAAATTCGCCATATTACAGAGTTTATCGTACGTAACTCACGATTATGGTTTAAAACCGACCCCATATCCTAACCTTAAAGTTAGCTCCGTGTAACAATTCCAACAAGTTATGTATTCCCTCGCAATTGTACATAATTTGTGGTCACGTCAAGCAGCCATTACGACTGGCCGACCAATGAGAGCACGCCGCTTAATACGCTTCCATATTTGAAAAGAAAAATATGAAACATGAATTCGTAATTTGAATTTGGAAGGAACGGTGTTTAAGGAGATTCGTTTTGTTGATTGCTTTGGATTGTTTATGGTATCGGTGATCTTTCATTTAATGGTGAACAGCTTTAATAGATTCCTTGTGTATTTCGAGTAAGACAAAAGTTGGCTATACTATCGTAATTTTTTTTTTGTTAAGTCTTGTATTTCGTGTTTTATTTGGTGTCATCGTTCTTAAGATAAAGAATAGAGATGTTTGACTCAATTTATACTTACATATTTTACTTAGAGTAGGATTTGACCACATCTAAGCGCATTTGAGGCGGAATGCTAACAAGATAAATGTTACCTATAGGTACTTACTTCGCTCAGCCGTAGATATAATGATTTGAGCAGTATTATTCTTTAAGAACAAAATAACCTGTGATGCATAAGGGTTGTCTGGAAGAGATCTCTTTTTAGCGATAAGACCGCCTGTTGTCTACCGTTATTCATAAATTGTATTTGTCTTGTTTCCTCATTGACGTAATAATTACATGGACACACAATCAGACGGAAAAAATGGCACCTTCCCAACTAATGCAAAATCACAAATCGCATTAGTTGGGCGATCAGTCTCGTTTAGACCATGACACGTGACGGGTCTCAAAAGTGACTTTATTTTCAGTGAAAAATTACAGAAATAACAAGTACAAAATAAAGGAACAGGACGGAATATTCTTTTTTACTTAAGTTCTATTGATTAATTAACGAATCCTATGTAAAATCATATCAATTTTTGTATTAGAATCATTAACTTTGTCCCTACAAAATGCACCTCATCACAGAACAAAAATCGAAGGAGTCGCTATAGTTTTATATTTTATTAATAAATTAAAGAGTGCAATAAATAATTATCCTATTTTTTTTATTCAAGATTCCCATTCTCAAAACGTAAAAATGGAGATCACATTTAGCAAGAGACAAACGCGAAGAATAATTGAAGTCAAATAATTCGTCTCTCGTGTGTTCGGCATAATCATGTTTTTTTTTTATGTTAATCAACAGAAGCGTAAAATGATAAAATTCATAAATTACAAAAAAATAGCTCTGTTGTTATTGTTTTATTTGTCACAGAGTCTAGACACTGTCAGTTTAAACCTTTGAACGCCAAGAACACATAAAGGCGACGGCGACGTGTGTTGCCGTGCATACCACGCCACCGACAAATAAGATCAAACTTTAAAGGGTTAATAATGTCAATATTTTGCGCTTATCTTACTCTCATTTCACATAGGTACTGGAACAAGGAGAAATAATGTCATTATTACTGATCCCTTCTATCGGAAACTTTTATGCAGTTGTTAAATAAAAACGTAACTAAATTTGTTATTAACAATTTACAATAAAAACGTAACTAAATTAGTTATTAACAATTTACGAGTTTATTTAGTTCAAACAAAAAATATATTTTAATACCTAAATAAAATAATAGTGAAAATATTTTTAGTATGTAAAAATATTAAAATCTGATCCATTCGTGCCATGTTCCAAGTTTGACAAGAGACTTCAGTCAGAATACGCTAAAAAAGTTAATTTACACGTAAAATATTTGTGGTAATAAGTAATTAAGTCAATTTGACACTTAAACGTTTATACAAAGAGTTCTTTTGTACTAAGTCAATATGTTGCTGCAAATTATAAATAAGCGTTATTGGCATCTACTTGAACATGACAACGGTGCCACTTTATTTGACACTTTTGTTCGGGTCTGTGGCTCTATAATAAATAATACCTCAATGTGTTTCCTTCTGAAAACTTTTATTGGTGTGCAATAAAGTATTGTTGTATTGTATTGTATGCATATTGAACAAATGTCAAAACCACTCACTAAAAATAATGTGTTTACATATGATGCTTATCAACTCAATGTCATATTTTGTGTAGGCAGTAATCTAAAAGCATCACCAATAAAAACGTGTTTCCTATACATTTACGCGTACATAAAAGCCATAAAAAGAGTAAATGGATCCATTATACACTACAATAGCCATAAATATCATTTTATATCATTGGCATTGAATATAATGTACCTACTTATTTAACGATGAAGCTCATCTCACGCATCATTTAATACAAATCGATCTATTACGGACGCGATGATTGTCGATGATTACCGAACGGCCAGCCAATCATGAGCCTCGGTTCCAAACGTAATTTATTGAGTTTCGAATTTTAAAAACGTAATCCGCCGCCATCTTCGTAATTTTAAAGCTACGTGTAACTGCTACTTTGAAATGATTGCCTTATTACGTCTTTTTAATGGCGTATCGTATGTTGGAGTAAGCGTCATTATGATTTCTAACGTATACGTTTTAGTTTCAAGCTGAGGTGGCCTTTTATCTAAATTGCTATTTCTTATAAAGTTTTGCCTCTAGATCTCTTAAGATATTAGTTTACTTTGTAGAGATATTTGGCCATCATAGAGGTACATACTGTGATTTTTATTCTGTAACTTAGTAAGCGCAGGAACATAACATAACCCTCTTTTTTGACACATTGTAGTCGGGCATAAGACGACACAGCATGTTGGCATTTTGGCGTTATAAAGCGATAAAAAGATAATCATACAAAAAAAAACAAAAAGGGAAGATTTATCGATTCCGTAACGTCCTAACACACGGGTAGTATGTGTAGACGTGTAATTTTTATAGTTTTATCAAACGGCGGATCATATGGCCAATGGCCAATGGAAAGTTTGTATAATATATTATGTATCGACATTGGCTCAGTAATATTTGATGTTCAAGTCTCAACAACCATGTAATTTCAGATTCATTACGAACAGAAAACTTTGATCGTTTCGCATAATAGCCCATACTTTTATACCAATTGTACGAGCAATTTAACATACACACACATACAGTTAACGTACAGTATAATGAGATTTTTATTTATTCATGAGTTGTAATGATTCCGGGCGATTAAACCACGGCTTCAATTTTAAAGATAATGTACTGATTATGTTTAATTCTGGGGGTTTTACATATAAACAGAGGAAATAATTATTGTAATAAGAAATTAAATAGGTATCTACAATTAGTAATGTAAAATATTAACACCTTCACTACGGCATCGGGTCTTTAAGACCCGATACAAGTATGGCTAATTACAAGTTAACTTAATTCCGTAGCGAACGTGTTAATGCGCGCACAGACCAGGAAAACCAAAGACCACCATTTTTAAGTTGGTTCTTGGGAAAACCCTAGATTGAAACTTTAAAACCTGATTTATTTGCCCATCGCGCGTTTCATACCTAACTAATGAGTTTACCTCATCAACAACTAAGACCTAAGGAAGTGACAAATAATGTTTTTAGAGATGAACTTTGAAAATCGGAACAGATCTCGATCGATCCCGATCTTTTTAGATTGAATCTTAAAAGTGATTCGTGATGGTTGAATCTGAAAAGTGTACTTTTCAATGCCATTAAAAGGCTCGACTGTGTTTCAGGTAAACTTCGTAGTCATAAATGGCTCCTGTTCCGAAAATATGCAGAATTTTCAAATATTAATGCATAGGTTAGGTAATAATAGTGAAAGATCATATATTTTATACAATCCAGTGCAATAGAAGTGGGGCGATAACCTTACTTTTCCGAAGTAGTATTCTACCAACTGAGCTACCGCATTACTATGTTAAATCACATGAAATCAGTCAATAAGTGCTGCATTTTCGGATGAGTGAGCGTCAAGGCAGTTAGAATTATGCAGACATTATTGGCACGTCCAAAATCGGTCGGAGAATTTGTTTGTCGTACGCTCTTTGTATCTTTTTCTGTAATATAGAAAATGTATGTATATAGGTACATACACTTTACTGTACATAAAAACAAGAAATACACATTACAAAAGAATAAGCATGTACAAAAGTGAACTAGTCCCTTTAAGGGATCTCTTCCATTTAACCTTTAAGTGAATTAGTGCTAAAAACAAATTTAAATATTTACAATGAAGCGAAAAAATTCAAAATGTAATGGTTCAGCCAGGGTTCGAACATAGTTTGAGACGATGGTGCTTCATGAAGTCTGAATCTTTACGGTAGATAGCGCTACGATGCCAGCCTAAGGCATGCAAGAAGGAACTGGTTGAAAAAATCAATAGCTCGCGCATCAGGTTCAGTGGTCCAATAGGACGCTCGTGTTGGCCAGGAAAGCCGATGGAGACGCAGGTTCGAACCCTGCCCGAACCATTAAATTTTTCGCTTCATTGTCAACATTGGGTTTACGCTAGCAGACTACACTTACTACTGTAATATTATAATCACTTTTCACAAAAAAATAACCGACTTCAATGAGCGAAATGGAACTTATTACACACTCATATGATTTTCTCATGGATATCTTTGTCAGAACTGGACCAATTTTAAATGAGACCACACGGGAAGCAACAGCTTTCAAATAAAAAAGTAATCCAAATCGGTGTACGCAGTCGAAAGTTCTTAGGTAACAAACATAGAAAAAAACATTGAGTCGAATTGAGAACCCTCCTCCTTTTTTCGAAGTCGGTTAAAAAGTAATATACGAAATACTCACGTCAAACCTTCCTTCCAGCGTCCTTCCCCATCACGAGGCGGATCGGGCACCCCTACCAGAACCGGACGCCCCCGAAGCGCAAGAAGCCCCGAACGTCCTTCACCCGTCTCCAAATAGCTGAGCTTGAGAAGAGGTTCCATAAGCAGAAGTACTTGGCGTCGGCGGAGAGGGCTAGCTTAGCGAAGACCTTGAAGATGACGGATGCTCAGGTGAAGACGTGGTTCCAGAATCGAAGGACCAAGTGGAGGTGAGCAAATTGCTGTTTTTCCTAGGAAATTCTGCCTGGGGGTAAATTTAACGATTTTTATGACTGTCCCATATATCTTCGCTACTTTATCGATGAGCACCTGAGGTAAGCGTTCTGACATTTTCTTCCATTTCAATAGGACGATCGCAAGCAAAGTCGTCAACGTCTTTAATGGATTAAGCATAACGCTAAAGTACAAATGACAGATGAGAACGTCATGTGCGTTTTGATAATGGGTAACCAGAATATAAATCGATAAAATTCTCAATCTGTACTGAAAATCAGTTTTATATGTAGATGGATATCTACTTCATCTGGCCTTACCCCATTTTTAGTTGTTGTCGGCTCTCCTTATTTATCGTCTCCAGAGATGTCGGTTCTGGATCGTCGTTGGGTCTATGTTTCCACTAATTTCGAGATTTTTCTTGATTCCATCCATGTAAGACAGGTCGTCAACGCTTTCTCGGTCCAGGTCTAGAGGGTTATTTCGGGGAGAGAGGTTATTTCGAAAAACAAATTATATGAGCGCGCGGGGTCAGCCCTACAGCGCCATCTATTGATAAACATTTCTTTACTCATCACACGTAAACGGCTTGATGGATTTTAACCAATTTTGAAACTAGGAGAGCTGACCATCCAGAAATGGTTATAGGACCCTTTTTACCCGACTGTAAAACAGTTTACCATGAACTAAGTTGCAGCTTTTTAGTATCTAATACAAATGAGGCCCCAGCATCCGAATACTTACAATAGACTCTGCAGCTGTGAGTAACTGCAGTAGTTTAAACACGATACAAAACCAAAATACAATAATAAATGGAGTATTGTTCCGGAACAATTAACATAATTTAATGAGAACGTTTAATCAATAGGACACATGTTTCGTGGAGGCTTTTAAGTGCCATGAATAATTCAACTACGATGATACGTTCGAACAATATTTAAATGATACGGACATTTGTTTGGTGTATCAATTATACAAATTCAACAGTAATTGAGTGACTTTAGCTGGCATTTTACAAAGAACTTGAGTACCAGCGTGAATAGTTTTATCATAAAGGGTAGATAGGCACGTAGCCAAATGTAATTCATTTGATAAACGTTAACGTTAGCAGAGAGAACATACTAATGAGATACTGATCTACAGACTGCATAATATCCATCCATCGTTTTTTAGGGTTCCGTAGCCAAATGTCAAAAAACGGAACCCTTATAGATTCGTCATGTCTGTCTGTCCGTCTGTCCGTCTGTCTGTCCGTCCGTATGTCACAGCCATTTTTTTCCGAAACTATAAGAGCTATACTGTTGAAACTTGGTAGGTAGATGTATTCTGTGAAAAATAAAAAAATAATAATAAATATACTTAGAACTGGAACTCAAAAAAATTTTTTTCATCAGACACATACGAGTATACGTGTGGGGTATCTTATGGATAGGTCTTCAAAAATGATATCGAGGTTTCTAAAATATTTTTTTTCTAAACCGAATAGTTTGCGCGACAGACGCTTCCAAAGTGGAAAAAAGTTGGTCCCCCCCCCTCTAACTTCTAAAATAAGAAAATGAAAAATCTAAAAAAAACATATGATGTACATTACTATAAAAACTACCAACGAAAATTGTTTTGAACGAGATCTAGTAAGTAGTTTTTTTTTAATACCTAACTTTGCACCTAATTTATATGGGGCGCTATACATACCAGGTGCAAACTTAACTTAACCACTTAGGGATGGAAAGTGTTTGTACGGAACCCTCGGTGCGCGAGTCCGACTCACACTTGGCCGGTTTTTTATAAGTTAATTTTAGTATGCTTTCTCTATCAAATTCGTTGAAAAAGTTGAAATGGAAATGTAAAAACGATCTTGCCCGTCAAAATACGAAGAAGGGCTAAAGAGGTGGCATTCGGATCATAGGCGACCGCGACTTACGCTAGGAAACCTACATCGATGTAGGAAACATAAACATTTACGGAGATGCCATGCCTTCGACGGCAAGCGGCAGCGGTAAGCGGCCATACGAGTGAGTGAGACACCGTGCTCGGACCTTCCGCTCTCACCTATCTCGTTGCTGGCCCGTTACGGATTCAAGAGGTCTGGAACATTCAGAGGCCGTGTGGTCGCAGTCGTGCGCAAACGTAATCATAACTTTGAATGGAATAGGAAAAAGTTAACATCTTTTTGTTGTCTCACTCTCACTTCTGCTGTCTCTCATAACACTGGCGCGACGTCAAACTTGAGTGAGGGTAAGCCGAAAGCTTTTTTTCTAGAGTAATAAAAACCTAACCAAATACCGCAGAATAGGCAAGCCGTCGGGAATCGGCTTCTGTGGAGGCCAGGCCACTGCTCTCCAATTAAGAAATAAGAACACTCAGTAAAAAAATAAACAAGTGCTGCGCTAAAGTATGATGGCATGAAAACAGGAAATCGGATAATCATTGCATGAGGTCAAGGCTCACTATTCCGAAACCCTGACATTACATTCCATTCCGAACATGAGTCAATGCGATATTATAATTTTAATTTATTTTATCATTTTAATTTATCTTTACCAGATAAATATTCGCAGGTTCTCATTATTGAATGAGCAATGATCCAATTACGCTTAAAAGTCAATTAGGTAAGTTCCCTTTAAAATTTATAACGAAATAATGGATTTTCAAAATGATTCTGTCTTCAAACTAGTAGATTTTTTAATATTATTGTCAGGACTCAGGAGTACCTACTCTATGGAAATAAGCCTTCCATCACTGGCTGTTTGCAAAACGTTTTATAACCTATAACGTATTCAAACCCCTCCAACAAAACCATTCCAAATTCAAAACTGCGAGACAATGCAGGGTCCGAATCGTGTTGGTGGCATCACAGCCGATTACTTCTAATGGACAAGCGGTGTTTGTGTTCGGACTCGATAACGCATGCTCGATACGCGCGGCGCCAATGCCACTGCTTTATGATTAAAAAAAACAAGCGCGCTCGTGATCTACTCTCTGATACTAGGATCGGGTTTTCTTGTTTATGCTTTTGAATGGAATAAAAGGATTATCCCATTGTTGCGTGGATTTGTGACAATGTTATTGATGAATAATGACGTTAAAGTGTTAATGGTATGATAAAACTTTAAAGACGTTATATTTAATAGTCACGCTCGCGTATTGTTCACAAATAAAGTGTTCTTTTTTACTGTATTTCCTAAAAATAAACGACATCTTATTTCGAATAAAATATACTTGATTTGAAGTTCGATTCATTATCGCTCAGAAACGAGAGAGATATTCTTTCGTAGATTAACAGTTACCACTTACCACTTATGTTTGTCGCTTTAATCCAGGGAAATGATTATTTTTTCGTAATAAAAATTAGAACGTAAATAATTCGGAATTCGAATAGTGAATTCAAATCGATGTCACAACACGTTGCTAAGGCAACCCTTTTCAAGAACGTACATTATCTGTAGTATCTTAAGCCCTCACTACATTAAAATAAAGGCTAGCTTGCATGATTAGTACCGATATGGTGGCAGGTATACCGTGTTAATGGGCTTTATCTTAAGTCCTTATTGTTTTGTTTATTATTAAGCTCGTTTATCGGTTAATGAGAACCGACTAGGCGCCGATATGCCGGTATTGAGTTGATTAATTTCTCCACTAATACCAGAGACATTTAAGGATGACGGGTTTTGTGAGGTTATTAACAAAATAGCTTTACATAATATTGACACGAAGGTAAAATTATGCTACACCGCCACCACACTACGCCAGAAACGCAGGATCGCAGGATCGAGTCCTGCTTACATTGCAGTGGATCACATTAGGTTTTTTTTTGCAAGTACAACATTACAACACTTGATCAAGAAAGTTAGTTTGCGACGATTTTTTTTTCAGCGCATTGGTCAATTCAAATTTGGAATCCATTTCAGAATGACTGGATAATGTCATGTACATATTAGGCTAACAGCAACGCTAACCGCATTTTTTTTTAAACGCCTCACTCCAGCCTGTTCATTTCTACACTCAACACTGGCAACACTTTGGACCGAACCTTTAAAATAAAAGACTCATTTACGAAAAGATAAAGATAAACGACGATTTATTGTGCAGTTTAAGATATTCTAATATTGGTTTACGAACATTAAAATTCCTGGGACGTTTAAAAACCTCGAGTTTTACATGTGTTTGTGTGTAATGTAATCGTTGATTCGTTTTCGAAATGATTATTTCACTTTGAGATCTGTGAGGTATTTTGAACTTGTGTTTGATTTGTATATCTTCTACATTTCATTTAAAATGGATTTTCGATACAATTCTAGAGTTTTATAATACTTAATATAATAATGTCTCGCTGCCTTTTCCCAGATTTATTTTTTCCTTGAAAGTTTTATTTCGCCGTAGTGTCATTGTAGACACTATTTGTGATTGCTGTAAAACAAACCTAACCTAATCAATAGGATAAAATTTTCAAGAATTATGGAATTTTTTTATAACTTCAAAGGAACAAAAATTGGCGAAGTGAAAATTCGACAAAAAATAATTTGGAAAAAGGCAAAACGGCACTAAGTAGATATATAGCGCATACCTATTAAATGGCACACCAATAAAATAGGTAAGAGGCACATCTTATCGCCAGATACAATGCACAGCAGCAGGCTATCAGTAATCCCCATATAAGGCAAACCTGTACAGTAGTATATAGCCAGAACCAGAAGGTGCCCGGCTGCCCGCACTTTGTTACAAAAATAGTTATTAGAGAAGATAAGGATTGTCGGTCGAGTAGGTATTGATGGATAGAGATATGGGGCAATCTCTTTTCTCAAATATAAATAAAAAACGCCATGATTTTCGGACACAGGTATATACTGAAACAAAAGAAGGTCACTTTGCAGGTTTTAGGCCCGCAATTTTGTATGAAATTTCATTACATACCGCTCGTCTCGTCGTATACAAAACGTAAGGCTTGGAAGCGTCTTAAATGAAATAAGAATGTCAATATTTGAAGAAAAAATATATTTTATATTCACTTTTATATTTCCATCGACAATACCGTGCCTACACCTATAAAAAACATTATGATAGGATTAAGTAAATATCACCAATTGATGGCGCCAGACTAGCATGGCGCCGCGCGCCCATGAAAAATAAAATACGATCCTGCATCGGGCTATTAAGATTTTTCCTGAAATCGTGACTCCGCTACATAGAAAACTGTTTCTCAATTATCTAATATAAGTACATTATAATTCCTTGCTATATCATCCAACAGCACATGTATTAAAGCGACCAATAATATCAGAAAACCGGAACTAACCTAACTCAATAAATTAATCATTATTAGATGCATTTGAGTTGTCATAGACATCGTGCGATAGGCCGGCATCATTTGTCACAGATAACGCCTATACATTTGTGTCCAATATGTAGATTGAGTGGACTTGCGTAGTGGAATATTATTAAAATCCATGCAGAATAATAAATAACAGTCTATACCTATAGCATAACTGTGGCACGCGGCTTTTTGTCGCGCGACAAATACAACTTCATTCGAAGATTTTATTGAGTCAACATATTTCGTAAAATTGCTTGCCTTCAGGGGATATACCACTGCCTTTCCTTACCGTCAGTTTACGTTAAGTTTGCACCTGGTAACCATGGCGTCACATACAAATGAGGTTCAAACTTTACGTAACCGGGTTGAAGAAATTGAAGTTTCGTGACTGTTTCCTCCTTCAAAACTTAACCAATTGTAACGAAACTTTGGAAACTGAATGAGAAGGACAGTATCTGTGGTAGACCGTTTCGATTTTTGCGCTTATTATTATTATAGAGCTTGTGTACCTACTTGGCGTCTGTTTGGAGGGAAATTTTGGCCAAAACAAGACACCTAGTAAAAAAAAGCGCAGAAATCGATACACAGAACATTTCCTTCCCATTCAGTTGCCAGTTGGTTTGTTTGGAGGAGAAAACAGTCGAGAAGAAAACCTACATTTGTATGGAAAAATTAGTAGTGATATATCCTCTTAAGTTAGCCAGTTCACGTACTCAAAATCAATTATAATTGAATGTACTTATGTGTCTTAACAATTGCACATGAATGCAACGCATAATATAACATTATATTATACCCTTCCATTAAAAGTACATTGTCACATCTCATTCATACATTACGATAGTTAGCACCCAATTGAATGGAAACAATGGAATCATAACTTACCACACCTATTCAACCTTCAACCACAAAATGAGATAAGTGACAGCAACTTCTTACTAACATATGCCCTTTTCTATGTAAATGAGTATGGGATATCTCCCATATTAGATAGTATGTGACAACGTTATAAATGAGATGTCGATAAATCGATGCTTGCATAAATTTTATCGATATCGATGCTTATTAGTCGATACATACGATTTATGGTTGTTTTAAATGTCAATTTGGTACGTATTTTACATTTGATAATCATTAGTTTGATGGAGTATGGAAAGTTATTATTGATGTCGTATTCCTGTGTAACAAATTGAGTTTTCTTACAAGATATTCTGAGTGTTTTTATAATCATCAATGATATTAAGAAGTAATTAAATGTAGTCTAAAATAATAAAAAAAACAAGCGTATTTGTATTACTTATTTATTTATTTATTTAAACTTTATTGCACAAAATACAAAAGTAAGAGTACAAATGGCGGACTTAATGCCATAAGGCATTCTCTACCAGTCAACCATAGGGCCAAACAGAAACTAGCAGTTGGTGCAGGATCATAAAAAGCCGTGGCTAAAAACCTAAAACGAGACAAAATTAAATAAGTTTGATATATATATATTAACGATATACCTATACATACACATATATGCAATACAATACACATACATAAATACAAATATATATATATACATATGTACCCCTGTAAAACACCATATAGACAATCAATCCTGAAATTCTTTGGAGAGATGTTTGCGCACCATGCGCTTGAAGGAGAATTTGCTCTGAGCTTTCCTAATGGAGAGAGGGAGATCGTTCCACAAACGAATTGCTTGAATCGCAAAGGAATTGGACATGAAACCAGTACGGTGAGAAGGAAGAGAGTTTGAGAATTCGGGAAGAGCGCAGCTCGCAACCAGGCCGAGCAGTTAAAAATATGAATTTAGATTTAAGATAGCCCGGGGTTGCTGGATCAAACAAAATTGAGTAAAGAGTGCATAGAATTTTTAATGACCTGCGTTCCCGGATAGGGAGCCAGTTTAGTTGACGACGAGAAGCAGATACATGATCATACTTCCGGAGGCCAAAGATGAATCTTATACAGTTGTTGAGCAACCGATCTAGCTTAATCAACAATTCCTGGGTGATATTGGAGTAGCACACATCAGCATAATCAATAATGGGAAGTATCAACGTTTGGACAAGAACAGTTTTGGTGCAGACCGGAAGAAAATACCTATAGAGTGATCTCAAAATGTTGTAGGTACTTATCATGATAATATGTGTAAATATTACGTACCTACCTACCATGACAACGACGCAAATATTTATACATATACGCCTAATAGAGTAACTGATATATTTCCATAAGTATTCATTGAGTTAAGAAGGATTTAGTATGGGTCCAATGAATATTAAGTAATGCTTGTGACATTATAGAACAAATTCATGTTATCCGAAGATTTAAGTTCAAAAAATGCAATAAAGATACTCCAAATAGCCAGAACTAGATAAACAATGCCTCCGAAAAAGCAAAGAAATTCGCCATCAATGCTCCAAACACACTAAGTGGGTATAGCTATGTATAAAACATGAAGCAGGCGGTAACACGGCCGGGAGGGTAAATATTGTATGAGCAGCACAACTCGGCAGTTTGGACCATACATTATTAATCGGTGGGAAAGACTCCATTTTTACATGCATGCATTGTTCCCCCGTTTGGTTTATTGCCTATTTTTGTGACTTTTACGAACGCCGAGTTTAAGTTATTGTTAGCGTTTGGGTTAAAGTTCCACTGAGCTAGCGGTTACAGGGGTTCTATGTGTTTAACCTATGTACTTACTGCCGATATTTTCGAACTTAAATGAAATACAAACGTTTGTTGGTGTGTTTTAAAAAGCAGCTGTAACACACATGGCCCGAATTTTGACCATGGGAGAAGTTTTGTTAATTGTATCCGTACTTATAATATTTTTAAAGTTAAAAAGAATAAATGTACCTAGCTCCAATTATTAAAAAGTATTAAAAAAGCCACATGACATAACATGCTTTCCAATAGCAAATAATTATGAATATTGAAATATTCGAACCATCGACTACCTAACTTAAAATACCTGGTTACTCTCTAGCTCCTGATTTTATATTACAGTTACTAACTGCTAACTACATACATACGTAAATACTATTAGACATACCTATATCTTTAATCTTTGAAACCGGTTAAAACAATTAATAACTTACGTAATCTCACCAAAAAATAAAACATAATTGCAATATAAGTGTCAATAATCAAATCAATTAATAAAAGCAACAAAGGCAATCTAAAAAAATAGATTTACGGAGGAATTTTCATATTTATGACTATGCATGCAACAGTATTACTTTAGGCTTAAATATATACCAAAGGTGCTATTATCAATTTCATTTGAGAACTAAAACTAGTAACTACGGATATCGATAAGTCATTGCTCAACCCTATTATTAATGTAATGTAGGCAAATTAAACATGGCGAATTTTACAAGCATGTCACGTTTAGACGTTATTAATTTCGAATCTATCGATAAATTTATGCTAAGTTAAAGCATATTTAAAAACCGAGAATAGCTTTCACCTATCACGAATTCAAGCTTGAATTCAATAATTTGCTTCTTCCAATTGGGGCATGACCTTTAAAACTTCTACGAAGTACTTTCGTAATTTCATCGAACTATTTACACGTTGTTAATGTCGTTCCCCCAGCCAATTCGAAATTCCGACGGACAAATCGAATTGGAATCGAGCTAACACACAATGTACCGCCCAATACACGGGGCGTGCTTACTTATTCACTCTCCTGGCTTCATTTCCTCCCTGTAATTCTTTCCCGTTGTATAAGTGAATATTAAAACTCCCTGAATTAGGGTGCTGTAATCTGTTGATACAAAAGAGAGGCTGTTTCTACCGCAAACGGTCTATTTCAGTTTGGAATGTACCTTCCGATTTAATTTTCACCAACACATTTGGTCTTCGCGCGGTTTTTTGCCCTGTTCCTTTGGCTTCAAAGTGAGGATTCTCTTGATTTTCGGTTTGGGACTTGTGACTTTTTTGGCTGGTTTGGTCGTTCTGGATGTATTTCGGATAATTGCTGCTTGTAGGTTGTCTCCTTAGGAATTAAGAAGCAAATCCGTTTGCTGATTGATACGGGATTCGGAGAATGGGGGACGAATGCAATTCGGATAAATATTGTTTTACGAACTGTTTTATTTACAAGTACGGTACTTTGACAACTGTTTACCATCATATTAGTAGTTATATTGAAGATAAAACAAAGTAATACTCGAAGAACTATTATATTAGTCTGTGGTAATACCAAGTATATGGTATGTACACATATATGGCACATGAAATACAAGACTTGTAGTTTACAAAAGTAGCTCAAAGAGGGCAATGTATTTTGGTTTTTGGACTTCGAAGCAGAATTTTCCTTTAAGTAACAAACAAGCCTAAAATACTTTTTTATCATTAATATAGATTATGTATTCGGAATGCATATTAGTGATGAGTCCGAACAAGCAATTTTATGTCCAATTTAATCGATAGATGTCCAGAGATTTGCACAAATGTAGACCGCTAAATACAAAAAGTTCCTTAAGTTTTTTACATTTATTGATTTGTCTTTTGCGTGTCAATGTTAATTGAAGGTCAATTCAAAGGGAGCTAAGTCACGACTATTGTTGATTTGCCATTCCTTTTATACAAAAACTAACCATGTTTTGTCCATGACTTGGTATATAATTCTTTCTCCTTTGCAGTTTCCTAATAAACTTTATATAACAAAAAAATATATATATGAGTGTCGTCCCGTTTTCTTATATTGATTAGAAAGGGAGGACACTACAGTATTGCCACTTTTTTATTTCTACTATTTTTGGTCGGACTGTAAAAAGGTGAATATGTGCGTTGCTGTATGGTTTTAGCTACATCCAAAAGCAGGAGACATAATAACAGTCCGAAAAGAAAGTGTAGATATTAAAAAGTTACAATAAGTAAAGGTTAACTGGAAGAAATCCCTTACAGGGATAAGTTCGCCCTTGTACACATGTATTGTTTTTGAGTTTTTGTCATCATTGTTTTATGTGCAATAAAGTGTTTACATACATACATACATACATACATACATACATACTGTAGGGTCGTCCCGTTTTCTAAGATTGAATAGAAAGGGAAGACACTATAGTACTATTGCCACTTTTTAGGGTTCCGTAGCCAAATGGCAAAAAACGGAACCCTTATAGATTCGTCATGTCTGTCCGTCTGTCCGTCTGTCCGTCCGTATGTCACAGCCATTTTTTTCCGAAACTATAAGAGCTATACTGTTGAAACTTGGTAGGTAGATGTATTCTGTGAACCGCATTAAGTAAGATTTTGATGCAAAAATAAAAAAATAATAATAAATATTGGGGGCTCCCCATACTTAGAACTGAAACTAAAAATTTTTTTTTTCATCAAACACATACGTGTGGGTTATCTATGGATAGGTCTTCAAAAATTATATAGAGGTTTCTAAAACATTTTTTTTCTAAACCGAATAGTTTGCGTGACAGTCGCTTCCAAAGTGGAAAAAAGTTGGTCCCCCCCCCTCTAACTTCTAAAATAAGAAAATGAAAAATCTAAAAAAAACATATGATGTACACTACTATAAAAACTACCAACGTAAATTGTTTTGAACGAGATCTAGTAAGTAGTTTTTTTTTTAAATTTTAATACCTAACTTTGCACCTAATTTATATGGGGCGCATACATACCAGGTGCAAACTTAACTTAACCACCTAGGGATGAAAAGTGTTTGTACGGAACCCTCGGTGCGTGAGTCCGACTCGCACTTGGCTGGTTTTTAATTTTACTATTTTATGTCGTACTTTGTGTTATAAATATAATTTTTATTCACTATAATCAAATTTTTTAGAGTATACACAGCCACATAGGACAGGAGATAGCTAAGAAACTGACAGTTACTTTTATTAGACGTTTGAAAAAATCAGGCCCCAGTCATTCAAACACGGCTTTTAAAGGCGTTATTAATAAAAAATCTTCAATTTGAAAAGGTTTTCAGAATCTTAAGAAATCAAGCGGCTTCGTATATTATGCATGACTACGGGCTCAAAGTTTGGAGATGGACCGATCGATTTAGATGCTCAACTGTTTTGACAATCGACGCCATCTAGTGAGGGAATTGGGCAGCAGTGCTCATCGATAAAATGGATGGGTGAGTTATCGATTAAAGTAAATAAACATAAAGAATCAAATTCATTTTGTTGCGCTGTCCTACGAAACGTTAAATAGCGTAAGAGTATTTTGTACTCAATTCGAAATAGGTATTAAAAAACTTCGGGAATAAGATATGTTCATTTAATTCAATAATAATAATAAATGATTAAACAATATATAAATAAATAGGAATTACTCAGACACAATATGATACATAATCTATTGCCTGCGTCGAATGTTAAATGTTATCTGGCTGTTGTGAACTGGCTCTTCCCTGTAATGTGTATATTTAACATATTCACGCTCACCCTAAGATTAACATTTGCATTTTGATCTTGATGACGATTTTGTTCCCTTGTTCCCTGCAGATAGGTAAATGAAATATGGAAATGGTTATTTCGATACACACTTTGATTATGATTTACAAGAAGAAGGTTGGAATCTCCAGCAAGCGACAAATTCACTTGTATCTGGAAATCTCTTCCATTAATGCTTATTGCTTTGCTTACATTAGGTGTAACCTCAATTAACACAAAAATAAATAAATTATTACTAAAACTCAGAAACTAATAACGATTCGAAACTAATGACAATCATATTTCCATATTATATTGTTCTTACAATAATATATATTACAATTAATATTAATTATCTATAAGGAAACATAATTCCGTTTAACTAACCAAGTTATGAAATAGTTTTTTATTTTCTGATAGATATTATCTATAAGAAAGTTAAGCTGGATGCTTACCAGAAAAAAATATTTGCGTAGCTAACCCAGTTATTAAACGAAATTTTTCATTCCTCACAAAAAATCAGGATGATAAATCCCCTAAAAGTACAAGATATATTTCATCAACAATTTGCGAATTTAAAACGGTCAAACGTAGAAATATAAAACGTTGGAAACGGGAAGTAATTAATAAAGGAGATCTTAATTAGGCGGCATGAATTTGTTAGACCGCCGAGACGAACGGACAGGGATGTAGAACTTTCTAGAACGTTCGAGGAATAATATATACTAAAAGTATATATACACATTTTTTTATCCGATTTTAAGTGATTTTCTTCACATCAGCAAGAGTAGATTTAAGTTCGTTTGTTTAGATTTAAGTTATACAGTCTTGAGTTAGTAAAAAAAATAATGATTGTGTTATTAGCAGATATTTTATATAAATATAGATACCTACGCCGTAGACGGTTAAAATATTAGTAAAAAGTTTATAGAAGACAAGACGGACGGACATACAATAAAAACACCTCACACGTTAATATATGTATAACATTAGTTGATAAAAAATTACGATCATAGAAGTAAAACACCATATTCTTCATAATTAAAAAAACGTACCTTCTGAAAGCCGTATACTGAAAACTAAAATAAATACAAACTTAGACTGAATATACATAGAATAGTGATGTAAGTACCAGTGTCGTCAAATGAAACCTTTGTCAAACCTCTATCCAGACATAATACGCAGCAAATTTATATCGTTGTCAGCGCGTTATAATCAGGCTGAAATTACTAATTGCCACCGCCGGCTCATTCGCTTTACCGCTTATCTAATTATCAAGACGGGAGTTTAACTGGCTTCTGTCAGCTAGGGATGGGGTGGAGGTCGATAAAAGTTTAGGGAGTCGATGAATGAGGTTAATCTTCAGTTGAAGGAGAACGGTGAATTATGATTTCTTTTGAAGAAACTGGTTTCGATTAAACGGTTGACTATGACTACACTATACGTGGCATTATTGGCGTATGATCTTAGTTAGAATTTTTGTATAAGTATGTATGATAGAGTATCTGTATAAGTATGTAAGTACGTTTGTGGCTTTACCTTTTTTAGGCCACTTTATGTCCAAATAACTATGTAAATAATTATATATGTCTATAAATAAAAAATAAATAGCATGTTTCGTATTACACTAAATATTTGCCTTTTCTTTGAAAATATCATTTTGATCGTAAAATTATTTACTCTGGTAGCCAAAATCGGTAATTCTTCGATTAGGTTGTAGAACACTTTAAATTGTAATTTAGTACCAGTCAACTACAGCAACTCTACCACAACTATGACACAAAACATTGCCTGTCTCTTTTCTTACAATATCGCATAAGCAAAAAGGTTGAATCGAGCGACAAACGAAGTCTTAAAGCTGCAGGTCTTCTGAGCATAAACTATTGGGATGAGTATCTATATACTTAACGATTATCGATAAAGTTACGCAACCATTTCGCACCACTAAACCTCGCTCATACATTAGCCGTTCTAATAAAGTTCTCGCTACGATAATAGACTTAACGCTTTGTTTAATCATTCATTACCCCGTCCAACCTAATTAGAGCCCTCTTAACTCGTTGTAATACCCTTTGTAACGAACAAAGCCTTCCACCGCGAGGGGGGCGCGGGCTCATCTTAATTTGGTGGTTTTAGGGGGGCCATATATCAGAAAGTTAGTATTCAGCAAAATGAACTTTATTCCATAGTCTCTGTTAATTGAATGTGAATTATTACTTCGCAGCTCCTTTCGGCTTATTTTTGGTAATTAAATTGGTTTGAGTTTCAGTGTTTCTGGATTTTAATTTGTTATGTATGCTGCTTCGTAATTTGTTATGTAATCGTATGTGTAGAGCATTGGGGGTCTAGTTGGGTTGGGTTGTGCCTGCCTTTCGCTATCAAACGTTTATTTTATTTCAGAGATTTTCATTTCTGTAAATACTTTTTAGTGATACCAATATTTTTATGATTCCTGAATAGGTAATTATGTAAATTGGGTAGTTATTTTTTACCTACTACTGTTCAGGGGATAAAGCACGTGACAGACCAGATGAATAGACATCGGAGCCTTAGTGCTAAATTGGGTTCCGTTTGGTATCCTTTGATTACGGAACCCTCTCTTTCTACCTGGCTATGCATCCCACATATTGGCCTTCCCTAAATCATTCACTTCGCCGTATCAGTCGTCGTAACGTCGTCTCCAGAAACGCTGCATTCGTCAGCAACTCATATGTCCTCGTGGTCTTATGTCTCCCCAAGATATCTACAAAGCCGTACAATAACAAACAGGTGGTAAAGGAACCCAGAAAAGTTTTTTTACTGCTGATATAAAACTCTTCATTACACATACATACATTTATTACCAAGTTGCCAACACGTTCGTTAACCCGCCATTTTGCGTAAATACACACTTAAACTTAAATACAGCCATCATTGCCTTTAAGCACAGTTCCCAATTACGATAAAAGCTCGCTTCTAATTGAAAACATTGCGATATAGCTTAAAAGCTTTATTCATTTCCACCAACATAACTCTTCCTTAATTAAAGGACTATCGAACTTATCTGTACGTTTTTAAGGATTGTCCAGATTGTAAACAGAAGCTGGTTTTGTATGCAAAGTGAGACTACTCAGTTCTTGTGGTATCTTAATTAGGACGATATGAGGCTGTCTCTTGTAAGGCCGCACATCGAATGTTTTAAGTTTTTAGTAAAAGAAACAAATGTATAGTGGCGAGATACTAACTTAAGAAATGGAGATTAATTATGGATACGGTACATTATGAACTTAACTTACAGCGAATAACACTGTTGTCCTTTCGTTGGCATAAGAAATTTTAATTTTACTTAAGTTATGTTTACTTATTTTCATATTTGTAAATTACCGTTTAAATGTAGCCAGTAGTGCCACTTTAATGCATACTGAGCCTGGGTATTGTCAATATGACAAACTCATTGAATTATAAATTTAGTCCTAACGAAATCTACTCGTACTTGCAATAAACTTGGACTTTGTTCGGTAAAACATAACAGTTTACTGTCTAGGGAACAATCTATAGCATTTAAAGCTGTCATTTTCGTACCGTATTTAAAACATAATCATGCCAAACTTTCTGCGGTACGATATTCCTTAGAATTTCACCGCCGCTTGGCATAAATTCGTGGTAAAGTTCATCCCAGTTTGTTTATTAATAATTCCAGGGAAGCTTAGCCCAAGTGTGTTCACCCCTTTTAAGTAAAGGGCATAAGACTTAAGTTGTGGAGGGGATATTAAGGAACCTTGACTTAGGAAGTTGGAAGAGTCTATTAGCAACGCAGAGTTTACCCTGAGTTGAGAATGTTTTACGATAGAATGTTGCTGGAGCGTTTGTCAATCCGAACGGGAAGACACGAAATTTAAAAAGACCGATTAAATTTATTTTGCAGATGATGTCAACTGTTTATTTTTTTTACGTTGCTTTATTTGAAATGGATTAGTATTTCATAAGCGTGAAAAAGATGCTGCAAAATTTCATCGGGGCCGTTTGTCAATTTTGAAGGACCTCAACGTGGCTTTTAAAAGTTATAATATAAAATATTTTGTTTAGTCTTTTTTCAAAAACCTAGGACAAAAGTATTTGCCAAAGTAACAGTGTGCCTCACATAGCTCGTGCTTGTGTTATACATAAGTAAGTTGTCATGTCTTATGGCACTTCTCGCTATTATAAGTCCCCGTAAAGATGATAGTCTCGACTGGTTGGCCAACTGATCTGGCTGAGGTCGCGGTTGCGTTGTGGTCTAGGCGATTGTCAGTCCTTGAAACCGTTGATGGTTAGAAGCATTAAACTGTTCGTTTTAAATCTTTAATGTACCTAGAGTAAGTTTTAAGTTCCTTGACTGGGTTATTATAATAATTGTTGAGCTATTATAACCTTCTTAATGTTTTCTGTATACTGTATTTCAGTATAACTCTTTATTAGCTTGATAGCAACATAAATATACTTTCCGGTTCATTGTAATTACCGATTTCAGTAAGTAGTGAAAAATGACTGCGTAGTTTCTTATAAGGTATACAATATTCAATAAAAAAAAAATAGGAAAATCATTGCATAGTTGTTTTAGATTAGATTTAGGATCGCACTGCTGTTTAATATCAATTTATTTGAAAGCAATATTATGAACATGTAGTCTAATGTCCTAATATATTATATAAACCAACAACCAAGCATGCTAAAGTAATTCCTTACTTATTATAGCAGTTATACTCATAACGTCGAACCTTTGTGAAACACGTAAATTGATTTGCCTATCGATAGTCGATATCATTCATCCAAATCGATATCAGTAATCGGCCATTAATTCCTTTGAATGGAACTAAGCACTTGCGGCCATGACGTTTTAACGAAATTGTATTTAAATATTCATCGCATTGATAAACGGATCAATCCGTCGACGGGTTGTCTGTTCTCGGCCATCTAATGATGTACAGCGATTCTCAAACTTGTGAGTTGTGAGTCATAGGAACCGCTCAAGTAGCACAAAGGCTGCATAAGCGCTGAATACAGCTTTTATTTAGCTTAAACCAGTTATGCAGCTTGTCTGTTACTTGGGTATATTGAAGCACTGACATGCTGATTATAGATCACAAGAACTTGCGGCCATTGCGTTTTCAACGGAATTTTATTTAAATATTCATACGCATTCATAAACGGATCAATCCGTCGTCGACGGGTTGTCTGCCATCTAATGCTGTAAGTTAGCGGTTCCCAAACTTCTTTCTCATCGGGATTTCGAAACCTTTTGAAGCACGAACATGTCTTACGGAATTCCAAAATAAATAAACCTAATTTCATCAACAATTTAGGAGTTGAACTCTTGTTCTCTTGTTGTATCCGATGCAGAAAATAATTGTCTTCATTTTGGTAAATGAAAATATAAGTTAGGTTTTGATTCTATCAAGAGATACACAAATTATTATTTACAACAAATGCTTTTGAAAATTAGCCAATCCTGGAATCATCGCAACTTAATTGCTTTATTTGTAATCGCCCTGAAAAAATCAGCTTGTATTTTTTGTTTGGTTTATTTTGTAACTATATTTATGCTAAGACATGTCAGGTTGATATTATTTTGGATGAGCCTTATCAATGATCGTAAGATCTCTGGACCCGGGACCACAGTTTGAGAACCGCTGCTGTGAATAATGCACGGACGGCCGTTACGGGCGAAGTAAGTTGCTAGTCAAGGGAGTTGTCGACTATTCTGCCAGAATAGCATTGCGCAACTCGTCAGTTGATATCGATATGTCGGCAAATATTATTCAATCTCTTTGTATTTACTTAACTTTACCGTGTGATATTATTATTAGGGCTGCTATTCTAATTAGAGTACGCAGTAAACTATCGCATCTCAAGTCGTGGCAGTAATGTACTTAAAGTAACTGAGAAATGGTAGTCAGAGTCTGTTTATGAATGGGGAATGAATGAAAATAAAATTTAACCCCTCATCCCTAGAAAAATAGATACATATATTTCTATAGCTTTAAAAAACTATAAAAGACGAAAATCATTTTTTCTGTCTTATCTTACCTATAGGTACGGATTCCTTGCCATATAAATTGCGATTACAAAGCTACTACAACAAAAAAAAAACAGAACATACAAGATCGTGTAAAAACACTTGTAATTAATGTAAATCTTCATTTTACTGAAGAAATGACGTAATAGCTACGAAAGAACACATCTCAGACACTCGCTAATATTCATATCTATTTATATAATAGCTACTCTGTGTTAACATAAAGCACTTCAATCTTGCTAAAATATTCTGTGCTCGAGGGAGCAAACGGTGGCTCATAAGTGAGGGGAGTAACAGAGTTGTTTTAGAAATTTCTCGAAACACTGTGAAGAGGCTGTGAAAGTGTTTAGTTTAAGACGGTTTTTAAATGTTTTCGTAACAAAGGATTCTTCTAATTTATCAGTTTCGTTTTTGGTTCGCGCCAAAATGACAGATTAGGTTGACTACCAGAGAACTTTCAGTGTTTTTGTTAATTACTTACATGATTTTACGATGTAATTCGTGTACGACTGTACTTATATTTTGTAGGTAGAGTTTAATTACTCCAAAATCTTAGTACTTTTATTTATGTCATAAAAATAAAACAACGCCATTTGTTAAAAGTGAAGTGTTACTTTAGTATTTGCTTAGATCACCTAAAGGAAAAATGTGAATAAAAATACAGTTACCTCAAAAAAATTATCTTGTAAAAAAAAAACGCTACATCCAAGTTAGGCCGAAACTACCTGTTGTACTTTTTACCTATATTTTTTTTATAGTATTTTTAATAATTTATGTTGAGTGAATATCGATAGAATATTCCCATCACTATAGCTAAAGTTTATGACTGTCAAGCAAGCTTGACTTTTACGGCTCAGCGTTGGTTTAAATTTAAACCGAAGTTTGAAGGTTTTGCAACCTTCGTAAGTCGAATCTTCTGAGTGCTATAGGTGAAGGTAGGTTTAATGCCTTTATTGCCTTTAAAGGACATTCAATTTGAAAAATATTGTTTTCTGACTTTATTTGGCCACCATATAGTTTGATTTTCTTGTTCAGGGAATAGGATGATGTATTTTGCGTTAAATGTAGTTAGACTAAGAGCCTTTCAAATATTTTTAAACACAATCGAATAAACTTTTAATTCGAACTGAGTTATTGGGTAAACAACCAATTTCGCCGGATTGATGGAACCCTAATTCAAAACACAATCAATCCTGTTGACTTGTTAATTGACGTGAATCAGTTGCCGTAACTAACTCTCCACTTACGAAACGACATAACTGACAATACTAATATTAAACATATGCCTTTTAGTCAATGGACTGATATCCGACTTTGTATGTATAAAAAGAGCTTAAGTGCCGCAATTCCTGTGCAAGATAGGCTGTTTTGTGTAAGTAGAACTAAACGTACTGACGCGTTAACGGGGAGTTTCTTAATTGGCGGCTAAACGGCGGTTGACGGTCGATCGATTCTCTAACTAGTTTGTCATTAATAATGGGATTTCGCATTGTGACTGAACGATATTAAGGAGTTTGATGCTTTTATCGGGGATTGATTAAGGTACAATTTTCGCCACGTTTTAAGTTCACATCTCCTTTTTCCATGCTATCAGTTTACGTTAAGAATGCGCCGAGCGAAATGTGAAAAATAGGCAGTTGCCGTCAAGTAGACAACTTCAACACTAGTTGTTTAAATCCATTTCTAAACTACATTTATATTTAGCACTTCGAAGAATGTGTCAACAACTTCTCCGTGGAAAAAATATAAGACGATTAATATTTTACCCTAGAAAACTAAGTGAAGTTGGACGAAAACTGTAAAATCGTAAGCAGGCAGGTTAAGTGTTTTTTGTACTTTAACACTGAAAATCTATTCTGATGTTCAGTTTAAAAAATTATGAATGTTTACATGTCAATTTGTCCGCATCAAATATTTTAATTATTGTTTGGTATACCAGTCCAGATTTATCAAAACTTCCTGCGTCGCACGACTGCATTGTGGAATGAATTGTCGCTTGCGGTATTTACGGACCGATACGACCTTCAAACCTTCAAGAAAAGAGCGTATTCCCACCTGAAAGGCCGGCAACGCACTTGTGACTCCTCTGGTGTTGCAGGTGTCTATGGGCGACGGTAATCGCTTTCCATCCGGCGATTCGTTTGCTCGTTTGCCCCCTATGACATAAAAAAAAAGTCGGTAACGCTCAGCGCAGTCCTAAGTTTGCACTATGGCCTCGCGTACAAATCATGAGGTCCAAACTTCGAGTTATACAAATCGACGCTTCCTCCTCATCTGTTTTAGGAACTGAATGGGAAGGAAATGTTCTGTGTCGGACCGTTTCGTATTTTCGCAAACTATTATAGAATCTGTGTACTAGTTTGCGGCGGAATTTTGACCAAAACCAGACGCCTTGTACACACATTTCATATTAATAATAAGTCGAAAATTCAGCAGTGGTATTCCGTCTTCGAAGTAACGTTTCACATTCACCATACTTCTTGGACGTACGTTTACGCAACATCCCCCGCCTTATTGCTTCACTACTCCATTACATATTACCGCAGCTATAGAAAAAGATAAACAATTTCCATGACAAAAAAAATACAAGAACTAGATAGATAGGCAGATAGATAGGCAGATAGATCGACAGATAGATCGACAGATAGAATTCTTCTTCTTCCTCTCTTGTCAGAGCGGTTGTGATCTTCATGAGGGAGGGTTGGGGGCTGCTGTCACCCGCCTCACGATGTCCCGCCATCTCGTCCGGTTCGCAGCACTTCTGGTGCATTCATGCAATGGTTTGCCCAGAGCAGATTTTATCTGGTCAGTCCATCGCATGGGTGATCTACCACGTATGGTCTAGTGCACTCCACTCTCCCCTGACCAACTAGACAATCAATGGAATCACTATTCCCCCTCGACACGTGTCCGAAGAACTTGAGTATGCGTGATTGTACAGTCAGCGTCAGAGAAAAGGAACCCCCTCTAGTAATGACATCAAAGGGTTCAATTTTTTTGTTCGGTAGCGTAGAAGGTGAGTTGGTCTAGTGGATAGTCAACCAGCCTCTCATGTAGATGGTCGTTCGTTCGAACCTTCGTCCAGGAAGTGGTTTTTGCTTTTTATTTTCCTTTAATCACCTTTTGTTGATTATTAATTTATTATTTAACATTTTTTTTAATTAGGTTAAGGTAGGTATACAAGGAAAAACGGGCTTGTTGCAAAAACAACTTTTATTTATTTAAGCAAATAGGTAAATGCGTTATGACTTATGAATTTTATGATCGTAATGACAAGTAATGATTTTATTTCCATGAAGTTAATAAAAAAAATACTGCATAATGATAACTAGCAAAAATAAACTAGTAGGCATTACATTTCTAGGAAATATATACAATCCATTTTTGTATACAGTTTTCTATTTCTGCACTGTGTTAAAATATGGTTATTTACTTAGCCGAATTAACTACAATTCATAATTAACTATAAAAGTTAACCGAACTATATACTAACACAACACAAGATATATACTTGGATTACGTTTAGAACGTTTTACATTAGACAACGGTTTGCTTACCTACCTATAGATATTTCAAGAAACACAATTGGAGCATTCCACGTAAACGTTACGGTTACGGCGTCACTACCTGTTTAATACTTTTGAGAAGTTATATTAGGAAGCTGAACAGCGGTATATGGTAATATCATAACATAGGTAAGTCATAAGCTTTAAGATTGATAGTGTTTCTTAGCAGCAAGCAATAGGTATGTTTTATTAGGGTAGGGGGACAAACGTAGATGTTTTCATAAAATACCCCAATTACCATATTTATTAGGATGGGTCACTTTTGTATTGAAAAAATTAACTTTTATTTCTTTAGGCAAATGAACGTTATGAAGTCTGGTTTTATTATTTTAAATTTGGCCCAATATTTTAATGTATTTTTATTCAGAGTATAATAAGTAGGGCATCACCCCAATTCCAAGCAATCCAAACAATGGAAAAGGTCAGGGTCTCCACCTCCTAAAAAAGCTAAGGCCATTTTATCAGCGAAGAAGGTAATGGCTTCAGTTTTTTGGGATTGCAAAGGGGTCATCATGGTTGATTATCTTGAAAAGGGTAAAACCATAAATGCTGATTACTATTGCATCCTCTTACAACGTCTGCATGAAGAAATTAAAATAAAAAGACCTGTATGATTTCTAAAAATGTGTTATTCCACCAAGACAATGCTCCTGTCCATACTGCAGCGAAATCTATCGCACAAATACATAACTGTGGGTTTGAATTGTTGCCGCATCCACCCTATTCGCCGGACTTGGCCCCTTCTGATTATCATCTTTTCCCGAACCTAAAAAAACACTTGGCAGGACGGAAATTTTCGACAGATATTGAGGTGCAAGAAGCTGCGACTGAATATTTCAATCACCTTGAAGATTCATTTTTTTTACAAGGAATAATGAAGTTGGAAGCAAGGTGGCAAAAGTGTATAGATCGTTTTGGAGACTATGTAGAGAAATAAAATTGATATAAAAATCCAAGTCTTTATTTTAAAGGTTAGGCTCAAAACTTTTCAATTCACCTGTATAAATATTATGTTAATTTACACATTTAGAATTAAGCCCTTTTGATGCGATCTTTTAGGATTAAGTAGTTTTGTTGCGGCTTTGTGAGAAATAAACCTTTTTGATTTGTACATTACAAAAAAAAATCCTTTACAGTTAAAGCTGTGGGTACGATAAAGAAAACACAGTTTATCGTTACACAATAATTATAATGTCTTAAATAACAAACATGAAATCGTCGCGAGCGCAATAGGTACGGGAGCGTAGTCAAACGAACGGCCTCTCGGCGTCGCGGACTGATCGGTACTAATGGCATCCCGCTCTCGCTCGGAGCTAGCGCGTATTGCGCTGTTAGATGTGTGTGTGGAGGTGCTTCTGTGCGCCGCCACATCAGCCCCTCCCCAGACCCTCAAGGTCGATAATGACTGGGGAATCGCACGACTCGCCCAGAACGCGTACGTTTTTCTGGAGTTTCCTGGCTCCTTGTTTCCTGGTTACCTGTTTCCTGACAACCTGTTTCTTGATTGCTTGATTCATCCAGTATGTGAGCAGGCTTTACACGGTCAATAGACACATTAACGTGTTTTCCACGAATATCAAGTTTGAAGACCTTTTCTCCTCGGCTAATTATCTTGTAGGGTCCCGTGTACGGAGGTTGTAGAGGTTTTCGAACAGCATCTTGGCGCAAAAATACGTGAGTAGCTATGGAAAGATCTTTATGAACGAATACTTTTGACGAACCATGACGTGTAACTGGTGATGGTTGCATATCTCGTATATGCCTCTGAAGTCGGTATACGAAGTCAGTATAGTTTTGTGTCTCTTCTTGTAGCGAAGATTGAAAGAAATCCCCCGGCAGCCGCAAAGGTTCTCCATAAACCAGTTCAGCAGTAGAAGCGGATAAATCTTCTTTCCACGCGGTTCTAATTCCTAACAAAACTATAGGCAAACGCTCTACCCAGTCACTGCTACCATGACACATTATTGCCGCTTTTAGCTGCCTGTGAAATCTTTCTACTAGTCCATTCGATGCTGGGTGATATGCGGTAGTGTTAACGACGTGTGCGCCAGTCAGTTTGGAAAGTCGTTGGAACACATCAGAAACAAATTGACGACCTTGGTCCGTAGTAATTTTATCTGGGCACCCGAATCTAGATATCCAACCGGTTATAAACGCTTCACTGACCGTTTCAGCTCGTATGTCACAGATGGGGATTACTTCTGGCCATCTGGTGAATCTATCGACGGCGGTCAAACAATACTGGTATCTGGTATGTGAATCAATTAATGCTGTTAGCAACAAGCAGATGGCGTACCGGGCTTGGGTCAGGGCCCGCGCCCGTAATGACCCCAATATTGGCTCGCTGAAAACAGCTTACAATGCTGCCACCAAGGTCTGTAAGAGAGCGTATATAAGAGCAGATGCCTTGCGCGTTGCACAAGTAGGCTCGGAACTAGTCTCGCACCCAACTGGGTCGCGCAACTACTGGCGACTAGCGAAGACCGTGCAATCTAACTTCTGCCAACCCTCGCTGCCACCGCTGAGACTCCCCGATGGTTCGCTGGCTCACCAGCCGCAAGAGAAAGCCGATCTCATGGCCAGCCTCTTCGCCGTCAACTCGCGTGTCGATGACTGTGGCTTGCCACCGCCAACTATACCTTTCTGTGGTGCCACGATGCCTGCAATCCATTTTAGGCATCGTGATGTACGTCGAGCACTACAGTCACTCGATACCCGAAAAGCCAGTGGTCCTGACGGTATCCCGGCGATTGTACTCAAGAACTGCGCAGCGGAGTTGTCTCCGGTATTGACGCGCCTCTATAATCTCTCGTACTCGTCCGGTAGTATTCCGGAAGCGTGGAGAGAAGCTAACGTGCAGCCAGTCCCCAAAAAAGGAGACCGTTCTGAACCATCTAATTACCGTCCCATTGCCGTAACCTCAGTGTTGTGCAAAGTCATGGAGCGGATCATCAACGACCAACTGATCCGATACCTTGAAGATCACTCCCTAATTAATGATCGTCAGTATGGCTTCAGACCGAAACGATCAACGGGCGATCTTCTAGCGTATGTGACACACCTCTGGGGGGAGGCTATTGATAAACACGGCGAGGCTTTGGCTATCAGCCTTGACATTGCCAAAGCTTTCGAT
Source organism: Apotomis turbidana (assembly GCA_905147355.2). Lineage (NCBI taxonomy): Eukaryota > Metazoa > Arthropoda > Insecta > Lepidoptera > Tortricidae > Apotomis > Apotomis turbidana. The sequence goes on from LR990301.1 coordinate 9,523,164, forward strand.
CGGGTCTGGCATAAAGCACTTCTTTCCAAGCTTCCTGCCTACGGTCTGCCCATGCAACTGTGTAAATGGATTGCTGACTTCCTGCATGAGCGTAGAATCCGCGTCCTCGTCGAAGGGTGCGCTTCGCGGTTCATGACAGTGAATGCTGGCGTCCCACAGGGCTCTGTTTTATCACCCACCCTCTTTCTTCTGCATATCAATGATATGCTACCATTAGGGAACATACATTGCTATGCAGATGATAGTACGGTCCATGGTCGATATATTGGCCGGCCGGGAGCTTGTAGGGCAGAAATCGGCACGAAACGTGAGAATCTTGTCGTTGAACTGGACCAGGTTCTGGACCTCATTAGCAAATGGGGATCTGTTAACCTGGTTGAGTTCAACGCCAAGAAAACCCAGGTGTGTGCGTTCACTACCAAGACGTCTTCGTTTCTCCCTACTCCTAGTCTCCAGAGCACTCCTCTTGGTTTGCGTGATAGCCTGAATATGCTAGGCATGGACATCCGCTGCAATCTTAACCAAAACGAATACATCGAGTCACTGATTACCACAGCTTCCAAAAAACTGGGGATCCTGAACAGGGTGCGACGGTTCTTCACGCCGGACCAGCTTTGCCTTCTTTATAAGACTCAAGTTCGGTCGTGCGTTGAGTACTGCTCGCATCTTTGGGATGGCTCCGCCCAATATCTACTCGATGCTCTTGACAGATTGCAGCGTCGGGCGGTCCGCATCATAGGTGACGAGAAAAGTACCAGATTCCTCGAACCCCTTCAATTACGTAGGGACATTGGGTCGCTGAGCGTTTTCTATCGCCTATACCATGGCGAGTGTTCTGAAGAGTTATTTTCTCTTATCCCACCCTCCCCTTTCCGTCATAGAACCACACGTGCCAGCTTGCGATGTCATCGTCTCACCGTGGAGAATATTCCCACCCGTACCAAGAAGTTTGGCAATTCCTTCATCTGCCGAACTATTAAAGTATGGAACTCCTTGCCGGCTCATGTGTTTCCTCCTTCTTATAACTTGGGACCCTTCAAACGAAGCGTGAAGAAGCATCTCTCGGGCCAGCATGGCAGTGTCAACTGACTTGGCACCGTTGGTTTCTCGTCAGTTGCCATTGCGACTTGGGCTCCCCTTTTTGCTTACCATCAGGCGAAGTGGAGCCACTATGTTGTGCCGTTATAAAAAAAAAAAAAAAAAAAACAAACGAAATACAACAATAAAAAAATAATATACAAGGCCACTTTTTTTTTAGTGCTCAATACATTAAGAACTTTTTTCTGGAGTAATCCGGAGGCAATAAAACGGAAATATAAAAATAAATGAAAATATACATATTTCCATTAATGGCACTAAATGGCACCTTTTTTCAACTGTGTCCGTTAGAAATTGAAAAAGAAAAAATAATGAACCACCCTAATATTTATTTACTTAAAATTGTGAACAATAATTGTGCCTGTGAATCACTGCGAAAGAACCAACATGCTTAACTACGAGTATTATAGTATAGCAATTTACATCTTTCTCTGTTATCACAGTTTCTGACAACCCTTTTAACACAACATTTAAAACAATGCCTACTAGTATGTGAGGTCAGATGGTGCATTTTATATATTACATTGATACATTAATAATTTTATTAAAACTTTCGTGAGACATATTTAATTATTGTATTAAGCGGTTTACACTCACGTGAAATTGTCAGGCAGGGCCGTTCCTGACAATTTCACGTGAGTGTAAACAGCTTAATACAATAATTAATACATTAATATTCGAAAAAAAAAGGGAAACTTGATTGATAACAATAAAGATTGTTTATATATGATTAACTACAAAATATTAATATTAGGAAATATTATTAACACATGTTCCTTCGTTCTAATGCCGTTTTATCAGATAAGCTACACAATCACTCAGCTGTTTTCCTCAATTAGTAACCGAGAGGATGGCCGTCACTATCTATCACTTCTTGAAGCCGATTTTTCATGCTGGAAACCATATTGACACATGTATCACTATTTCGCATCAGTTTTGTTTACCTCCTCGTCCAAATTCTTTTTTGACCTTATTTCACTGGAGTCCCAATTTAAAACCATCTGACCCCACAAGTTTTCTATAGGATTTAGATCCGGACTTTTTGCCGGCCAGTCAAATACAGTTATTTCTTTTTGGTTCTAGCCAGTTTTTAACGATTTTGGACCGATGCACTGATGAATTGTCCTGTACTAGGTAAATTTGGCCTTGAGGATATGCTACACGGACTGACGGAAGCATCACGTCTTTCAACACTTCTAGGTATCGCTTGCTGTCCATGCGGCCGCCTACTTCCACGAGCTCGCCTGGGCCCATTGAAGACATCCATCCCCAGTAACCTAAAAACAGTATATCTTTTAAAATCTGTTGCAAAATGTGATATCAATAAAATTCAATAGATTAAATATATACGCCGTGATCATAATTTCAATAAATTTATTATTTACCTAGTGTTAACCGCCCGCTCGTTCTCAGGTCTAATACGTTGTTATTAGGGTTATACCTTTCCCCACTTCTTCTCCATAAAATTTGTCGGCCATCCTTGTCCGACTTAAAGCATTTTTCGTCGGTAAATATAACTATTTCGTTTTCCCAATCAAAATTTAAATAACGAGTAGCAAAGTTCACTCTTTTGGTGGGGTGATCGTCAGTAAGCTTAATTTTTCTGGCCGGTTTATAATTATGAATGTCTGCCGCGTGTAGATGTCGTCGAACTGTGCTGAGCGACACTCCAAACTGTTCAGCACTTGAGCGTGTAGATTTGAAGGGTGCTACCGAGTGAGCTTGCACTATATTACGGTGTCGCTCTGATTCGTCGGTGTAAGCAATTGGGCGAGGGCCTTGGCGATCACATTTCATATCACCCGTCGCTTGATACCTGTGTATCCATCTACGAACTGTTTTTCTCTGTATACAATGAAAATAATAGTAAGTATTAGAAATGCATAACAAAACAGTTTATAAATAATATTGAAGCAGTAAATATGTGTGTAATGTAAATCTTACCGTTATGCCCATTTCTCGTGCTATTTTCTTTATAGGTTGTTCCTGTTCCCAGAGAACAACAATTTTAGCCTTCAAAAAAGTTGTTAAGCGAACCATAATAAAAACTTTTCAAAAACTTAATAAGCGGATATTACGACGTGGAGATATTCACACAAGCGGACTGGCACGAATAATCGTAACGATATAGGTAATAATTATAAAATGAGCCGAAGAATCCAAGTAAATTATTCTAAATTCAACCTTAAGTTGCAGTTCAATACAGCAGCCCTCGATACTTTGTAGCTAAATTACGATAGTGCAACAATCGGCAATAAACAAACTACCTATCTATACGCATTAGCTAGACAGGGATGCAAGAATAAAGTAAATGTCTACCACACAGATACGTCTGTCTGGTAGAGAATGCCATTTGGCATTAAGTCCGCCATTTTTATTGACTTTTGTTCTGTGCAATAAAGTTTAAATAAATAAAAAAAAAAAATATATACGTCATATTTTTTAAAAGATTCTTAGTTTCGCCCGTTGACGTAATGCCTCGATAGCCGAGCGGCTAACGAAGCGGCTGAGGTAACTAACAGCCAGATATTGAATCGGGGTTCGATCCCCGGCTTAAAGATTTCGTGTAAAGTAAAAACATTTATCCAAGAATTGTTTAGGAATTATAGGAATCTTCTAGGTAAATAGATCTTTTGTAATATTTGTATTTGGCATGTGATCTTAGCGTGTGAGTGTCCGCCACGCAAAAGTTTGTTTTAAAACTAGGGGGTTCCTTTTCTCTGACGCTGACTGTACGAGAGCAGATAGACGCTGCTTGAAACTTGAAGCCAAGTTCCTGAAGTATGGACACATTGGTGCGATATTCAGTCCAGGATATCCCCAGAATTTGCCTCCAGCGCCACGTCTCCAGAGCATCTATCTTTTTCTTCAACGTCTTGGAAGCGTACAAAAATTAGGGAAGACAAGTGTTTTTACGAGCCGGGTCTTATTAGCTTTGGTGATGTGTCTAAGAAGAGCCCATCAAAGACACAGATTAGCTCGTTATGATATCATCGGTATACTTTGGACTATGTTTTAACTAGTGAAAGCTTACAAAAACCATAAAGCAATAAATATAAATGCAATTAACCATGACTCTGCACAATAAACAATGCATTTAACAATTAAGTCTAATACCGCATGCGGTTGGTATGCGGCCGCTAATGGCATTGCATTATGCAACCGACACAGAAACCAATTGCGAGTGAATTATTTAATTCAATTATTTGCAGGGCAGTGGAATCAGCCCATCTAGGTCTTGTCACGCGGCATAGCGTCACCTGTCACTCTCTTGCAGTACTGCACAGACAGAGATAGATAAATATATCGCACGAGAGAGTCGCGCAAAGTTGCTTTATAGAGGTGCAGGTCTAACAATAGCGTAATGTCCTTTTTAAAGGACGGTATAAATTACGCTGGGGTTACAGATCTGAATCTTATTCAGAATAGGGATTATGACTGATATTGCATTCTAAAACATACTGTAGTTATATCAATAAAAATAGCCCAATATATCATGAAATACAGAAAAAAGTACCCAAATTAGATTTTTTTTTTAATCCAAATCAAATTTGAAATTATTTTAGAATCCCTATAATTCCTCAAGAAAACATTTTCTGAAACGCCCGTTTTACGGCCAAAATGGCAAATTTGTTTTTCCATACAGATATTGGTACCTTTACTCGACGACGCCGGCAGTTTCGAGGCCATTTATATGGAGCGTTTTCAGCGCTCCATAGGAATGTCGAACTTTAATGATCATTTCTGACTGGAAGCAGTCTAAGTGAAGGTACCATACAAACATTTGATCTCAATAAATTGGATCGATTGACACCCTCAATAAATAATAGTTTATGCCTATTCTAACAACTTTTTCGCTTGTTCCAGACGCCAAACAGCCGAAGAGCGTGAAGCTGAGCGCCAAGCAGCCAACCGACTCATGCTGTCCCTCCAAGCAGAAGCACTCAGCAAGGGCTACATCCCAGAGCCACCATCTAGTGCCCCATTGTCAGCGCTCCACTACCAAAGCCCGACTAACCCCGCCCCTCCACCGCCGTCAAACACAGCGCTCAGCGCTCTACAGAACCTCCAGCCTTGGGCCGGGAACCAGGGGTTTATGAACGCACAAGCAGCTAATGCCCCGCCGCCACATCCACCGCCTGTAGCGTCGCCGATCTGTTGAACTTGGAACCCTAGATTTATCAGATAAAATCAGCTGTATGTCCCACTCGAAAATTCTAAGAAGCTCTCTTATTATATACGCTAAAACAATGACAGCAAGCAGAGCTCCAATCGGCCAATTGAGTCATGTTCTCCCTTCAAGACGTATAACTTTTCTGAGAGCATTTAGGTGATGAGCCCTGGGACTTTGTAATGGCGTTGATTTCACATCAACATTTCTCCAAGCCTGATAAAAATATATGACACATTTTTTCGAGTAAAAACTTCACATTCAAGAAACATTACTAGAAATTGATCACATTTTGTGAAGTGTCCTAGGAATGCATAATTAAATTGATGCATTATTGGTGACTGTATTCCCATGTTAGAATTAGAGATGTGGCATTCTCGAGAACGTTTCCGGATTTGTATGAAGGTAATGTTCTCAGAACCTCTTGCACAACTGTCACACGCAACTATTTCTCGCGCGAGATAATTACCTGTCTCTTTCTGTGCAGTAGTGTGAAAGAGTGACGGGTAATGCTATCTCGCGCCACAAGAGTCGCGAAGCGCAGTTATACTAGACAGGCAGGAAAACATCCCATACAAAATGAGGAAAGTTTCCGAAAATTTTCGAGAACGGCACATCACTAGTTCGAATTAACATACTGTAAAATGAGATTTAAGATAACATGAGTCGGTTTCATAATAAATGAATTCTGTGTAATAAAAATAAAAATTTATAAAAATGGACATGATGATTATTGTAAATAGCTACTTATGTAAATGTATCTTACTGTTTTAGTTAGTAGATACTGTGTTCTATATTGCCGAATGATAATAAATTATATTGACAAATCCTCTGTAGCGTTTTGTCATAAAGGACACTGTATATTCAGTACTTATATATCTTGGTTAAAGATCTGTAAATAAAAATGAAGGCAGATTAAGCAGTATTATTATGTAACTATAATAAGTTATTTTAAGCACGACAGTAATAAAATAAAATTGTCTTTAAGCGTCAAAAATGTAAAAGTTTATTTAATAATAGTAAATGTAAATAAATTATCACTTAAAATAGTACCATACTTTAGTTCGATTTGTACATTATCTGGATCTCGCTTAATAACTCTTAGATTTATTACAATTGATATAACTGGGATTCATTGTATATATTTATTATACAATAAGGTAGACTCAGTGAACATTTTAATGTACTTACTCTTATTCATAAAATACCTATAGTGTCCCGCCGGTAAGAAAACAATTCTGACAGCTGTCATCTCAATACATTTTATCGATTTTAAGTTATAAAATGGCTATTGAGCGTGGCAATGCGTGCTCCATAGTAAAATTTATATACATTTTAGGTATTGGTTTAAATTGTTGTTTAAAATGACATTTACTTTTAAATTGTGAATATTTCATAAATAATATTAGTATTCAGGAAAAACATAATAACTATATGAAAATTTTAGGCTATGAAATATATTGAGAATGCGATGACAGGTGTCAGAATTAACTTCATACAGGCGGTAAACTATAATTAGGTACTTAAATCATATGAAAATGAAAACGTGTAAAACAGTAGCTTAAAGTTGTCACTCGTATTTAAAACTCTTCGTTTCCATACGGTCGTAATTGTTAAAATGCTTGTGATACATTAAAACATTCCAAATTATGTTATACATGTAGATACACCTAAGCATATATTTAGAACTCATTGTTATGAATTCGAGGTAGAACAATAAAAAAGCAAAATTATAAGGCAAGTGAAATCAACAAATTATGAAAAACCCTCTGGATCTTTATTGACGGGTCTCAATTTTCAGCTTAGCCCAAAATTATTTTGTATGTCGGGATGTTCGCATGTCCAGACGCTTTCTGGCTGTTTTCGCCTAGAGGTCACATTTCTGAACCGCTACATATCCTTAATTTTTTTCTCAAACACGCAATGTAAGGTCGTTTTAACGTGCTTTAATAACAGGCTTCGAAGTATCACATTTCGGTTGGAACAACTCGAGAGAACCGTAAAGGAATTACATACAAAATTTAAGGCCTAAGCCAGAAAGTTTTTTTTTAAACCATGGCATCTATGTTCATGAACAGGCTAAACAGCTGAATCACATTTTTTTAGTAGTGGATTTTTTGATTTCATTGCATGTTTGAGAAAAGCACTATACATGCCTAGCCCTGCTTGCCTATGAATGAGCATCATTCAATTGTTTTACCCTATATAATTTGACAGTATGCATTACTGAACTGATGTATTATGTAAATTATTATGTAATTACGAGTTTTCATTGCTCTGGTGATCCCGGGGTGACGTTTTAATAAAACATAAAATTAATCATGGTGTTTCACTTAATCACATTTTGAAAATATACTTTCTCTCTTTTAAGAAAGTGATTGTTCCTATATATATTACAATACTATATATATTAGTCTAAGCAAAGTAAGTATCCACAAATAGGAACAAAACACAAACATAAACCGGGCCGATGCCATTATTCCAAGAAAAATCTTAACAGCGCGATGTACGATTTGCAGCCGTCGGTACAGCGCCATCTAGCGGATAATAGGAAGACTAATCTTACGAACAGTTGTATACGGCACTTTGCTTTCATTTGAACAGTGAAATAGGACATAGGACATCGAAATATCGAGATTTTAGAAAAGTAGGGATTTCCATATGTAACAAAATTCAACAAAACTTGTAGGTACCACTACCACTAGTACATGGGTAAAGCATCGACAAGTGAGTTTTTATACTCGGGTAGGTAATCAGACATAATTTCAAGACAAAATCACAACAGTGCACTTTTTAAACCTGTACCAAAATTCTATACATTGTGGTACTCGCTACCTCAACTCAAATGAATTTCAAAAAGAGAACATCAGCATATTTGATAAAAAAAAGCACGTTACTGTTCCATATATTAATCTGTGACTGTTCCTTGATTGCTAAATGAAATACTGTTATCGATATTCTTACCTGTCATTCCCAAAAATCTGATGTGTAGTATGATGGATTTAATGTAAGTTTGAAATCCGAAACCAGCAGAGCATATCTTGCCGCGACTTTGATTGTCGCATGACTCAGCATCGCCTGTCTTGCTCACACGGTATTGAAAGGAAAGTGACAGGTAGTATAGTTGCCGGCAAACTTTTAGAACAAAAATGGCGGATCTGCGCATGCAAATTTGTACGTGAATCGGCTCCTGCGCAGTCAAGGTTATGCTCAAGAAGTTTGCCGGCAACTGTATTTGTCGCGCGAAAAAGAGTCGTCTGTCACAGTCTAGCTAGAGGTGCTGGATATTTGAAAAGCTAATTGTTTTAAAACCATCCTGAAAATTTACGGTATCTGAAAAAAATATGTCTAACGATTTTTTTTCAGATACCGGACATTTGTGTTGTGACTTGTGATTTAAGGCAATCAATAGAGAATCAAAACTTATTGAACCGGGTCTATCGCGATATTTTGATTTATCTTCATTGCGTACGTGGTCCCACGGCACGTGAAACCGTGTTAAAACGTCAGGCAATGAAGGTAAATCAAAATATCCCGATAGACCCGGTTCAATAAGTTTTAATTAGGTATGTGTTCAAACCGCGAGAGTATAAAGTGTTATAATCAATAGAGACCCGTTATTTACGGTGAAAAACAAGAAAGCTGGCATTTTCTAGTATAAGTAAGTAATGCAACGAGACGAGTGCAAAGAATAAATGAGGAGACTTTTAGTAGGTTAGGTTCAGTCATTTGATCGAGCGAGCGAAGTGCTTCCGTTTCAGCTTTTCCAAAATTTATTTCGCATGTCCGGATGTTTGTATGTTGGATGTTTGGACGTCCAGATGGTCTTCGGCTATTATCGCTTATTAGAGGTCGTATTTCTCAGCCGATACTCATGAAATTTTGTAAGCAGAGTACAATAAGTGTAGGTATAAGTTTAAGTTTATTCCAGATTCAGAATTTTTCAATGTTTTGACCTCTGAGATACGGCGACGTTACGCACATCACGTGAAGTTAAGCATTATATTCTGCCAAAGCGCCCTCTGTATCACTTTTCACTCAATGTAAAAATGCATGACTTGTGTGGGAGATAAAAGACGATGATGGCTAACAAAGGCTCAACAAAGTACGGAAGAAAATAATTGAAATCACAAAATGACTTGAAGACGATAACAATAAAATAACAATACAATACCATTAGAAGATCGCTCAAAACAAAAGTCGAATACATGCCCTGCAAATCACATACGAGCATAAATGAGTAAATTTAGTAATCGCCCAAATTGCATCTACAATAATTGCACAGGATCCTAACTTAACGCCTTAAGAAGAGGATATAAGACTACTCATTTTCCCATACTATCAGTTAAGTTTGCGTAGGTACTACTAGGTGCAACGTGTACGGCATCACATTCAAATGAGGTCCAAACTTAACGTAACCGGGTTATACAAATCGAGGTTACATTCTCGAAGGAAACCTTGATTTGTATGGAAGAATAGGCAGATGGTATTTCCTCTTAAAATGCCACTGGCTAAAGACGTTGCTCTATTGCCCCGGCTCCACACTATCTAGAAATTGACGAAATCGAAGTAGGCCGAAGTATGAGTTTCTGCAGCGAAGTGCGTCTCCACACTATCATAGTCGCCCAACCTCGGTCTACTTTCCGAGTAGTGTAGTGCCGGAGTTAGAAATTAGAATACTTATAAATAAAACTAGTAGCTCTGTTAGTCTCTTATCCCACCCTCCCCTTTCCGTCATAGAACCACACGTGCCAGCTTGCGATGTCATCGCCTCACCGTGGAGAATATTCCCACACGTACCAAGAAGTTTGGCAATTCCTTCATCTGCCGAACTATTAAAGTATGGAACTCCTTGCCGGCTTATGTGTTTCCTCCTTCTCATAACTTGGGGCCCTTCAAACGAAGCGTGAAGAAGCATCTCTCGGGCCAGCATGGCAGTGTCAACTGACTTGGCACCGTTGGTTTCTCGTCAGTTGCCATTGGGACTTGGGCTCCTCTTTTTGCTTACCATCAGGCGAAGTGGAGCCACTATGTTGTGCCGTTATAAAAAATAAAAAACCGGCCAAGTGCGAGTCGGACTCGCGCACCGAGGGTTCCATACAAACACTTTCCATCCCTAAATGGTTAAGTTAAGTTTGCACCTGGTATGTATAGCGCCCCATATAAATTAGGTGCAAAGTTAGGTATTAAAAATTTTTTTTATGGTTTTCGTAATTATTCCTTTATCTATGCTATAAGACGTTGCTTCGTACCAAATTTCAAGATTCTGAGTTCACGGGAAGCACCCTGTAGGTTTTGATTCCCTTGCAAGTGTCGAAAATATGCAAATTAGGTGCAAAGTTAGGTATTAAAAAAAAAAATTATGGTTTTAGTAATTATTCCTTTATCTATGCTATAAGACGTTGCTTCGTACCAAATTTCAAGATTCTGAGTTCACGGGAAGCACCCTGTAGGTTTTGATTCCCTTGCAAGTGTCGAAAATTTGCGGCATAAACGGCTGTATCTTTTGATTGCGTTGGCTTAGAAGTTTGATTTTTTCACAGCTTCAAGGGACAGTAGACCTGAGTAATTGATATAAATTTCAGCTTCATACGTCCACGCATTCCTGAGAAAAAGGGTCTTGACAGACGGACGGACAGACGGACAACAAAGTGATCCTATAAGGGTTCCGTTTTTTCCTTTTGAGGTACGGAACCCTAAAAAGACTATATCTCGCGGTTTTTTTTAAATGGCAGAAATATGACTTTTTACGATTTAAAATTGACTATTAAACAGTTTCAACCCCCGACATTTTGAAAAATATCCGACATTTTGAAAATTGTCGAACAACTGATTCGACAAAAAATAAAAATTATAGAACCCTGCTCACAAAAGTCCCAAGAGAATCTGTTAATAAATGCGGCTTGTAGGCAAGAACAGTCGGAAATCTAAACATCCGGATAAGTATATGAAAAAAAAAATACCATACTGAAGCGGCTGACCCAACTAAAGAACTTTTAAACATTTCGTTTTGATTGTAGGTACCAATTCACTGCATCGTATGAAATCCGAATTAAACTTTCGAATATCAAGTTGATAGCTTAGGCAATTACATTAAAACAACCGAAATTACATGAAACAATTCCGAACCATCAACCAAATAAAAACGGTTTCGAAAAACCCTAAACGAAATCGATTTCGAGAAAAAACTTATTTCCGTCCTTCAAAACGGTCGATTTAACGTCATTTAGGGCGACCATTAAAATGATACATACAATTTGGATGTCCTTGCCACAAATATAATGACAAAGCATTATAAAGGACGTGACTTCTGTACTGTCATTAGAATCCTTTGTTTTAGGGGCCGAAAACAATTTTTGACAACCCTAATATTCAGGTATCTGCTTGGAAAATGACTCTTCAAACTCTGTCCAATCCATTGCTGATTTTATCTGCCTATAGAAACTTGCTACTCGTATAAAACGAGCAATGTATTACTGACTCAGTAAAATCGACGCTTTACTTGTATGAGGTGACTGCGGTTGTGTGAAGGTTATTCCAAATGATGTTTTAAAGGATGACCCTTCGTAATCGATGTTTAAACAGCAAAAACTGGATTCACATTGTAGCACCTTGGAATAGGTATTAGCTGAGGTATGGTATTAGTATTGAATTGACCAATATGATCTGGATTATTTGGTAAAAGATAGTATTTAAATTTGAATTGATACCGACTGAACATTATTAAAATAGATCTAATTTCCTTGGTTCTTTTCTTACCTACATTATTTGTGGAATACTGCTATAACAAGTATTACTCTTCACAATACTGAACAGGAAACATGCAATTTAAGAAGTTACCGAAAGAGGTAAACAACAGGCGGTCTTATCGCTAAAAAGCGATCACTTCTAGATAACCCAGGTACTGGTGACGAATAAAATTTATAGTCAATGTGATTGTTAAAACATTGATACAAAGATCAAAGCTAAAAGAAAATATAAAATGAGTTTCCTGGTTATTTGAGATAATGGATTTATTTTAAATTTTTCTTTAATCTTTGAATCAATGGTTTAGCATAAAACTGTGGTGTGCACCCACATTAAAAAAAATTGTCATTACATGTTTCATAAATTTATAATGTGATTATTGTTGTTTTTCGAGTTCATGATGGCTGGTGGTTTTCAAACCATACTTACTTACTTAGTATGGTATCATATTTATTTATTTTTGAAAAAACTACACTTACATACCTAGTTACAAAAGGTAGTCGATAAATCGGAAAATCACAAAAAAATCACATGGGTGTCCAAAAAAAAATAAGTCACTCAAATGCACCCGACACATTTTTTTGAAAACAATTTAAACGAGTCGAATCTTCCAAATTGTCATCTAATAACAAATTGGCTGCCTGTTCGTTTTTGTATCGCGTGACTGCTGTCCAAATTAGTCCTCGAAGGGTAACTTGTCCGGGATCGAACTGACGACCCGTAATCAATGTAGCGTGTAACTGCGCTACTGGGTATAGTCGGGTTAGCTGAAACTGGCTCCTATCCGTTTTTTATGTAAAACTTACTTTTACTCTTTAGAGCAAAGTTTTTCAAACTGAAGGGCAAGAGTGAATAATATATCTAGTCTCTTATAAATGTGATCATCATGTAAATACTCAATCATCATTTGAAAAATATATTTTTTTTATTCTTTATACTTAATAGCTTCATCATAATTATAAGTTGAGTAGCTAAAGTGGCATTGAGTTGCTGACAACTGTCGTAGAACCGAACGCGTTCGCCAGCGTTGCGTAGGAGTAGATTGCAGAAACTACGAACTAGCAAATGTGGAGTGCCCTCTGTCACCTAACAAAATTGTCTATTAGGGTCATACACATACGCAGAATATCGGGAAGTTAAATGCTGTGCTTTAGAAGGACCCATGTCCAGCGCTGAAAATGGTCTCCCTTCTCGGAATATTCTATGCACTACTAAATAGTGAATACCAAATGAATATACCAATAATAAATATGCCAATTCAAGTCGATGCGGTTACAAATATCCTGACAAGTTGACAAGCGCATTTTTGTGAACAATTTACATGTCACGGCATGTCCTGAGACGAATTATTATCCACTATCGTTCTGTCTAATACGTATACTAATAATAAGCAAGAATTTATAAAGCGTTTTATATTTTATGCATTCTATATTTTATGTCTCATTCTTTTCATGTTTTAATTATTGGCCATTTTAGTGATTCAGATTTTTTAGGCCAATTGGTAAATATTAAAACATCCTAAAAAGTTTACGTTTTTAGGGAAAATGTACCTACCTACTAAATAAGTGAATATAATGTAAAACAACAAATTGATACCTTAGTTCACGCTTATTTACTAAATCCTATTTATTATAATTATTTTATCTATAGCTCGGTTAGGTTAGGTTACGTTCTTGCTATGCAGTTCATCATCATCATCATCATCATCAGCCTGTTTCAGTCCACTGCTGGACATAGGCCTCTCCCATGGCACGCCACTGAGCTCGATTTTCAGCTCTCGTCCTCCAGTTACTACCCGCTGTCCTACGAATGTCGTCGCTCCACCTTGTTACAGGGCGCCCTACACTTCGTTTACCGATTCGTGGCCTCCACTCCAGGACTCGTTTGCCCCAGTGGTCATCGGCTCTACGGCAGATATAATAAATAATAATATTTATTTATTTCAAGCATCAAGTACTCATATCTTGTTAGTAACTTAGGTGTAAGTGTTAGTAAATAAGTAATACAGTTACTATTACTATTTCATTGTACTACTGCTGGGAGCATGTAACCCACAACAGTGACGTAAGAAGGGACAGTCAATCCTGTCCCCTATCATGGTCAAGATATTGTTGGGACTGCCACGCACCCGGCGCACCAGAGATGCGGCCCTCTTACGCATAAAAGCAGTCGACCCTTGCTTCCGCGAACATCCCTGATGCGCTACAGAATCGGGGCAGCCCCACCAACACCCGGAACGCGTTATTAAACTGGACCCGGAGAGCCCCATATAGGCCCGTTGTGTGTATCGCAGCCACAGGCTGCACGTATAAAGGGAGGTGCAGTAAGCTCTGAAGAAGAGAGATGACCAGCCCACTGCCAGTTCAGCTTGCTTATCCGCTGTGCTATGTCGGTAACTTTGTTCTCTGTCGAATTACTTCGTTTCGGATCTGATCCCTAAGAGGTGTCTTCTTGGTGTGTACCAAGCATAGCTCTTTCCATGGCTCGCTGAGCGACTTTGAATTGGTGGACTAGTCGTATGGTGAGTGGCCACGTCTCGGCTCCGTAGGGCATAACAGGTAGGACGCACTGATTAAAAACTTTAGTTTTTAGACTGAGGTATGGGCGACGTGAAGACTCGACGCAGTTTTCCGAACGCTGCCCAGCCCAGTTGTATTCGCCTCTTAGCCTCCTTGTCGAAGTTGCCTCTACCTAGTTGGAGCATTTGCCCTAGGTATACGTATTCGGAAACAACTTCGATGGAGACTCCATTTACGGCGACCGGTCCCGGATCGATATGTTCATTGAACATAACTTTGGTTTTATCCAAATTCATGCGAAGACCGATACGCTGAGACGACTTTGCCAGGCTGTCTAGCATGCGATTCAGGTCCTGCAACGTCTCGGCCATGATCACGATGTCGTCTGCGAATCGTAGATGAGAGATGTGTTGACCATTTATATTAATGCCCCGATTTTTCCAGTTCAGCGTCTTGAACATATCCTCCAGTGCGTTAGTGAACAGTTTCGGTGATATGACGTCACCTTGTCGCACTCCTCGACGCAGGTAGATATGTTGTGTCTGCTGGCAGTGTGGCTATGCAGTTCGATAGAACATAAATAGCGTTCTTTAGGTGGCTCTTGCAACACTAAAGTTCTAATTTAAATACTTTTTTCCAAAAGTTGTATCGAAATTATGCCCCTATTATTAAAAATACTGGTCTCGAGGAAATATGTATTTTGAACATTATAAAACAAAATTGGCCTGACAATGCGCCAACTTTGTAAAATGCGGTCTGTTTATAAATGCATCAAATAGAAACAAGCAAAGCCACAGTGCTCCTTGTATATACTCGTATTTCTTTACTCACAAATATCGGATAGCGCTATAGTTTGAAACTATGGCGTGATTGATAGTGCCCCAATTATACCCAAATGGGGTGTACGAGTAAGTGGTGTTCGCGTCAACCCGATCGCTTCGTCCCCACGACTCTAATGCCGTTCACTAATAATGACAAACCAAATTAAACAAAAAAATATCGGACGTAAGAATTTTTTTTACGACGTTCATAAGAATAAAATTATCAATCACCCGAAAGGCGTCCTTTGCTGGAGAAAGGCCTCTCTTTTGTGAAAACATGTAAAGACTACATGATCAAAACTATAATGTGGAGGTGTGTGAGTAAAGTTAGGGGATGAAAAAATCACCATCCTCAAGTTATGGAGAGGGGATATTATAAAGTGTTTCTAAAAGATGAAGATAAAAAAAGTTCAGTTTATGAATATATTAGAGCTAAAATGGCTGATAAAACTAAGCTACGTAGCTGTATGAGGGGCGGGAAAAAAAGTACAGCAATAGGATTTCTACAAGGTGAACCAACAACCTGGTCAGAATTACTGGATCCGCGAGGGAGGCGAACGACGAGGTCTGTTTTTGAGCTGTGGACCTCTTTCAGCTGATGCCTATTTGTTTATTTGTTTAATCGTATGGCATACATATGTCGCATAAAACAAAAAGTGAAACTATAATTTAACATCTAGCTCCTTCACCCATCGGGCTGCGTTCACATTTGGAGGATAGATAATGATGATATACGAAAATAAAGATGTCTTAGCATCGGTTAGCACAGTGCAGTATTGATGGACTTTCCACACGCGTCGCTTAATTAGAAGTTCAAACCTCCATGTTCAAAATTCCATGTTACATCGAACCTTAATCAATTTACCGAGTATGTATTTGTATACCCGCAGTTGGCTAAAGGTCCACTCTCACACTGCGATGATTGTTTGGAAGCAATTAACGTGTAAGTGCACCTGATTAGCCCCGCATTAGATTTAATCCGTGCCGGCGCGCAATTTCGCCTAAACGTGGAGTTACGAACGATTTGCATAGAATAAAGTGTAGTTCGCAGCCTTTATTTCTACCTATCTTCTTCAATTTCCTGGCTTTTGTCCCATTATTTAGGGTCATTAAGTAGTATTCTTGCCACACCGTATTACGGTTGCAGGTTGTTTCTTCGTTTATGTTTATAGAGCTGAGCTCTTTTTCATTGTTTGTAGCCATGTTGCTGGTGGACGTCCACGGCCCTTTTTCACAGTTTAATTTATATTCTACACTAATATTAAACTTACAATTCCAGATTCAGAGAGTTTATTATTTCAGTAAAATCTTAACAGGATATTTATGGATGAGCAGCGCCAACTGTTGGTAAAAATGTCTATGTCCTCTTATCACGCCGACACGGCTGAACAGATTTTAACCAATTTTGGTAAGGGATAGCTGGACATTCATAGATGGCTATAGGATACTTTTTACCCAAAATTACGTAGTTGAAGTTGCACCTCCTAGTTTTTAAATAAAGCCTAAGTTGTATTGGCACATCTTAAGCCTGTTCGGGAGTCATATGTGCTTATACAACCGCGTTAAAGTTTTCCTCTTTGATGAGTCTCCTGTCCAGTCCTCTTTTTGTAGGGAGTGACTAAAAGTCTGACGGCCAAATCCGTGAGGTCCAAATTCTGACCAAAGGCAATACGTGCCGAAGACTTTTGGAGGTTATACGCGATAATGAAGCTAATTATGGTTCTCGATAGGTAGCCGCTGGACAGAGCACGTAACGCAGTGGACTCCAAGGTACTGCATCGTAGAGAGTGAATAACGCTGCGAGCCTACGGTCTGAGCTGAAACGAGGCCAA
Source organism: Apotomis turbidana (assembly GCA_905147355.2). Taxonomy (NCBI): domain Eukaryota; kingdom Metazoa; phylum Arthropoda; class Insecta; order Lepidoptera; family Tortricidae; genus Apotomis; species Apotomis turbidana. Next base: position 9,540,352 of record LR990301.1, read on the forward strand.
AGTACCTAGTATGCGTGCGTGCGAGGGCGGAGATGGGTCCAGAACAAGACATAATTTGCGACCGGTCGCTTCTCTTGTACTGGGTTTGTCTCTATGGTAGCTACCTGCCCGGTAGTTAACTTGGTGAATGGCCTCGGGGGGAGCTCACAGTTGCCTTGATCCTCGAGGCAAAACTGGTTGGGCTCCTTCCCGCGGTTACTGCCTGTTAACTGCCTGATTATACCGAGGAAACAGGTAGCACGGAAACAACCAGTTGAGCTTCTAGAATTCCAAACCCTCCTTACTCCCCAAATCCCACACAGTCAGCTGCAAAGGTGACGATGGTTTTGGTACCGTGCGGAGTCATGGATAACTCATTCTGGGACGCTATATCGGGCTGGTATCCCTGAATTCCCTGATGCGTCAAAGCATCCCCAGTAGGAGGGCTCCAAGAAGGGTGGGGAGCCAGTCTGACGAAGTTTTATGTGGAAGGTTAAATGGATTTTTCATTACCAAAAACGACGAGAAAGGGAGGACAAGCCGTACCTGCAAGGGATGAGGCTAATGCGCAGTGCGCTAAACTGGGTACTAATGCGGCCCGCAATACTGCCTCTGGCAGAGATGCGGGAGCTGGTCCCAGCAACATAGGTGGACGTGGTGGTAGAGGACACGCTGGACCCGTCCACTTCAAAGGTGCCGTCCGATCTTTTCCCCAAGGGTTGAAAAGCGGACTCGCTCAGAAGGGACCCGAAAGGGGACCCACTGTTGCGGGGACCGGAGAAGTGAGCGGAAAAGGCATGCCGAAGCCGATCGGCCTACCGTGCCGTACAGCCCTTCCGAATCCGACTGGGAGTGCGCCCCATGAAGCTGGTGTGACCAAACCTCAGGGTGAGGGCGCACAAGCCGAGGGCAGCTACATTCCCAGCAAGAGGCAGAAGCGGCGTAATAACGCGCGTGCTAGAGCCCGTCTGACTTCACAGACGGGCGCAGGTGTGACACCGGAAGCACCTACAATCGCGGCCCCCTCAGGGCAAAACAAAAGGCCACTAGGTTTGAGTGGCGATTCTTCTGTGCTGGCTAGTGCCTCCAAAAGGACGAGGGTAGGGTCGTATGCGGAGGCGGTGGCGGCGGAGAGGATGGCCATTATCCCAGTGGACTATCCTGCCGTCAAGATCCAGGCTGGGCATCTGTCCGCTATCCAGGGCGCAGTACTAGCGCTCCTGGACGGTGCACTTGATCCCCTGCCGAGAATCGTGATCGGCAACATTGTGGGGGGCGCCCTCCACGTCAGTTGCCAAGGGAGGGGGGCCTCCACGTGGTTCAGCTCAGCAATCGGAGGAGTGGTGATTGCTGGACTGCACCTTAAGGTCGTGGACGCCAGGGATCTGCCGAAACCGGTCAAAATGGCCTGGAAGACGCGGATCGTTGGCGCCCAGGACGTAAAACGAATGCTCCGTGTGCTGCAGAGGCTTAATCCTATGCTGCATACGGAGCAATGGAAGATAGTGGACACCCTGATGTCAGATGCAAGCACCCGACGCATCATCCTGATGGATCGGGAGTCGGCGGATGTCATCAAGGCCGGTCCAACTATCAACTCTTCACGGGGGTCGATCTAAGCTCCTTCAAGCTCCTCGAGGATGTGGAGGAGAGGATGCATGGGAGGGCAGAGATCGACCATCGGGCAACCGAGGGTGTGGCGGCCACGGAGGGAGATGTGGCCGCAGGTGGGGATGCGAACCCAGTGGGTGGCGCAGACCTGGAGGGTCCTACCGATGACGCCGTAAACGTCGAGGCCAAGGAGGCACTGTCGGCAGACGGTGCGGAGGCTGAGACGATAGAGGCAGAGGTGGGCACGGAGCCGGACGCGATGATGGTGGAGAGGGAGTGGAGGGAGGATTGTGCCGGGTCACGCATAGGTCGGGAGTCATCGCCGTTGTCAACGGTGGACTCGGAGGCCTTGCGAGATCTGGCTGATCTCTACCTAGGAGGCGACCTCTCCCCCATGTCTAGCGAGGCGCCACAAAACTCGGCCACTGATCTCAGCGGCCCCAAAAAACAATAATGGCGCAATGGCGGGTGTAAGGTGTGTACAAATAAACTTACAACACAATAAAGCAGCCACAGCCCTTCTGGCGAGGCAGTTAATTAGCGATAAATTCGACATTGCTGTAATACAAGAACCGTTTATTTTTATAAAGGGGAAATTAGAGGTTTGGGCGGAACTGGTGGTACCATAGTGTACCACTGTTCCGATGATAACATGAGGAAATGCATTTACGTCAGAAATGGCATTGATGCTATGCCCTTACATGCTTTCTGTTCCAGGGATCTTACCAGTGTTAAGATCCAGAGCAAAGGGGAGGGGAAGGCTATTATCTTCTCGTCAGCCTACCTCCCTTACGAGGCGACGGACCCGATTACACAGCAGCTACGGGATCTTGTCGCGGAAGGCAACAAGGCGAACACCGACCTGATCATCGGCTGCGACGCAAATGCTCACAATGTCATCTGGGGCAGCTCGGATGTCAACAAGAGAGGGGAGAAGGTACTGGATTTTCTGGTGAGTTCTTCCTTACAAATTATTAATAAGGGCAATGAACCAACCTTTGACAACGCAAGGCGAGGTCAGGTAATTGATATAACGTTGGCTTCTAAAAACATTAGTAAAAGTATCAACTCATGGCATGTTTCTAGGGAAATTTCTTTATCAGATCACAGATACATATGCTTTAGGTACAACACAAAGATAGAAGTAGAAACTGTACTCAAAAGGAACCCTAGGAACACTAACTGGGAAGCATACAAAGCTGACCTAAAAGTGGAACTAGGTGATCCTAAAGGTAAGCTCAACTCTATTATTGATATAGAGTTTGAAGCTGACAAAATAGTACAAGCGGTATATACAGCCTGGATCGACAACTGCCCCGAAAAGAAAATTATGGCAAAACGAATACCCTGGTGGAACCCAGAGATAGCAAAACTCAGGAAAGAAACCAGGGCTATTTTCAATGACGCAAAAGCCTCAAATAACTTTGAGAGCTATGCACGAAAGCTCACAGAATATAAGGCTGTGAGAAAGGCAAAAAGAAGCGCGTGGAGGGGTCACTGTGACCAGATAGGGTCTATACCAGAAAGTATGAGACTAACAAAAGCACTAGCTACGTCGAAGTCAGTCCCGCTTACAACCATTAAGGGCAGTGACGGGAAAATGACGGAGACAGGCCTAGAAACCCTAAAAATTATGTGTAGCATACACTTTCCAGGCTCAGTGACACACGAGAGCGAATAAGACGATGTTGCAATTAGTGTAGTGGAACAAAGCGCAAGCACAACCAGACACAACTGGGAGACGTCGAAAAAGGTAGTAGACCATAACAAATTGAAATGGGCAATTTCAACGTTCCAGCCGTTCAAGGCTCCGGGACCAGATGGAATCTACCCGGTACTACTACAAGAAGGCGCAAACGTACTCATTCCTCACCTGAGTAGACTGTACAGAGCGTCTATAGCATTGGACACATACCACGAGTATGGAGAATGGTAAAAGTAATATACCTGCCTAAAACAGGCAAGGCGGACTACGGAGAAGCCAAATCGTACAGGCCTATAAGTCTGTCTTCATTCTTCCTAAAAACATTGGAAAAACTGGTGGACAGACATATAAGGGATGGTCCATTAAAAAGACGTCCGTTGCACAAACTACAATGTTCGTACCAACCTGGAAAGTCAACCGATACCGCGTTGCACCTGGTAACAACCAGAGCCGAACGGGCCATAGAAAATCAGGAACTATGCCTGGCGGCTTTTCTAGACGTGGAAGGAGCGTTTGATCGCACCACGTACCAAGCTATCAGTGAAGCAGCTGCAAGACATGGCATAGAACCGACCATCTGCAAATGGATAGGCAACATGTTAAACGCCAGGCTAATAAAGTCGTCTCTGATGGGAGATGAAATACTAGCTACGGCTACAAAAGGGTGTCCCCAGGGAGGAGTACTCTCACCTACTCTATGGAGTCTGGTGGTAAACTCCCTAATGGAGGAACTCAACAGTGGTCCTATCTATACGGTAGGATATGCAGATGATCTGGTGATTCTCGTAAATGGGAAATTTCCCAGTACGGTATCAGCAATTATGAGTGAAGCACTGAGGAAAGTGGAGAAATGGTGTAACAATCGCCAATTATCCATTAACCCAGGCAAAACAGTGGTAATACCATTTACGAGAAAGAGGATTCTTAAGGACATGCAGGAACTAAAACTGTATGGACAGGTACTCGAAATGTCCAGTGAGGTGAAATATCTTGGTGTCATACTAGATAAGGAACTCAATTGGAAAAAGCATGTCGATCACACCATAACAAAGGCTCTCAGAGTATTTGGGATGTGTAGATCAGCGTATGGTAAGACGTGGGGATTAAGTCCAAAGGTACTAAAGTGGATTTATACCATGATGGTACGACCAATCATCCTATATGGCAGCCTCGTATGGTGGCCAAGGACGTTGAGGAGCACATGCAGAGACGCCTTGACGAAGGTGCAAAGAACGGCGTGCATGGCTATAACAGGGGCGTTTAGAACTACGCCAACCGCAGCGCTAGAAATATTGCTAGATCTACAACCGCTACATTACATATAGTGATACAGTCCGAAGCGCGCAAATCACTGCACAGGTTAAAAACAATGGACCTGTGGAGTTACTGCACGCCGAAGACTAAGCACACTAACATGGAAAGCAACAATTTTCTTGACAGAATAACAACCATGAGCTGCGATAAAATGCAGCCTAAGTTTGTATTAAATAGGAACTTCAAGGTACAAGTTCCAACGAGGGCGGAATGGGCCGAGGGTCGCGAGCCACCTACAGCAGATGGTGAGGACATTATTTGGTACACTGATGGATCAAAAATGGGATCAGGTACGGGAGCAGGCATTCATGCAAACGACTTCAATGCAAGTACAAGTATGGGAGGTTATGCGACTGTCTTCCAAGCGGAGACATACGCTATTGCGGTGTAGCCCTCAGCTGATAAGAATCATAATTGATACACACGTGTCGGTTCAAGGGAACAAATAGAACCTTGACCAACAAGGCCATTTGCTGCGCAAATCACGTGCAGATAAAGGAACTGAATCATATGTTGATTAGTATATAAGAAACTGTTTTTTCTAATAAAAGGTTCATTCTAACACCGAGCTTCGTCGTATCATTACCTCCCGTACCGACCACACTTCACTATAATCGCCTGTGCCCAGGAGAACATAGATAGACTTACCAGAGGGAAGCACATCTACATACTCAGTGACAGTCAAGCGGCACTTAAAGCGCTAGGTGCGCCTAAAGTGGATTCTAGACTTGTGTATAATGGCTAGGGAATGCAATAACCGGAAAAATATCGTAACCGGGTTTCCTATCGGTTATGATCGTAAAATAACCGATAACCGGTTATAACCGAAAAAATATTAAAATAACAAATAATGACGTAAATATTGGGAAAAAAGCGGTATAAATAAAATATGTACATCTCATTAATATTTTAAATATCTTTAACAAAGGATAATAAGCTTCTATCATTACCTAAATCAAGAGTTAAAATAAAATCACCTCATAACATAATCAGATGTCTAACACAAAAATGTTAAGTATATTTATATTCATTACAAGCAACGATAAAATATCTCAAATTCTCAATCACAAATGTTCAAGGCTTGTTTTGTTATTATTTATGCTAAGGAAACAAAAAGGACGACACTTTTAACGTAATTTCTGCGTGTGTTGATGACTATTAGTCACTAGCGACGTAAGTTCATACAATGTAATTATTTTTACTTGACGAGGCACTATACCATACCATTTATACCGTACTCGTATTATTTAATTAAACATCCAGTTAACGTACTTCAGCATGTAATACAGCATCATCATCCTCCTAGCCTTTTGTCCCATTTTTTGAGAATGAATTCTCAATAGGGGTCGGCTACCTAAATCCCAAGATGTGGCGTAGGCACTAGTTTTTACGCAAGCGACTGCCATCTGACCTTCCAACCCAGAGGGGAAACTAGGCCTTATTGGGCTTAGGTGGTTTCCTCACGATGTTTTCCTTCACCGAAAAGCGAGTGGTAAATATCAAATGACATTCCGTACATAAGTTCCGAAAAACTCATTGGTACGGGCCGGATTCGAACCCACGACCTCCGGATTGAAAGTCGCATGCCCTAACCACTAGGCTACCACCGCTTTTTTTTTTACATGTAATAGCATTTAGAGTTAAATATACGCTGAACGATAAATAAAGAGATCGTGTTTTTGAAAAATTTAAGTAAGCGTATGCTTATTTAGCATTAGAAGAAATAACCGAAAAATAACCGTAACCGGTTCTGTTACTCCCAAAACCCGGTTACACACTTAGACCAACATAACCGGTTAAAACCGGTTTTTACGGTTTCGGTTATAACCGGGTTGCATTCCCTAATAATGGCGTCCTAGCTTTGAACAAGCTTGGAAGGCACAATAAGGTGCAACTGGTATGGATCCCAGGGCATGAAGGCTTCATCGTTAATGAAATTGCAGATGAACTTGCTAGAAAAGGGTCTGCGACAAGTTTCATAGGACCTGAACCATGTGTGGGTCTCTCGCAGGGAACCATAGCAACAGCCATCAAGGACTATGCCAAAAACCAGCACCAACAAGAGTGGAGGAAAATGGCAGGCTTGAGGCACTCAAAGCTATTCATGGAATGTATAGAATCAGGCTGGACCAAGAAATTATGGGAATACAGCAAAAGACAGCTCCGAATCATAACGGGGGTGTTTACTGGTCACTTTGGGGTCAAAGGACTATTGGCCAAGTTGGGACTGTCTGACAATACAGATTGTAGAATGTGTGGCGAGGAGGCAGAGACAATGAAGCACATACTGTGTGGATGTCATGCCCTCGCCAGACTCAGAATGAAGGAATTCGGTATTGGTTACCCAGAACCGAAGGAATTCCAGGCACTACCAACTGGTTCCATCATCCGATATATGAAGGTGGTGGAACAATCCTTTGAGTAGGCGCGATGGGGGTAACTACACAAAAGATCCCATTGGGTCGAAGTGTATCCGCAAGGACCCCTTCCTAATAAGATAAGATAAGATAAGACCTAGTATGCGTGGTGTTATTTGTCAGAAAAAATCTGGGCTTAGCCCTCTGCATAGCTCGCTGAGTAACTCTAAATTGGTGTACCAAACGCAACATTAGTGTCCAACGTCCAGGCTCTATAGGAGGTTAAGGGCTGACTGGTGGGGTGCTAACTTGCAGCGAATGTGGCCGCACATTTGCTGCGAAAATTGGCTACGTCAGCCACCTGAGAGCTCATGAGCGACGCTCTCATTGGTGGGACGCAAAAGCTTTGTTGTTAGGTTTTAAGATATGAGCCACCATCCACTCCTATGAGTCTATCTCTCACAGTGGTTTTTTACCCCCCATCACCTTCCGTTTTTATTCGCACATTTATAGCTAGCCGCAGAGGCGATTGTGAGTTTGCTCATCGCATCGCCACGCCCCTCAACCAATTGTGTTGCATTTTAGACGTACACCCAATAAAGCACAATTCTTTGGCGGCTTTTGCGAATATCAAAGGAAGAAACCTTCTGTAGTATACGTATTTTATTCTGTTCCTTTGCCAAATAGTTTCTCCAAAGTGTCACCGCTGCAGGTTGGGATTTAGCCGGCTCATTAGTGTACCACAGTTTATGCGGAGAGCACTAACGTATTGGATTTCGAGTATTTTACACACTACTTAGCGTGAATTGGGTTTATGATAACGTACAATTGTACGTACCCGTGTAAAGTATACGTTTTTGGGATGAAATACAGTTACTATACCAGGGCATGATTCCAAGAAAAACTATTGTCTCCATACATCGGTATAGGTCCCGGTTAGTTTATCAACTGCAAATAAGTTTTTAATCAAAAAAATATGTATATACTTATATGTATATTTTTAGTAATATATGTAACTACAAGTTTACGGTTTCGGAAGTTTTTATTCACTTGTGCTACAGAATGTTACTTCTTGCCAAAGTTAATGTTTCAACGGGAAATGGGTTCCTTACCTTTTTGATTCTCTTGCAAGCGTCAACAAATGCAGCATAAAGGTTCGTATCTTTTGATTGCAATGACTAAGAAGTTAGATTTGTTCACGGCTCTAAGGGGTTGCAGATCTGAGTATTTAATATTAATATTAGCTCAATACCTTCACGCATTCTTGAGAAGAGGGGGTTGACAGACGGACAAAGATCCTATTAGGGTTCCGTTTTTTTCCTACGGAATCCTAAAAAGATCATCCTCATCCATGGGGCACATGGAACACACACAAACAGTTTAAACAAAAGAACAACCTCAAAAAAGAACCAGACGGTACTATCGCCCAACGCTACGGGTTCACACTTTCTCAACAAAATCGTCTGCAGACACAGTTTTAAGTATTCACGCCTTCTTTTATGACAAACCAATTAGGAAACAATTTGTAAGTATATAAGGTCGGTACGGTACCTTTTCTTTTGTTTGACCTGACCAGACACAACATCTGGTGACCATCGAATTCGGCCTTTTCTATTAGTTTAGTTGTATTTTAAACGGCTTTGTTGTTAAATTTCGAATGATTCGAAACCTGTGGCTGGGAAATGACAATTCGTGGACGAAAATTGAAAAAAATTAAAAGTCACTTTTGCTCTCGCTGGGAACCAAATCGCATTTTGTTCACTGTTATCTCGCAGCAGATTCACCATGTTTGAGCAGCACGGTTAGCATAACTTTGACACGCGACTCTTTGTCGCGCGACAAATACTTACTACCTGTCACTTTTTTTTCCAATACCGTGCGAGCGAGGCAGGTGACGCTAAGTCGCGCGACAAGGGGAGTCGCGAGTGACGTGAAATTTAAATTGCGCCCATACGTGTCCCGTGTGGTGTCCCGGTGAGGACCACGTATGAGCGCAGTAAAATTTTTCTTTGCGTGTTGATCTTTGTCTTTATAGCAATATAATGTTATTATTTATTAGGTATTTGCTATGGAATTAGTTTCGGCTCGAATCATCTTATAAAAAAACGGGCCTTATTACGACAAAAACGACTATAAGGTACCTAACGAGATATTTATCTAGTAATTTCAGCTCTTTCTCATTTACGTAGGTAATCAACAATTGCTTCGGGGCCTTTAGGCTTAGGCTCACAAAAGTTGGCTGTTAAAAGTAAAAATTCTGATTCAAGGAATATGCCACGTTGTCTCTTTAGGAATGTGATCACCAGATGTTCGGTTGCGTACGATCCATACAATTTCGAACGGTATTTTTATAGCACAAAAAAGGGGTTTGCAGTGATTTCTGAGTCATTCTAATTTGTACCGTATTGTTAAGAAAATTTAAATGAAAATTATTTCACAAGAGTTACTGGTCAAAAAATCACTTGCCGTTTCTATTGGTGGATGATGTAAATAGCGACCGCTGCGAAGTGCATACGAAAATAATCCTAGAGGTGTGTACCCGTAGCGTTGGGCGATAGTACAATCAAATCGAAACGCTTTAATAATGAACGAATCAACTTTTCAGTGTAAAAATCTCCCCTATTATTTGAGATACCCGATAACGCTTTTACGCTCCCTTTGGACAAAAAATGAAACCCCGGTTTAAAGTTAAAATCTATACTTCAGATTTAAAAGGACGAAAATGTTGGTTATAACAATTGTGATATACTATGTTTTAGTTTTGAGGCTCTTCAAATCTATACTACGAAACGAAATGTACGAATGCGTTCGGAAAGTGAAGTTACATGTGACATTTTGTTCCTTGGACAATGTGATCTGTAATGTGTGTCTCGGAATGGAATGGACGGATGTGTTAGGTGCAATATTAGGATATGTGACGTTTTGGATTTGAGGTACTCAAATTGGCTTTGACGGATGACAAAGGCTGACCCTTGATCGTCTTCGCTCAAATATTCAGGAGTGTTGAATTGACGCGTGCCTATACAACTGTGTGTATGGTAGCTATATTCTTGTCATTGAGTTGAGTGTAAAAAAAAACTATGTAATAAAAAAGGTGGAGTTTCTCAATTTGACTGTATGTTTTTAGTGTTCCGTACCCAGAGAGTAAAAACGGGACCTTATTACTAAGCCTCCGTTGTCCGTCCGTCTGTCACCAGGCTGTATCTGATGAACCGTAATAGCTAGACAGTTGAAATTTTCACAGATGACTGTTGCGCTATAAAAACAAATACTAAAAAGAGAATAAAATAAATATTTAAGTGGGGCTCCCATACAAGAAACCTTATCGGTTGCGTTAACTTTGCTCCTCATTTGTATGGGGCGCCATACATACCAGCTGCAAACATAAGGTAACCCGGCCAGTTACGATGGGATAAGTATTTGTAGAGAACCCTCGACCAGTTTTTTTGCCCTGCCTGCCGGCCCTGCTAACGTCAGTATTATCGACCACTTTTGACACAGTAATCACAAGCTTCATTAGGGTTCCGTACCCAAAGGGTAAAAACGGGACCCTATCACTGAGACTGCGCTGTCCATCCGTCTGTCACTAGGCTGTATCTCAAGAACGGTGATAGCTAGACAGTTTAAATTTCCACAGATGATGTATTTCTATTGCCGCTATAACAACAAATACTAAAAATAAAATAAAATAAATATTTAAGGGGGCTCCCATACAACAAACTTACAGATAATGGTACGGAACCCTTCGTGCGCGAGTCCCACTCGCACTTGGCCGATATTGTTATTTTTGACTTCATATCCACCTAGGGTTGCCAGATCCAAAAACACAAAATCTGATCAAATATGTCCGGGGAAAACGGACATCCACCATCATAACATATCCATTAATTAACGAAATATCTCAACCTGTTCATAATCAGCCTATGTTCGAAATTCAACAATGGTAGATATAGTGCGTCTCAATCTCCTGTATCAATATTTGAGTGAGCGGGACGGCACTATTTCGAACATGAGAGTAGCCCTGACTGATGACAATCGTCCAAAACATGACATGTCATCTCCTATTCCGCAAATTTCAAGTATTTTTTGCATAAGATAGCCAGTATTTATTTTGCAAGAAGAACGAAGGATTGAGCAGTATTCCGGTAAATAATGTTTTGAATTTCGTTAATGACAAGTCCTTGACAAATTGCTATGACATTAAATAAGGCTTATTATTTTCGCGGCGACAGAAAAATTAAAGAGCAGCAAACTATTTGCAACTAAAATAATAACTTGTCAGCGATTAAATATTTTGGCAATCATTTATATTAAATGAGCTTTAAACTAAGGATATTTTAAAATTCAAATAATGGCAGCTACTTTAAGGTAGCAGAAATAATAAACAAGATTACTGAAATAATAGGTGAGGTACTATAAATAATGACTTGGCGACTAATATTAGCAGAAGGATAACAAACTTTATATTAGTGGCAACTACAGGTCTCCATCTAAAAAAGCATTTTGGGCTTTGATTTGCTGGCAGCTTAAATATTAAAATGAGTACTATATAAAAGTAATGGGGAGTTATTTTTTTAGTTTTCGAAACCATAATTTAATGAAAACGGCGATAAGCGTTTTTTAGGTAAAAATGTTTTGCCCATACAAAACACGCTTATTTTAGTCCGAATCTAGCTAAAACACGCTACGCTAAAATAAGCATTGCATTATCATAAGACTTGCCTCAGAACCGAAGCTGTCAACCCCGATTCCACGTGGTCTTGTCTGCCCTACCCCTAGAGTGTATATAAAAAGCCGGAGGCGCGGAGGGAGAGCAGCCCTCGCCCGCCGTGACAAAGCTCGGGCGACCGTGCTTTGCCACGCAAGGGCGGAAGGGCTGCACTTCCCGCAGCGCCGGAGCTGAGGCAGAGTCTGACACAATATCCAAAAAAATATTGTCGGTTTTAGGAGTCCATATCTCGGTAATTATTAAGTTTAGAAAAAAGTTGTCCATACAAAACACGTTTATTTTAACGTATTCTATACGATAGAATCATAAAAAATAGGTGTCAATATGACATGACACCTGACGAAAAATTGACCAAAATCAGAGCCACTAAATAAAACTATAGACCAAAATTATTATTTATACATGCAATTTTCAACTTTGATTAAAGCTCTTAAATTGTCGCACAAAGTATTTTTTTTATGACCTTGATTTATTTTATATGTAATCTCCATTGAACAATTAGAGTAGGCCATTTTCAACTTTTTATCCGCTGTCATGTTTCCGCTTAATTAGTTAATTCAGTCGCCAAAACAATAACTCGATGCTAGTTTATATTGAAACAAAGCCGAAAATTGATTACTTAGCTGCTACTTTTTACTTTAATAGTCTCCGCAATTAGTCGCCAACTTATTATTTTTGCTATCCCCTTTAATTTTTTATAAATCCCTAAATCTGATTAATTTGTCGCCGCGTTAAATACATGCCATTAAATAACACAAATACATATATGACGTAAGCTCGATCATTATTCCGCCATTATCAATGGGCCGGCCAACACTTGCTAGGCTATAACATGTTCCCTAATATCAGACCACGACAATCGTCGAAAGCATGACATGTCATCTCCTATTACAAACGTTTGACCCAATCCCGCCAAATCGCAAAATTACATCTGGCGTTCAAATCCAACATATCGCGTCAAACATCAAATATCCGTGTGACTGTGAATTCCTGGCCATCCAACATAAGTTGATCTTTGAGTGAATCAGTTTGGTACATCCCCGTTTGATGGTTGAGGGATGAACGGGTCAAGTTAGGTTGGTTTATAATGGCCCTAAAATAAGTCTCTAGAGAGGAATTGTGATATTCTGTATGAAGCGTCACACGGCGATGGTCTCACGGTTCTATTAAATGCTGAAGTGATGGATTAATTTGTTATTTTCATGGGATTAAATGGCTATGAGCAAGGTACTTTCCTGGCAAGACATTTTGAGTGGCGATATTATATAATTATATATAGTCCTCCTCGCCGTGTCCGGCGACAGCGACTCCGTCAATTATTCGTATCCGGGTTATGAAAGGCTATATTATTACCACGTATCGAAAGGAGAAGCGTAAAAAGGCTCCTTACAAGGTGGACTGATATCCTGATGAAGGTCGCTGTAGTCCATGGGATAGGGGTGGTTCAGGACCGCAGCCATGGTACATCTCCTCTATATGTATAAATGAACTAGTTGTAATATAAATGTACCTAATAGTTTTAAGAATAATTTACGAAAAAAAATACTTACTGTTCAGTTTATTTCGGCTTTCTTCTCAACTAGAAGAGACCACTCTCCTCTTGCGAAATGCAGGTAGATTCAAACATGTAAAAGTGCCCTTGTGGCCTACTTATAGAATAAACGTTTTGATTTGGATGGCGTTCTTGCTTATTCTTTGCAAAATATACATATTTATACCAAAAAGAATTGCTGCATTTATGATAAACCATCACATAATTAATCTACTCATTAACAATCAGCATGATAAGATAATTAAATAATTATTGTATTTAGCGGTTTACACTCACGTTAAATTGTCAGCAACAGCCCGGCTTGTTTCGAACTCGTATGGAGCTCTTCATCAGGGGTGTCTCACGAAAGTTTTAATAATATTAATGATTAGATAGTACGGCAAACTTATTGCCGAGCTAATCCACGTAATAGTTATAATACAAATAAATAATAATAAACAAATATCAATATCAGACAACTTCACACAAAATGAACTAGTCCCAAATTAAGCTCAAGAAGGCTTGTGTTATGGGTACTAGACGACGATATACATACTTATATAGATAAACATATACTTAAATACATAGAACAACCATGACCCAAGCACAAATATTCGAGTTCATCACACAAATATTGGCCCTGGCCGGGATTCAAACCCGGCTCAGTAGGCAGGTGCTTACAAACTGAGCCAACCGCGTCGTCAAGTTATATTATAAGGCTACCTGCCCACAGAAGCGGGGCGGAGCGGAGGGTTCACTATTATCTTGTAGAAACTTTTTTGACATATATTTGTTTTGCATAACGATACTTGGCAGAAGTAACGTTTGGCAGAAACATCTTACGCAGAGTATGCTTTGGCATAAATCATTTCGCAGATTTTTATAATGCCGAATCTTATATTGGCATAATGTTGATGAGCATAACAGTCTTCTAAATGAATAGTACTTTATTCGCAGATAATTTTTTGCATAATATTTTAGACGGCATAAAGTTGTCAAGCCGAATACCATTTGTTTCCAAGATAGACTTCATTGTCTTATCTTGTTGTACAGGACATATGCGGAATACCCAAACTAATCCAAGTCGGACCTGCCCCAATCAGTACCTAATTTATACATTACAATGTGATTACACATTTTGTCCATGGAGTGGTATGGTAGCCGGCCGATGCCGCGCGGCTCGCTCGCTTCGCTCGCTCGTTAGGGTCTCAGTTCAACCTAACACTCCTCCTCGCTTCGCTCGTCGTCGTACCTAACCTAATCCAAGTCGGACCTGCCCTAAGGTGCAATCAGTACCTAATTTATGCATTACAAATTGTTGTGATTCCACATTATGTCCATGGAGTGGTATGGTAGCCGGCCGATGCCGCGCGGCTCGCTCGCTCGTTAGGGTCTCAGTTCAACCTAACACTCCTCCTCGCTTCGCTCGTCGTCGTACCTAACCTAATCCAAGTCGGACTTGCCCTAAGGTGGAATCAGGACCTAATTTATACATTACAATTGTTGTGATTAAAAATTTAGTGGCAGTTACCCCGCGGCGGCAAGATACATAACACTGCTCCTCGAACCGCTCGTCGTCGTACCTAACGGTACTTAATTACATTCTACTACGTAAAGTTTACTTAACGCCCTTTTTCTGCTAGTAGAAAATAATAATGCTATTGTAATCGTATGCTATAGGATTATTCTGATACATAAAATTATGCTAAACCAAAGTCGGCCAAAGAGATATTCTACAAAACAATGTGCTGCAAAATGTGTCGTATGCGAGGTAGTAGTAATGCCAACTATACCTTTATGCCATCTTGCCATTCGACAGAAAATGATACAGAGGCCTTTATTCCTTTTAAAATTTATTTTTTTCATATTATGACAAATATATTGATAATTTCAACCAACTTTTTGAAGTGAATAA
The DNA here is from genome assembly GCA_905147355.2 of Apotomis turbidana. Lineage (NCBI taxonomy): Eukaryota > Metazoa > Arthropoda > Insecta > Lepidoptera > Tortricidae > Apotomis > Apotomis turbidana. The sequence continues at coordinate 9,555,493 of LR990301.1, forward strand.
TACTTTTCCCCGAGTTCTAGGTAGTAACATAGTTATTTCACGCTTTCATTGCGTACAGTCGAAAATAAGTTAAAAAAAACTAATTTTCCGCGTGAATTTTGTCAATTTCGAGTAGTTTTTGAAACAAAAATTATCAATGAAAAATTCAAAATGTAAGTTTCAAATATATACCAATAAATCCCAATAGCCCTGTTCTAGAAAGTAACATCAATAGTATGTTAAGAAACATGTTTGATAGTAGAGAAAAATGTCTAAACAATCAGCATTTTAAAAGGAATAAGGCCTCTTATGCGAAGTGTATTTCTGACCAATATTATTCTGCCAGATGAGGGTAACCCGGAGCGGAGACGTGACCAATCAAATTGCTCGTATTTAAATGGTCTTCTTTCGGGCTTCACAAAGACGCAAATGAAATTAAACGAAATTAAATGTAATTATTTATTTTACTTAAACATGGTAGTTAGCTGATGCAGCATATAGTATGTAAAGTTCCACAGCCGAAGAGCATGCACTTTTTTACAATTAAGTATTATAATATTTAATAAATTCAAGTGTAAATGTTTAAAAAACGTAACTTAGTATCATCTAAATAATAACTAATACCCGACGTAATAATTAATTTCAAAAATCAAAGAATTCTTTGATCGCAGTCTGATAATTTAAATTAATGGAATGTTTTTATGTGAATTTGTCAATGTATTTAATAATACAAAATTTCTCAGCACTCATTTTTTGTATAATGTGTACCTATTATGCATTGTAATAAATAAAATAAAGGAGTGGTTATGTTTCAGCTTGGGCTTATCAGAAGCACCAAAGCAACCAAAAAAATAAAGTGTGTAGAAAAATCTACCATACAAAAGATTAAACAAATCGACCAGAGGGGTCGCTGACCTATATCAGGTGAATAGATCTATAAAAAAAAAAACTCGGGCGCCAGGAGCTCACCTTACGGATAGCTAAGAGCGGGAAAATGGACTTCTAATCACAAGCCAAGTTTGAATAGGTTCTATAAGTTGGAAAGGAATTAATCAAAGTTTTCAAAACCAGAAGGGTTTATTATCTTAAAGTTCATGCTAAATGTACAATATTTTTTATGTAACCTTGTTGTTGTGAAAGATGGAGGCACCAGAAGCAGGCGGGGCGCACTCCGCGATTAACGTTTCCCGCTACAAGTACATGCCGGTGGCCTCATGCATGGTGCCTATTCAGTGGCTACCACGCACTGTCTCGGAACGCACGTACACGAAATTCGCGCGCACGCTCTTCCGATTTATGTACGTCGCAAGTGAACGTTCCTCCTCATTCGTCTGTTGATACCAGTGTTATATTATAATATAAAGTGTTTAAATGAGTAAAAAGACAGCGAAAAGATATTGTATCGCAGCGGGTTGTAGGAACAATGATCGAAATTGGAATCACGCGTTTTTCGTTCTCCCAACACGTCCGAAGGATGCCGATAGGTAAGAAAATTAACATAATATATAATAAGTAGTTACTGAATAATAATAAAAAACATATTGCAGGTGTATCTACTTCCATATTTAACACTGGTTACTCAGATCAATTTTAATTGTTAAGTACTTATGTAACTTTGAATTGATTATTTGCTGATATTTGACAATTTAAATTCTAGTAAAATATATAAGTATGTCTACTACTAAATCAACAATCATAGAGGTTTTTATAATAATATTTGATATCAAGTTTGTAAAATCACTTGTAAGTAATGAATAAACGATTGAGTGATAGTTTGATAGGTGAGTATATAAAATAATTAAATAAAGAGTTAAAAGAAATGTATTGGAAGAGATCCCTAATAGGGATAAGTTCGCCTTTATACATGTTTTATTTGTAACTAGCGACCCGTCCCGGCTTCGCACGGTGCGTCCGTGCGTATTTTTAAAGATCTAAGCATACCTACATAGAGGCAGACAGACAGACAGCAGGAAACGACTTTGTTTTATACTAGGTGTATAGTGATGAATATATATGAACAAATAAATAAATATCGGACAACTAAGCAAAAACAAAATGAAGCTCAAGAATTTAATTGCATGTTAAGGTAACGCATTCGTTGCATTATTTTATTATATTATACGTATTAAAATGTTTAAAAATAAAGCTAAAATGTTTTGCGGCCTGGTGGTGGATTCAATTCGTCCAAATTCTGTGATTGATTATTTTATAGTTAAATAATGAAATAATAAATATGTATAATGTATGAAGAATATAAACATATTACTCTCTATATTGAATGCAAGAAATAAATGGGAAATACATTTTTATTTTTAGTCGTTGACAGCCCTCGCTCTCGGCGACGCGGCAAGCGAGCCAATTCATTTTTACCGTTGGCACGCAGCTTTAACGTTCCGTTTGGCTTGCGCTGGGGACGACGACTTTAGAAGGGCCATAAATCATATTTTTTCGGCTAAAAAAAGCGGCTTTTGTAAAGATCAAAGTAGTGTGCCTTCTGTACTTGTACTATTATCTATTCTGTGCCAGAAGGGAGACTCCCAAAATCTATGAGGTCTTACAATGGATCGCTTATGGTGAATTATACTAAACTTATAATTTAAGGCCTGAAGGGCTCAGAAACTAAATTTTCAATTTGAGTGGTTCAATTTTTGAGTGGTCAATCGCTTAAAATTAAAACCTTAATTTACAGTACTCATTGAGGCCACATACAGGTGTTACAATATCTCACCTTTTGAACGTAGGCAGTTTAAATCAGAACCATGTCACCAACCTTGTGCCAGTAGATACTAAGCTAAGAGTCGATGATCTTGCAGGTCCGTCTGTCCCAGCGGCTCCTATCACGAGGACCACTCCGGCAGATGGATCTCCAGAAGAATCACGTTGCAGGAGTTCCCTACGCTCGCGTTTAAACTAAATCCCTTATAGGGCAAAGGGAAGAGTGAGAAGCACTCGGAAAAATAAATTTAAATCACGCTTGTGGTGAGGAAAAATGGAAAATGTGGAAAATGGAATTGTAGAAATAAACAGGGCAATACCTGGGGAAAGTTAACGCCACATGGCGGTTGTCTAAAAGGTTTCCCAGGCAGGTAAACCGAAAGAGTCAAGCAAACTCATGTCTAAAGATAATCCAAAAGGGAATATCCAAAAAGGGTGGTCCAAAAAAGGACATCCAAAAGGAAAGGGGACGAGAAGGTCATCCTAAAGGGCAAACGCTCAGGTGAAACCTGAAGCAATGAAAAAAAATTACGATTAAAACTCTGACGTCATGGTGAAATTCAAGTGAGAAAAAAAATTGCACATGTGTACTCACGTTTGCCCGAGGGCTCCATTCCTGGGGGCTCCGTCATCACGGCGTCCACTCACAGGCGGGCAAAAGCTAAAACAATAGTCAAAAATGTAGGTTGAAAAAACACATCTCACAAACCAATTTTTAAGAAAAAATATGGCGATGAATTATCGAAATACTTACAAGAAAGTCGGCTGACAGTCGTTAGAACATCAGACGAAGCAGCAAAACACCATTGATGGCAAGGATTCCGAAAATATTCCTGGATGAAATTCCAACACCTCTTCTTCAAAAGAGAAATCTTGGAAAATGTACAGCTGTCAAACTAACAGTCTGACAGATCGAACGAAAAAAACCCGATCGAATGGAGTCTATGATCACAGATTAAAACCTAGGGTCATTAAGCTGTGTTCAAACGTCACGACGGAATTGCAATCAAACGTATCCTATCGTGTGAGGACGGTGAAATTGATTAAAAAACAAGAGGTTAAAGTTTCAAAACAGACCTCAACTGTCAAACTAATGAAATGTTGAACAACGTATCGGAACAAACTGGAGCTGTCAAATAGGCAAATGAAATGAATTCTAATGTCTAGCTGTCAAAACCAGGGAAAAATAAAATACAAAATAAGATTTATTTCTTCCATGTAACGAGCTGAAAACGCGCGTTACAGCATGGATCAGGAAATTAAATTTGCACGCCGAATCGGCAAGTTACACAGCACCTTATCCAATGCATCAACATCCTGTAGCTTATCTTGTAACTACATATAAACGATTTTTTTCTTAATGATTTGGATTCTGATTGGTTTATTTTCAACGCTCCGCTTATGTAGGTACAGGAATGAAATCTGAATCAGGCATTTGTATCTAGAACGAAATATGAAGTTGATACCCATCATGAAGCATCCAAAGTTAATAAACAAACTTACCAATAAATAAAACGCGAACACACAAACAACATTAACGACAATAAAACGACACGACACATTTATCACAACACAATTAAGCAAGCGACACCTACCCCACTTTTTATTAACTCGTAAAAACACCCCCGGAACAGATCCACAGTCGCATGCGTGTGTGTGTGTGTGTGTGTGTGTGTGTGTGTGTGTGTGTGACACTGTGTAATCTCACACACAATAGGCGTGCAATTATCAAAACTTGAGCTATGTTCCCCAAAACTTGTTTGCTTCAGTATACTTTTATTTATTTATTTAAACTTTATTGCGCATTTTAGACAAAATATCTAACGGGCTTACTCACGGTTGGCCGCCGCCGCGACTGATCGCTGTCCTGATAATGAATCGCAAATCGATTCAACATTCATGCGATATTCAACTTTTACGACGTGAGTAAACCCGTCTCATAGTAATTTTTTGCACATTACAAAAGAAGAACAAATTGCGGACTTGATGCCATAAAGCATTCTCTACCAGTCATTGGGGTTTTTAGGGTTCCGTAGTCAACTAGGAACCCTTATAGTTTCGCCATGTCCGTCTGTCCGTCCGTCCGTCCGTCCGTCCGCGGCTTAGCTCCGTGATCATTAGTACTAGAAAGCTGAAATTTGGTATGAGTATGTGTATGTATAATTTTTTTTTTTATTTTTTTTTCGGGTACTTCTGGAACACCTAAAGTGGGTTTTTTTTTTTTTTCAACACTGGTGTGTGGGGTGTCGTTGAATAGTTCTTGTAAAGATAATAGGGGTCTTCTAACATTGTTTTTTGATAAAGTCAGCAGTTTAGTAAATATTTGCTCCAAAAACAAAAAAAAATAGTGTCCCCCCCTCTATCTTAACAACCACGGGTCAAAAAAAATCGGAAAAAATCATGTTAATGAGGCCTTATAAGTACTTTCAAAGAAAACTATATTAAACAAAATCGGTCGAGCCGTTTTTGAGTTATCGCCAAATTTCATATTTTTTCTTTAAAAGGTCGTAAGTTGACTTCCAGAAGGTAATAAGTGATTACAGTTTCTAGGGCGTTTACGACCTTTTTATAGAGCTTAAAATCTTTCTTAACGTAAACCTCCTCTTAAAACAGCAGTTTATGGTGAAGGATGAGCAACTACGGAACCCTACACTGAGCGTGGCCCGACATGCTCATGGCCGGTTTTTTTTCTATGATTCGTATACCTAGGTAAAGCTACATTTTGGATGCTTGAAGACAGAAGTGTTGACAGAAGATAAATTCAACGTTCATTTCACTCTTGTAAGTCTACTTTAGCGATTTGCTCTTTTTGACTATAAATGACAATGTCATCCAGCAATGTTACAGGTACTGTTACTAAATAAAGAAACAGGCGAAACTGTTAAGAAGCGCTAAAGTATCGCTAAAAAGGTGCCATGAAAAAGTTTGCAAAAAGATACGCACAAAAACAAGCAATAAATGAGCTAACATTAATGAACAAGTGCGCCTTCATAAACTTTCGATCCGCACCACATCTAGGGCTGAACCCCCGGGGATTGTCGGCGTTAACTGGCTCTGGTTATTGATTCTCCAACACAAAGAATTGGCAACCCTATTCCCATAAAGAAAGCCGGGAATTACAACAGAATTTTGATGATACTTACGCCCCTATAGCGTTGCGATCTGTAATTGCTATACCGTAGCAACCCTACGTTCCGAATGCAGCTCTATATTAACGCACTAGGGCGGAAAACTGTTTCTTTCCGTAGTTGTTTGTGACGTTTGTCAATAGCGTGCCAAGGCGTGATTCCCATAATCCGTAATGCGTCGGTGAATTTTGCACTTGCCGGTTTGAGTAGTCTATAAATGGATAACATCTTGTTCCATAGAGATATGAAGGGGTGATGACTCCCAATGGAATGGTGATGTCTGAATTACACTTGTTTTCTCACGGTCCGTTTGGCCGATTAAAAGTCAATGTATCGTGAAATTTCTGGATTCTGTTTGTATGGTTTTGTGATTTGGACAGTGGTTGCCATATGGTGTTCCCAGTTTTATTGGATGATTGATAGTGATTAGCTTTTTATTGTTAACTATCATTCAAACTCCAAATATTTAAAATACATACGGGAAAACGAAATAGATGCACATTTTTTAAGATTTGCTTATTAAATGCTATTTTAGACTTTTTCAAAGCTTGAAAGTTCGAGATAATTGTTTGTAACAAAAATTGTATTCATTATTAGATATTAGGAGTTTTGTATAGAAAACTCAGACATAATAAAATACATACGAAACGGGTTTATTGACATAGTAGAAGTCGAATATCACTCGACATGTTTCGAATCGGTACGTGATTCATCATCAGGAGCTACGATCAGTCGCGGCGGTAGCCCATCGAAATCAGCGCTTCCTTTTCCAACACTCCATTCACATTCGCCTTGTAGATTTGTTACGTGAATCTTCGTTCATGCATCCTCTCTCCCTCTCTCAATTCTAGTGACACACCACAGCGTTCCCTTATTACACTATTTCTTATCCTGTCGCACAGCTTTACACCAATCCAGCTTCTCAATTCTCTAATTTCTACTGCATTTATTCTACTTTCGTGCTTCTTTTGCCACACCCAACTCTCACTTCCATACGTGTGTTGGAACCAATAAACCTCTATGCACAGCCAGACGCGCTCTCTTAGAGATTTTCTGGCTGCCCATAAAAGCGTGCAATGCACCATTTATTGCGTTACCAACAGCAACTCTTCTTTCAATAACACTTTCACGTTTTCCATCACTCGTAAACATTGACCCAAGGTATACAAACTCATTCACTTGCTCTAATCTCTGGTCCCCAATCCATACACTTCACTTCTGTCACACTATCTTCTTTCTCAAATATCATTCTTTTCGTCTTTTTTGCACTTACTTATCTCTAAAAAAAGTTTTTTTGAAAAACACTAACTCACTAACCTACTAGTGCCTAGTCCTGTCTTCTTACTGTATTCTATATATATAAAAGAAAGTCGTGCTAGTTACACTATTTATAGCTCAAGAACGGCTGAACTGATTTGGCTGAAAATTGGTGGGGAGGTAGCTTAGAACCAGGAAAAGGACATAGAATACTTTTTCTATTTTTCTATTTTTTTTTCTCTACATTTATAGACTTTCAGGCGGTACAAAGTTCGCCGGGTCAGCTAGTTATAAAGGGTGGGCCCTGTAACAGGAGCAATAAATTAAAACATATTGTAGAATAAATGACATTTTGTAGAATAATGTTTAGACAAAGAAGCAATGTATTGCGAAATGTCCGATATTAGTAGAGTGACAGCTATGTCAATGCTCAGGGAATGTCAACGTTGGACGACATACATTGAAAATACTATTTACTTTGTTTGTTATAATAACATTTTGAAAACTGTTTTTTTTTTAAAGTTGCTGAACAAATGTTGTTCAGTTTAACGAGTAAAATCAATGTTTTAATTTTTTGCTTATGTTGCAGGGCCCACGTTGTATATATAAATAAATTAATCTAGACTTGAGTTTTTGAAGCAAGGGAATGGAAACATGTAGAAACCTTAGAGCATCAAAACCCAAAGTTTGCTTTAAACACATAAATAAATATGTAAATAACTCAATAACTCGACAGAATTCTCCATCATAACATTACCATTGCGCCACTACGCTAAAAGCTTAATAATTTAATAGGCATAAAACCTAACCCCATAACACCATACAATGATAAGGCGTCTGGCATTGCTAGTATTATATTAGGGATGGCATCGACCCTCGCGTTTTTATTGTCAGGCTTCTGTTGCGTTACACCCCCGTGATTATAGCTAGGGTTGGCAAAAGTTGAATAAGGAAATTGAAATTTATAATCGGGCAATCTCACACAAATCAGCCCAATCCCAACTTAAGCTCCGGTAGGCTTATGCTATGAGTACTAGACAACGATATCACACTTGTTTAGACAAATATCCAAAAACCTTAGAAAAATCTGTGACCATGAGAAATATTCGAGCTCAGCACAAAAATGAATGATATACCTATTTACTATTGTCGGAATTCAAAATCAGGACCACAAGGACATTTTTATCATGATTAATTAATGAAAAACAATCAGCTGTTTATATTGTATGTATATTGTATTGGATATACGGCAGATAAGTATAGAGAGCGCACATCTCTCCGACCAGCAATTTTTCATCCCAAGTATGTAAGGTAAGTACTAAATGCAACAGAATATAAAAACTGACGCTCTTGAAATCGTTTATAAAAACTACGAAGTTGGACTTTTGCTGTAAACAAAATCCATAAAAAATGTTTTTCCGTTTTACACGAATGTGAACCCTAACCCCCGTCGCCAACCCTATCGTTTATATTTTAATTCGCCGTCACTCACGCACAAGTGTTGTCCGTTTGTCTGTTTGCAACAGATTGTTCGCAAAGTGCTCGAGGTGACTTTTGTCAATTGTTTTATTTGTGTGCCCCGTCAATTGTTTTATTTGTGTGCCCCGTCAATTGTTTTATTTGTGTGCCCCGTCAATTGTTTTATTTGTGCTCCGCGCCTGCCCCCTGTCGATTTATTTTTATTTGTTTTGTTTGTGTTGTAGTGCGATGTTAGATTTATTTTTATAGCTTCACTATACTTAGCGCATAGTCTCTAGTAAATTTTGAAATGGTGCTAAAAACCGACTAAATGCGAAAGGGACTCGTACCTACTTGAATGATTCCGTATCTACTACGCCTTAACTGTAACAGCGGCAGCTGTGGGCGGTACGTGTGTCTCGCTCACTCGTATGGCCGCCGCGCTCGGATCTCTCGCTCCCCGTAATGTAAACAATAACACCCTACACTAAAAGTCCCGCAACTTCTTTCTGAAATGAATAATATCATACGAGGTCGAGAGATGTATATTATAATCAAAATTATTGTTGTTACAGGGATATCTGGGCTGGACAGCCAAAGACAAATAAAATAAATAAATAAATATAAGAGAACCTCACACAAATCGATCTAGTCCCAAATTAAGCTCAAGAAAGCTTGTGTTATGGATACTAGACGACGATATACATACTTATATAGATAAATAATAATTAAATGTACTTAAATACATAGAACATCCAAGCACAAATATTCGAGTTCATCACACAAATATTTGACTTGGCCGGGATTCGAACCCGGGACCGCCGGATCAGTAGGCAGGTCTCTACAAACTGAGTCAACCGCGTCGTCAAAAAGATAGTTTATATAATGATAATTTTTACCCGACAACGGTTAAGAAAAAAGTAATCGCGGACGAAGATCCGGGCTCCTTCACTACAAGGTTATAACAAAGTAATCGCGGACGAAGATCCGGGCTCCTTCACTACATGGTTATAACAAAGTAATCGCGGACGAAGATCCGGGCTCCTTCACTACATGGTTATAACAAAGTAATCGCGGACGAAGATCCGGGCTCCTTCACTACATGGTTATAACAAAGTAATCGCGGACGAAGATCCGGGCTCCTTCACTACAAGGTATATAACAAAGTAATCGCGGACGAAGATCCGGGCTCCTTCACTACAAGGTATATAACAAAGTAATCGCGGACGAAGATCCGGGCTCCTTCACTACAAGGTATATAACAAAGTAATCGCGGACGAAGATCCGGGCTCCTTCACTACATGGTTATAACAAAGTAATCGCGGATGAAGATCCGGGCTCCTTCACTACATGGTTATAACAAAGTAATCGCGGACGAAGATCCGGGCTCCTTCACTACAAGGTATATAACAAAGTAATCGCGGACGAAGATCCGGGCTCCTTCACTACAAGGTATATAACAAAGTAATCGCGGACGAAGATCCGGGCTCCTTCACTACATGGTTATAACAAAGTAATCGCGGATGAAGATCCGGGCTCCTTCACTACATGGTTATAACAAAGTAATCGCGGACGAAGATCCGGGCTCCTTCACTACATGGTTATAACAAAGTAATCGCGGACGAAGATCCGGGCTCCTTCACTACAAGGTTATAACAAAGTAATCGCGGACGAAGATCCGGGCTCCTTCACTACATGGTATATAACAAAGTAATCGCGGACGAAGATCCGGGCTCCTTCACTACATGGTATATAACAAAGTAATCGCGGACGAAGATCCGGGCTCCTTCACTACATGGTATATAACAAAGTAATCGCGGACGAAGATCCGGGCTCCTTCACTACATGGTATATAACAAAGTAATCGCGGACGAAGATCCGGGCTCCTTCACTACATGGTATATAACAAAGTAATCGCGGATGAAGATCCGGGCTCCTTCACTACAAGGTATATAACAAAGTAATCGCGGACGAAGATCCGGGCTCCTTCACTACAAGGTATATAACAAAGTAATCGCGGATGAAGATCCGGGCTCCTTCACTACAAGGTATATAACAAAGTAATCGCGGACGAAGATCCGGGCTCCTTCACTACATGGTTATAACAAAGTAATCGCGGACGAAGATCCGGGCTCCTTCACTACAAGGTATATAACAAAGTAATCGCGGACGAAGATCCGGGCTCCTTCACTACATGGTATATAACAAAGTAATCGCGGACGAAGATCCGGGCTCCTTCACTACATGGTATATAACAAAGTAATCGCGGATGAAGATCCGGGCTCCTTCACTACAAGGTATATAACAAAGTAATCGCGGACGAAGATCCGGGCTCCTTCACTACATGGTATATAACAAAGTCGCTTCCAGCTGTCTGTTTGTCTGTCTGTCCCTAAGTATTAGGGTGTTGCTTATTTTCTAACCCCGTACTCTCACCCCCTCATTCTGTTCTAGGACCAGAAAAACGTCGCAGTTTTTTTTAAAATTCAGTTAGGGGTCGCTACCGGCAAGTAAAAAATCTGAAGAAGATATGAAAAAAAAAAAGTTTTTTTTCTTTGTATCATACTTACAGAACGTACATAATTGTATAAAAAAATATAGAAAAAAATTATATAGTTCAATATGAACTACCTAATTTTTTTTCTCATACACAGAATAATTCACTTGATATATAACTACATAGATTGATACATTAGGTTATTCAAACAATATCACTTCTAAAAAATTAAAAAGAAAACTATGTGAACCGAGTTTTATTAACATTTATCTTGGATTTTTAATGGGCGGTAGCGACCCCTAAAAATGAATTAAAAAAAAATTAAAATAATCTGTGACGTTTTTTCGGGTCCTAGAACAGAATGAGGGGGTGAGAGTACGGGGTTAGAAAATAAGCAACACCCTACTATGTATGCTTAGATCTTTAAAACTACGCAACGGATTTTGATGCAGATAGAGTGATTCAAGGGGAAGGTTTATATGTATAATACATGCATAATATGATGTCGTGAATAAACACATTTGTTTGCCCTTTGATTGGCTGAACCCTACGAGATAGATCAAAATAAGGACCAAAGAAAAGTCCGCGATAACCCACAATAATCCACATATTAGTAAACACTAGAGCTTAACTTCAACTCTGGGTCGCTAGTGGGCTAGCTTATCTTGCCACAACTTCGCTTGTCGCGACTCAGCGTCCTGTCCTGCTTGCACGGTATAGAAAGAAAAGTGACAGATAGTATTTGTCGCGCGATAGAGTCGCGTGTCAGGATTATGCTAGACGTACTTCGCATGGTTATAACAACAGCACTTACATAAAGCCTCATCGAAATTTACACGTAGACCTTTCTCAGGATACCACTATGTTGATACCATATAGACCGTATCAAAAACCGTTCAGTAGGTTTTGAGATTAGCGCGAACATACAGACAGACGCAGCGCCCCGCTGTTTGTTTTACAATAATGGATGGATTGATGATTTTTTGCTTGGCCTTCACAAACTAATCATTAAAACTGATTATCGAATAGATATATAAACAAATAAAAACCAAAAGCATCTCTATAAATTCAGCCCAATTACTTAACGAAACCGCTTTCGCAAATCCTATCACGCAACTAGATCGATTATAATTCGATCACAAACAAATAAATTTCATCATTCGGCCAGTGTAAGTTGAGCGCTTGCTCTTTTGTGGAATCAAAAGGCGAGTGTGAATAGGAAGATCTGATTACAATGGATACATTAGTTAACCCTCAAAAGTGCGTTAAAACTCAATAGAGGGCCGGCAATATGGATTGGCAAAGAGTAAGTGTTTCATTTTGCAGAATGCCATCTCGGGTTTTACTGCAAAAAAAGCTTATTCTATTATACTCGACAGTATGGCCAAAAAAATTGGCTAGTTTAAAACAATAATCGGCAAAACAAAAAAAACTAGATACATACAGTATTAATTTATGTTTACATTGAATTAAAACATTTATAAATTTTAATGGATCGCGCGGGGTCCTTTAAACATGATTTACAACATGATTATTTTAGTGAATAAAAAAATTATTCATTTCTGTACAAAAAATTGTCGGCACCTTGCGTCAACATGACGAGGAAATAAATTAATGTAAGCTTTATCTCAACCGTTTTACAAGAACAAAAACAATTGCTTTTTAATGAAAAATAACCAACGGTAAGAAATTCTATTCTGGGAACAAAATAAATGCATGAGTTTATATCAATTTTGTCAACATTTCAATAAGACCACATAAAAATAATTGAGAAGTTCTACCGATCCTTCCTAGCTCCACTCAATTTTGTGAAGAATAGGTCAATTAGGGATTCAATCTTCCAAATAGTAATAAATAGTTCCAAGTATTTGAAACTCCCCGCGTTCTGAGGTAAGAACATACGCGTCAATTTCCAACCTTCTCTTTTTTTAATCAGTAAATAATACTTCCCTGCAGTTTTTCACGTTTCGCAACCTTTCCCGGCCATATGACATGGAAACAAACAAACGACAAACATTACTCGTACATTACAACTTTTTATACTTATGTCTACAAGGGCATCGGGAAAATGTGTTTGGGTTTTTAACTTCTTACGGAAGTTGTCGTGTCTATTGCATATTTTCTATTCTATTATTTCCCCTCGACATTGCAATAAGTTAATTGTTGGCGCAGAAAGGGGCCCCATCAGCTCGTTAAGTGTGGTTTTGTTTCACTCGGTTATTATAGTTATAGCCACTCTACTATGTAATATCATATCTATGAATCCTGAGTCAATTTAAAGGAGCAGTTAAGTGTTTTGTAGTAGAGGCTGAAGCTATTAGTGATATACGTCTATGACTCTTTATAGGATTTTGCAATAGAAGCTAATAGTCATTTTCGGATTTTTCTTTATGTCTGACATGTGTACTTTGCATTAAATTGCAGCTTTTTTAACTCCTCATATTGTATTTCTCGAAAATTTCTCAAACAATTGGTCTACCACTTTTCCACTCAATTTCACAAGTATTAAGTGGTAAGTAGACCAGTTTTTAGGCTGCTTGTACCTATCAAATAAATCATCTCTGAAATATGTACACTTTTTATTTCGTTTATATAAGAGCGATGGGAAGATTGAGAAGGAGGAGTCTACCCATATTTTTTACACTTGACGTTACTTTAATAGGTATGACTCCTTACACAGAATAAGCATGATAAAAAATACATACAATTACTAGGTATTTGCAAAATCTTACTTATGATAAGACCGAAACACTTGTTACTGGTAGGTAAGGAAATTACTATTGTTAAAAATAAATATAATAACCACTTAATGGCACAAATCATCCCCTATTGTTAGGCTAACATAGTTATAATTAGTAATTAATATACTAACTCAAATCTAGATGTCTATCTACGTAGTACTTATCTCTGTAGAACACAATGTCTCCTATGTCCCGAGGTGGGCGTAAACAGCTGCGACACAGTTTATACTAATGCAGATGCTTACGAACAAATTGTTTACAGTATCTTTAATCTTTAATACATAGTAAAACATAGAACCTTTTTAAAGTCGGTTAAAAACGAATCCCTCTTCGAACTTTCCGCATCCTCTTAAAACAGTCCAGATAATAATTTAGTCCTCCATCCATGCAATAAACATCGCTCGTATTGGTATTTAATTGAGTTACCGTTTAGGGGATGGGGGCTTATGCGTTTGACGAATTAAAAAGGGGACGGTTATGATTAGGGCACATTGATTCGGACTACGGAAAGGGTGGCTGGTCTTATGACTGTCCTGGGATCTATTGAATAATTATATTAGAATAGGTGTTATTTGAATTAATCCTTATTAGGTACGAAAGCAGAAGAAACTTTATTCTACACTAGAAAGTGTCTGCGTACTTAATTTTTACCGTAGTCGAGTAAGATTTGATTTAAGAGGCTATATTCCTTCAAAAAAAATTTTTTTCATGTTACAACAAATATATTGTTAATTTCAACCAACTTTGTGAAGTGAATAATTGTTTTCCCTTAGTTCTAAAGAGTAACATAGCTATTTCATGCTTTCATTGCGTGCAGTTGAAAATAAGTCAAAAAACATAGCCAGTTTCCTGCGTGAATTTTGACAAATTCGAGTAGTTTTCGAATAAAATTACAGATGAAAAATTTAAACTGTAGGTTTCAAATATAAACCAATAATTCGCAATGGCCCTGTTCTGAGTAAGTAACATGTTTGATCATAGAGAAAAATATCTAAAACCAATCATCATTTTTGAACGGATTAACCAACATTCTCAATTTCTCCAAGATCCAGTCATCAGATCCTTGTCTGATGACAATAGGACGACCTACCCTTTTGACTACTTTAAGAAGCATAAATATTTTTTCTCAAAAATTGCATGTAATGTTGCCTTACCATCGCTAGATAGACTACAGTAAGTGGAACATACCGAAGACTTTTTAGAAGTGTCCAGTAAACAGCGAGATTTTAAATTTGGAATCAATATTTGTCCAGTAAGTATGTAATTCCTATTACGTATCAAGATATTTGAATATCGAAACACGATTTACATCGTCACCGACCTATAAAAAAACTAAGGATGTGAAGGCGATGAGGTCGTATATAAATGTGAAAAGGATGCATTCCACAAATTATTTTAATTATAAGTACAATGCGACAGCAAATTGTAGAAATTAAAAAGTGGCGTCCCTTTTTCATAGATTAAATAGAAAGAGACGACATTGCAGTATACACTTGCAATTTACACTAAGAGCAAATGTAAAATAAAAAGAGGTTAGCACTATTGGCAGTATAAACGTAACTCAAGATGCATATTTAAAAAAAAAAAGTAGCGACAAGGTTTAGTGCGGAAGTTTGTATGCAGCGTTTAGTTCATAATTGTGCTGTGTAAAATGACAATGTTATTTCGGAATTCCTTCCTTTTTTGTGTCGTTTAGAAAAAACCTCGGAGTTAAAATTGAAGGTAAGCTTTATGATATGAAAATTAGTTAGAAAATACAACAATGTATAACAATTATTAAATTTTATCTTTAAGACTTAGATTTGTAAGACAGTGCAAATAATTAAACGCAGTATTTATAAAAAAGAAATTAAGGCGGGATTTAAATTAAAAGACAAAAATCTCAAATTTGTTTGTGTGATCTATTACAATAATTCAGCAAAAATTAGTTCAGACGAGTCTGATTCCGAATAGACGGCACTCCTCCATACTTAAAAGCGGAGGCAGAGTTAGCTAAAATAATTTACTTCCGACTAAATCCAAAAAAAATACAAGAGATTCATTAAATGGAAGGAAGAAAATCAAGTTAATAATTGGTCAGATAATGTGTGATAAGGTCAGAATATTTCAACAATCTTTCTGAGACAATCGGATGGCTACAACGGAAAGAAATCACAAATATTCAGCAGCAAAATTTAGAAAAGTTCTTAAATCAAGCTCTAGATGATAACCATTTTGGCGATGAAGGTAAATAAATGCTGCCACTATTTGATAACGATATAACTATATCCTTTATCCAAGTATAAACTCATAATTATTTTTGTTATAGGTTGTTATCATGGGAGTTAATGGTGCCTGCGACGACGAATATCACAATGTGTAATAATAAAAATGGGATATAACAAAAATATTCATTGGAAAATGGCCGAATATGAATGTCACCTACAAAATATAATTTTAATCTAATTTTCTTGTTTAATTTTTGAGAAAAGCACTATACTTGCTTCGACCGTAAGAGCCATCCTGGCCTCGTATTATATCCGGACCTCGCCTACGGCTCGGTCCGTCTAATTCCTACTCGGCCAGTATGGCTTACTTACTGGTCTCTGCCGTAATGTACTATTACACGAGAAAGGCACTTGTATATGGACAGTCAGCATCAAAAGTAGTGGTCAATTTTAGTTTGCAATTTGACCGGTTGCACACGTGAACATCGTTTGACGCGCTAATTAATCAGTTAGACTTGCCGATATGACGTGCATTAATTTGCGCTGTCAATACGGTATCGGTGCGCTCCGTAGTGGCCTCACAAATGGAATGTTGTACATGATTTTATTTTCTCAACCATTATTGTAGTGTACTACTACTACCTCTACTACTACTATTACTACCTCTAATACTACTACTAGTAATTCTACTTCTACTACGATTACTAACACTCTTTACGGAGTTACTAATTTAGGGACTCATTACGAGTAAGATTCTCTAGAGATTTTACACTCCCATATTTAATGTTATTGGAAATTAAACTCCGCGGGCGACGTGCATTAATTTGTGATTTTAATACGAGACTGGAAACTATCGTAGTGCACTACTACGCTTACTTACACTTGCAACATTATCTAGTGAGATAATATTGCTTTTTGTCCCAAAAGTGTTTCGACTGCAAGAAAGAACTCTTAAAACATTCTTGGTCTTTGGTTGCCCGAGAGACCTGCAGTAACCATATTTACTATTTCAGACAGGTTGGGATAACTGCACTAAATGACAAGTATAAACTTGCGGGTCATTGCCGGAATACACTGTGTTAATTACCCGGTAATATGTCATCGGTTCAAGCGTTATTATCGGCTGATGATATTCATGCATCATTGATTAAATACACCATCAAATTGTTCGTACTAACAATGATTTCATAGTACAACTGGTACAACTCGAGATCTCAATATTGATGAATACCCACATATTCCGATGATTTTTTTTAAGTGTCCGATTATACCATTTCACAAAAAATAAGTATAAGTGTATTTTTATACAAGCATGTTATAAAAACATATCCATAATCTTTAAATATTATAAATTTGGGCAAGTCAGAAATAAATTAGATAACTCCGCTTGATCTTCGCAGGAACCACCTGATTTTTTTGTCATTTTTTAAACGGCATAAGCTCCATACTAGTACGAAACATATCGAGCCGTTCCAAACAATATTTACGTGGGTAACCGTTTATAATAATTATTAGATAGTTGTATTTTATCGGTTACTTGTATAAAAGGCGACAAAA
This sequence comes from Apotomis turbidana, assembly GCA_905147355.2. Lineage (NCBI taxonomy): Eukaryota > Metazoa > Arthropoda > Insecta > Lepidoptera > Tortricidae > Apotomis > Apotomis turbidana. The sequence continues at coordinate 9,573,032 of LR990301.1, forward strand.
TAATAGCGTCGTCACACAACTGTTTGACACATCTGCGCTGTTGCGTGTATTTATGAACGCGTGCTCAATGCACGCGAACAAAGGCGGGAGGCGGAGCACTATGGTGGGCGCCGGTGCCTAGGCTATTTTATGGAGATGGCACGAACTCGGTTTTAACGGCGAGCGCCGCGGCGCGCGCTACGTCTGTCTCGCTCACTCGTATGGCCGCGCTCAGATCTCTCACTCAACCGCTCGCCGCGCCGCTGGTCCCACAAACCCGTGGCATCTCCGTTAATGTGGTTATTGGCATTAATAACACACACTACATCTACATCAATGACGCAATGAGCTTGGTGAATTTCCAACAGCCCTAATGACAATATTTGATTAATAACGTTTAAGTAGGTACTTCGATGTCTTGTGGAAAGATTGTAAAATCAATAGGCCTAATCGCGTTAGGGCGGCTGCAAACTTAACGACTCGCGCGAAATTGCGAGCCCGGGAATCGTCTGTTAGCGCCTGTCCTATAACTTGGCTCCTTAATTTCGAGCGCTACTACTTATACTATGAGGCTCTAGTGTAAGTTTACATTGAATGTATTAAACGCGCTACTGATAAAGTTATTCAAATTGCCGTCTATTGGCAGCGTGCCCATAAGGCTGGCAACATTGAATTGCCACGTTGTATAGCAATGCTGATCCGCTGTGCTAGATATGACCCAGCCCTCAGGTCAGGCAGCAACTCAACTAACCTACGGCTACACTCTCTTTAACAAAGTTACGGGCAGTTAGTTTTTTTATTTTTTTTTGGTATTTTGATTTAATTTGACACTATGTTTCAGTTTTGATTGTTTCAAGCGGCCATCAAAGTTGTGAAAAATCGAGGCACTTTTGTTCGCCCAGAGAGCTTGTACAATATCATCAACGTAGCAGTAAGCTAGAGCTTAGTACACGTCAGTGAATACATTTCTCATAGAACCATGGCGACTGGAGGACAGAATACGATACTAAAAGATTGTTTCTCTTGATCTTTGCAAAAGCCACCTGATTTTTTGAACATTGGGGAGTTTCGAAACAGGTAAGTTGAAACAACGTCATTTTTTCGGTTACCTATCCGTTAGCGAGCTGACAACAACGCTATCTTTTTCTCCTTTACAATATCTTTTTAAACTTTACGGCTTCAATTTAAACCATGAATACAAAGATCAAAGCTTAAAGAAAAATTTAAAAAGGAGCAACCTGGTGGAAGGGACCGGGAATCGAACCCGGTACCTCTGGATTACCGGTCCAGCGCGTTAGCCAGCTTAGGCTAAAGTTTTAGTTGCCACTTATTTATTTATCGTATGGCATTGTTATAGGTCACTGGATAGTCAAGATAATAACTAAAATTAAAATTTTGCCCGTTTCAAGTAGGCAGCCGCTTCATCGGAGATGTTTACGATGTCATCTAAGTTACCCTTGAACCTTGTGAGAGGGCACTCCATGACTATATGTTCGATGGTCTGAACTGGATGTCCGCAGTCGCAAGCAGGCGACATGCTCCAACCCCATTTGTGCCAGGTAGAAGCGCAGTTTCCTATGCCTGTTCTCAGTCGGTTCAAAGCTATCCAGAGGCGACGGGGTCCCTTGAATCCAGCAGCAGCAGGCTTCGAGGAGAGAAAGGAAAGAGGGGGTTGGCAGAATCTTTATAGGATTTTTAGTTGCCACTGGGAGTAACGGAATGCTCCGCGCTTAATAGAGCGATGATTGAAGTAGTCACGTTATACTGACAAATTTAATAGAGCTATTAATAGAAACCACTATGGATAATTGGTGACGCGACGCCATAGGCGGGGATTAACAGTTACTGCCGCGGTTTATCGAGCTATATCTTTGGCTTTTATGTAGATTTATCATTATGAAATCCTATATTTAATCCCACCAAAAACATTCTGTAAAAAACTAGCCAAGTCTCGATGGAGCTGCTTGTTTATCTCTAAAAAGTAATGAAATCTAGACAAAGTCGTACCAAGTCTAAGGTTCCTTACTGCGATTTCTTTATCATTATAGTTAATGTTGTGTGACTAGGCCGTTGAAGGGTAGTATCTCGCTTCAGTATGGGCTATTATCTCGCTTAACAAACATAGGTAGTTACAACAGATATAACATTACGTGTAAACAAAATTGACTTGTAGCGGTTCTGGCGACAGATTGGTGCAATGGTGTCATGGAGCACCTGGTTTAATTTGTACCCTTGTGTACCGTTCAACGGCCAAGTCACACAACATTAACTATGATGATAAAGAAATCGCAGTAAGGAACCTTAGACTTGGTACGACTTTGTCTAGATTTCATTACTTTTTAGAGATAAACAAGCAGCTCCATCGAGACTTGGCTAGTTTTTTACAGAATGTTTTTGGTGGGATTTCACTTATTTTTGTAGAAACGTGGGCATATTGTTTTATATCAACCTGCTAATTCACTTTAGCAAATTTTTAGAGATAAACAAGCAGCTTCATCGAGACTTGGCTAGTTTTTTACAGAATGTTTTTGGTGGGATTCACTTTAGCAAACCTCACGAAATAATAAGCGAAATCAACGAAATGCAAATAATCCCTCCTTATCCCTAGCAAACGTTTCCAAGCGCAGTAGAAGAATGTCGTAAACGACTGTAACGCGGCCGGTTGCCACTTCGCCATATAAGATTATCGGAAAAAGAAACGACGGCGCGTTTTAAAATACAGTCAGCGCCATCTAGCGACGAGTGCGGGTATCACCGCCACTCTTAGTCCAATGCATTATATTTTGACCAAATTTTGAGCGAAATTAATATTTTGGTGTAATTTGTTTATTTAATTTGTGTAGTGTTCGAATAGAATAAAGTTAATCGTTCGACTATTTCTTCTTGTAAACTTGTAAGTATAAGTATACAAGCCAGTCTAGTCTTGTCCAGAGTTTCCCTTTAATTTTATTTATATGCGTATTAAAAGCAGAAGGGGAGGCATTCGCCCAGCGGGTACGTATTACAATGCCGAAGTTCAAAATACCGAATATCATAAGACCTATGGACGGAAGGCCGAAAATTAAAATGTCGAATGTTTATTTGACCGAAAGTTTAAAATCCCGAAAGAACGTTTGATCGAAAGGATGAAATATCGAATATTATAATCCCGAAGACTGTAATCCCGAAGAATGTAATCCCGAAGACTGTAATCCCGAAGATTATAATCCCGAAGACTATGATCCTGCCTGAAGGTTGTAATCCGGAATATTATTTAAACTCTCGAGAATTATCTCGTATTTCTGTAGTCTTACAGATTCTAATGTTTATTTTATACAAAGAATATTAACCTAAATTACTGTAACCTACTTGCCTACTATACTATACTTACTATTTATAAGTGAACTCTTCTGTGGAACCGATCTGCTCCGGCGCTGCGGGATGTGCAGCCCCTCCGCCCTAGTACGTTAGTACTCTTTATTATACTGTGGCCCTAGCGTAAGAAAGTGCGGGCATCAAGCGAGTCGCAGCGGCTGAGGCTGGTCGCCGAAGGTGACTAAAAAGCTGAAGCTGCAGAGGCGAGCGTTGACAGCTTCGGTTCCAGACAAGTTCGGTTAGGTTGGCAGTCCATGACAGAATATTTTATCATAATATCGAATATTTAGTGTCATACTTAATTTCCCACTTTCCCGGACTCTTTCCTTTCCTTCGATTACGACTTGCCACAGAACCGAAGCTGTCAACCCCGATTCCACGTGGTCTTGTCTGCCCTACCCCTAGAGTGTATATAAAAGCCCGGAGGCGCGGAGGGAGGGCAGCCCCCGGCCGCTAGGGCGGAGGGGCTGAACATCCCGCAGCACCGGAGCTGATCGGTTCCACGGAAAAGTCAGATTAGTTTAGTGTCCTGACACTTTTAAAGTGCTCATTGACTTTCGGGATTATAAAATTTCGAGATTTTAAAAATTTCGGGATTATGAAATTTCGAGATTTTGAACTTTCGATTTTCTGAAAATAGGCAATTTGAGCTTCGGTTTATCGAATTTCGGCTTTTTGAACTTTCGGTATTTTGACCATAAGTATTTCAACTGTAGGTATTATGAACTTTCGGGATTGTAATACGTAACCCGCCCAGCTGTGGGACGCTATAGGCTAGATTAAATTAGAAGATGTGTCCCACTACGCTGGATTTTTGCAATGACAGTCGATTTTTTTATGTATCAATAGTAGAAGGGGGCATTACCATATCTCTAATACAGCTGAGACCAGCTGAGGGTTCTTCATCAAATAAATAATAAATAAATAAATATCGGACAACCTCACACAAATCGATCTAGTCCCGAATTAAGCTCTAGAAGGCTTGTGTTATGGGTACTAGACGACGATATACATACTTATATAGATAAATATATACTTAAATACATAGAACAACCATGACCCAAGCACAAATATTCGAGTTCATCACACAAATATTTGCCCCGGCCGGGACTCGAACCCGGGACCGCCGGCTCAGTAGGCAGGTGTTTACAAACCGAGCCAAGCGCGTCGTCAAAATACTTCAGACCTTGGAATTTTGACATCAAATGAAGCGGCCCACCATATTGAATATTAAAATACTTAAACGGGTTTACTCACGTCGTAGAAATCGAATAACACTCGACATGTCTTGAATCGGTACGCGATCCATCATCAGGAGAGACGATCAGTCGCGACGGCGGCCAACCGAACACAACAAGTTGAATATTTTTTGTAAAGGCGGTATGTCGATCTCTAGTAGTTTGGTTGGGCTCTTGTGTTTTCTAATCAGATTAGGTACTCCAGATCTTCGATTATCCTAGTTTTTAGGGTTCCGTACCCAAAGGGTAAAAACGAGACCCTATTACTGAGACTTCGCTGTCCGTCCGTCCGTCCGTCCGTCCGCCTGTCACCAGGCTGTATATCAAGAACGGTGATAGCTAGACAGTTGAAATTTTCACAGATGATCTATTTCTATTGCCGCTATAACAACAAATACTAAAAATAAAATAAAATAAATATTTAAGGGCTCCCATACAACAAACTTGTTTTATGGTACGGAACCCTTCATGCGCGAGTCGGACTCGCACTTGGCCAATTTTTATAGTTTTCGCTTTATGTGGCCATTAAACCCTAACTCTGTACCAAATTTCAGCTCTCTAAATTTATGGGAAGTACTAGTTCTTTACTGATGATCATGAGTGAGTGAGTGAGTGTCGTAAATGCGAAACTTTGCTTTCGCTTAACTTCGGAACTAAATGACCTACAGACTTGAAATTTTGGATTCTAAGTATGTGATTATAGCTTACTGGATGACGAAAATTTCTGCGTTCTGGTCTTATCCAGAGGTGCTCAAATAGGGGCCTGAAAATGCGGCGAAATGGTTCCAGTAAAGGATGGTACGGCAGTGTTTGCTTCGCGCTCGACTTGGCGGGGGCACTGCCGTGCCCCCCGATTAAATATGTATTTTGATTATCGAGCTGTATAAAGGTATTTTATTTATTTTTTTATTATGAAAATAAGTTACACAATAGTTACAGTTACCTATGTCAACCCCATTTAATAAATAGAACATTCGCTAAAGTAGACATCTAGTGATATTTCGGTCTATTGTTAATAAGCACATCGAATATAGCCCCTTAAAGTCTTGTAAACAGTGATTTCACTCATCACATTACAAGGTTTTTTTTTATTATATTGAAAATTTGTTTTCTATGGAGAGTGGACATTATTGCACGAAGATTAACAGCACGATGCAAAATTTGTAGGGGTGCGAGACACCAATCGTAAAGCGCCATCAGTTGGTATTTTTTTCTTTTTTCTCTCATCACGCCGAAATTACTGGATGGATTTTAACCGGTTTTGGTACAGGGATAGCTGGGCATCCAAAGACGGTTATAGTATTTTTTTACCCGGCTATGGAAAATAAAAATATTTACGGGGGCGAAGTTGCCGACACCTATTTACTAACTCTTAACGTAAATCATCGGACATCATTGTTGACGACGCGGTTGGCGCAGTTTGCAATGCAGCCTAATGAGCCGGCGGTCCTGGGTTCGAATCCCGGCATAGTCAAACATTTAAAATAAATAAAATAAATATCGTACAACCTCACACAAATCGATCTAGTCCCAAATTAAGCTCAAGAAGGCTTGCGTTATGGGAACTAGACGACGATAGACATACTTATATAGATAAATATATACTTAAATATAAATACATACAACATGTATGACCCTAGCACAAATATGCACATTTGTGTGATAAATTCGAATATTTGTTCCTGGTTCATGGATATTATCTATATATGTATTTATATATTATTAGCTGCGCCGAACGGTGTTACCCGCTCATCCCATGGGACACTCAATTTTTTCGGGGTATAAAGTAGCCTACCTTCATACAAAATTTTATCAAAATTAGTCCAGCCGTTTCAGCGTGAGGAAGCAACAAACATACACAAAAACACACTCACAAACTTTCGCCTTTATAATATTAAGATGTGATGTACATATATCGTGGTCTAGTATGGGCTTGTGCACAAATCACGATAGGGGGAGGGGGGTCACGAAAAAATCACGATAGATCACGTTGGGGGAGGGAGGGGTACAAGGAGACCTCACGTGTATTTTTCTACAATGAACAAAGACAGAAAAATTGATAATTTTTCTCGGTTTCGTTAAAAATAAATCTTCTCTTGTTAATAAATACCTACTTCAAAATAGTGAGTCTATTTTACGAAATTCAGGCGGAAAAAAAAATACACGTGAGGTAGTAAGGGGGGGGTTAGTAAAGAACCTCACCAAATAGGTATCACCAGCGGGAGGGGGTCAAAAACTAGCCGAAAAAACCTCACGTGATTTGTGCACAAGCCCTACCCTATAGTACAAACATTGCTTAGTTTGGGACTAGGTCCATTTTTCTAAGATTGTCTCTTAATATTTTATATTTATTTTATCATCTTAACACCAAAACATCCTAACTTCCAGCCATAACCACACAAACTTACAGTACTTTAAGTCATAAAGACATGATCCGAACCTAACCTATAAAACGTCATAACTTCAAATAACGTATAGCACACTTAAAACGTTTTCATTTCGATAAAGTGGTAATATTAATACGGGCGATTAATTATCGTTTTATACCGTCTTATCGCTCACTTGCGACTAAAAGGTTTTAGGGCGAGAGGCGAATATACACAAATCACTCGCGCCGATTAAAAACTCACGTGTGATTTAGTTTTGGTTCAGTATGTTTGAAAAATAAATTGTCCACTTTTATTGGCTACACTTGTATATTATATTTGAAATTTTTAAAGCTGTACGCTTAAGCTTTTGTTGGTCGGCAAATAATGATTGGCTTCACTTGTATTGTATATTATAGATGAAATTTTAAAGCTGGTCGGCGAATGCATTTGTTTGAATTCATTTCCTGGGTAGGATATGCAAAACCCGATTGTTTTACCATGCAAATAACCGGTTATAATCGGTTTTACTGTGACAAAATAACCGGGCTTGCATTTCCTATCCCTGGGAAACTTCCTTTGTTATTTTGACGGTACGTTCATGGTCTCGAAGAGACTCCAAACGTAACGTCACGTTCGAAACGTCGAGGTTATCAAATAAACACTTTTTAACGTGATTAAGTCCCGTTTTGTTATTATTATAACAAAACGAACGAAATAAATAATTCATTTATTTATTTAATTTTATATTAATTCGTTTATTTATTTAAAGTTATAAATAAATAAATAAATCATTTATATATTTATATAAAGAAGTCCCACTGATCTCCAAAAAGGGGCACGGTAAAAAACCGATAAAGAGCAGAAAGGTAAACATTGGGCACGTATGGGCTAAATATAAATGTCTCGGCGACGCGAGATAGCGTGTGGAATGTTAAAAGCTATTTAATATTATGTTCTGTTCAAACTTTATTACCTGACGATGGCTGGCCGGTGGAAAGTACAGGACCAATATGTTACTTAAATTGTGATGTGACTGAGCTTTTTACTTAAATTGTGATGTGACTGTGATGTGACTTAAATTGTGATGTGACTGAGCCAGTTTGCTCCGAAATTGATGAACGAACGAACATACAAACATCCTACGGAAGAATTTCAGCCCAAACTGGGACAGGACACGCTTCGCTCGCTCGGTGAATTATATAATATTTGGTAAGTAATTAGTAGCTTAACAGACAGGGTCACTCAGCGCGATGTTGGATGGTGTTAATTCAAAGTCAAAGTCAAATCTCTTTATTTTGCTTAAAATGTGGTTAGTAGTACACAATGTTACAGGTCACAATGTAAGAAAAAATTGGGCAAGTGCGAGTTCGACTCGCGCATGAAGGGTTCCGTACCATAATCTATAACAAGTTTGTTGTATGGGAGCCCCCCTTAAATATTCATTTTATTTTATTTTTAGTATTTGTTGTTATAGCGGCAATAGAAATACATCATCTGTGAGAATTTCAACTGTCTAGCTATCACCGTTCTTGAGATACAGCCTGGTGACAGACGGACGGACGGACGGACGGACAACGCAGTCTCAGTAATAGGGTCCCGTATTTACCCTTTGGGTACGGAACCCTAAAAACTTACTTCCCTTACAGTTCTCTCGAGTAGTTCCGCCCGAAACGTGATATTTCGAAGCCTGTTATAACGCACGTTATGAGTACATTTCATTGCATTTTCGAGAAAAATACAACAGAATATTAACTAAATAAGTTTCTGTCAAAAATGACATTTTAGTGGCAAGCTTTTATAGCCGACTGTACTTTTCTTTGGATATCCATCAAATGCTCACTGAGACGATTCTAAAGAGCCCAAGCTCGGTAGGATTGCTTTTTTTATTATAGAGTTCCTATGGCCACCTTCCGGCTCCATCATCAGATCAGCCCCATGGTACCATATTATTGTATTGTCATCAAAGTTAAGTAAGTATGCAAAATTTCAGCTTAATCGGTTGACGATATCTGCTTCAAAATTGAGTTGCAAGATTTCACCCGAACAAACATACTTTAAACATACAATGCAAGTTAAATAAAAGCTTTAAAAATGGCGAGCAACATGTCGAGCTAAAGAAGCGAAAATAAGGTTGAAGTTAGTAGAAGAAAGATGATAGTGGAGCGTAATAGAACTGCCGAGGGAACTGCTACGCGAAACCTGGAGAGGAGACGAGCGCGGGCCTTCACTAGGTGACGGTGGCTAGTGTCTCCTGGCCAGCTTGAGCGGGAACCCGCCCCTCAGGTAGATGACGTGACGTGTCTCGAAGTGGACCTGCCGAGGGGACTGCGGACTGCGCTACGCGAAACCTGGAGAGGAGACGAGCGCGGGCCTTCACTAGGTGACGGTGGCTAGTGTCTCCTGGCTAGCTTGAGCGGGAACCCGCCCCTCAGGTAGATAACGTGACGTGTCTCGAAGTGGACCTGCCGAGGGGTCTGCGGTGACAGCTCTACGCGAAACCTGGAGAGAAGACGTTCGCGGGCCTTCACTATGTGACGGTGGCTAGTGTCTCCTGGCCAGCTTGAGCGGGAACCCGCCCCTCAGGTAGATGACGTGACGTGTCTCGAAGTGGACCTGCCGAGGGGTCTGCGGTGACAGCTTTACGCGGAACTTGGATATAAGGCGAGCCATTCCCGTCCGGGACATCACCTGGGCGAAGCGCATGCCTGATGAACGATTTAATGATTTATACGTTTTATTAATAATAATAATAAATAATAATTATTCGTTTACATCTGTAGGCGATAGTATAGACGATCTCTCAATTGACGTTGAGGGATCCTTATCTTAATTTCGACAAAATTAAAACAGAAATATGCAATATACAGTTTAACAAAAAAAAGTATTAAAATATGCACTAATAATTTGATAGCTACCTAAATGGCTCAGCTGAGGTAAATTTTTAGCTAAGCCTTAAGTTTTCTTTTCACTGAATTTAAATTGTGATGGTTCACAACAATTTAAACATTCAGTGAAAAGAAAACCATAATTTTGTCTCCTAGTGACGCCATAAAATATCTAAAATTTCGTGTGTGTGCTAGTTGATTGTGTAACATTACCACTTGTGATGTGAAAAAGGGTCAGTTCACTTTTACATTATGTTTGTTATAAAAGATAAAAGTGTACATACCAATACAGTGCCTTGCTCCAACTCCAAACGGCAGGTAGGCACAGGAATGTCTCGCTGCCATGTTTTCAGGAGAAAATCTCTCTGAGTCAAACACCTCGGGCTTGTCATAGTTGTTTGGGTCCATGTGTATGACAGGAACAGGCACTATGAATATCTGTCCCTTCTTCACGGTCAGACTGGTGCCTGGGATTTTATAATCAGAATAAGCGCGTCTTCTTAGTGTATCTACATTCGGATGCAGTCTTAACGTCTCATCAAATACCTGCCCCATGTATTTCAATTCTAAAACGGCTTGGTAAGTCAATATTCCTTTGTATTTCTCTAATACTTGGTCTATTTCTTCTAACACTTTGTCTTGGATGTCAGGATTGAGTGCTACAGTACAGCACTACACTGCTATAGTACAGCATAAAAGCCATAGTCGTTGCACTGGTTATGTAGCCTGCCGTGTAAAATATGAAGAGCTGTCCTGCTATGACATCATCTGAAATGTCCACAGTTTTTTCCATATCACTGCTCTCTTTCTTTGGCACTGATATTTGTTTCGCTTTCCTAAGAGCCAGCAACAAATCCATGAAATCCTTTCTATCTGTCGGTTCACCGTTCCTTTGAGCAATGATATCTTTAGTCAAATCAGAAAAGAACTTTATAACTCCTGGTGTTAAAAGAGAAACTCCTAGTCTCTTCAGTATACCAGGATATAACATTTCGAGCTTGTGTCTGTAGGTAGGCGTAAAGATTTTGGAGTCTAACTTATCAAGTATGTTGTCTGGGTTTAAAAATGTATCATAATCGAGACCGAAAGCGCAGGCCGCGATGCAAGCTTGAGTAAACTACTTGGTGATTGCATGAATTTCTTGCTCCGGTTGTATCCTCGTGATTTTATCGACATAGTCGACAAGTTTGTCTGCACGCTGCGTGATGAGATACATCATGTTCTTTAGTTTCCCGGAGGTGAAGATGGGAGTGAACCGGTTCCGCAGTGCCCGCCAGGTCTCGCCGTTAGCGTGGAACAGATTTGCTACTAGACTTTCTTCTGTAAAATCCACGTTGCGGTCCATAAAGTTTTCACTATCCTTCACCATAATATGTTTGATTATATCTAGATCTTTCACCAGCAAAACAGGCGAAGTCATCCTAAATATGCCGAAGATTTTTTCTTCTGGATATCTGTCTTAAATTTCTTTGTATAAGTGGAAGGTTGACCTCTTTCTAAGCACATCATCTTTGATGTTTCCGAAGAGGAATGCTGGTTCCGGCCCGGCGACGTTTCTCTCTTTCTAGTAGTTGTTGTTTGTGGTGAGATGGTGATATAAAATCACAAGAAACACCGACAATAATTCCGCCAGCATTTTGCTCAGACTGTGATGTTATTGTGCTGCTAACAAGGATATTTCTTGACGTACGAGCGGCTGTGTAAATTGTAGTCGAATTTTACTCAGCCTATTGTCACTTAATTGTCATGAAGTTGAAGCACGTTATGATGTTTCATCGTCACATACACTACTCAGTGTGTAGTTAAAAAAATAGATTAAGTGAAATTATATATAACGTCATGCACCTATAAATTATGTTATGTGTCGTAAATCGGACTTGACATGAGCCTACCAGAAGACGCAACTTGTCGACTGTAGATCTTTATATCTAAGGGCAATCAGCAGATTAGGGTGGCCGACAGATAGTACTTTGTGACGCTGACTATACTCGGGAATTACCGGCTACGGTCGTTTGTGGAATTGTGGCGATAGCTTTGAATTTTGACATCTATTGTCTTAAAAGTTGGTTTACATGAAGCCGAGTACAGGAGTACGAGTTAAAGTACAAATACGACTTCGTAAATATAGTTAAATCAGAGACTGCTTTCAGTTTCCCAAATAAACTGCACTAAGTACCTACAACACGACACGAATTAACTTGCACATTTATATCTTCAGATATTTATTCTGAGAGTTGATATGTCTAAGTGGAAAGATATTCTACTTTCGTACATACAACTATAAAAACCGGCCAAGAGCATGTCGGGCCACGCTCAGTGTAGGGTTCCGTAGTTGCCCATCCTTCACAATAGGTGGGCTTAAATTAGGTACCTACGAGAAAGATTTCATGCTCTATAAAAAAGGTCGTAAACGCCAAAGTAACTGTAATTACTTATTACCTTCTGGAAGCTATCGATTATACGCGCCAGATTGAGCGGAATCTTTTAATGCAATATGGCAGTTAACTTATATGTGTAACGTTCGAAGTATAAGGACACCGCGCGGCAGTTACGTCATTTTAAAGAAAATTATGAAATTTTGCCATAACTCAAAAACGGCTCGACCGATTTTATTCAATATAGTTTTCGTTGAAAGTACTTATAAGGAATGACATGAATTTTTCCATAATTTTTTGACCCGTGGTTTTAAAGTTAGAGGGGGGGGGGGACGATATTTTTTTTATTTTCGGAGCGAATATTTACAAAAAATCTTTATCAAAAAATCATGTTTGAAGACCCCTATTATTTTTAAAAGACCTATTCAACGACACCCCACACACTAGTGTTGAAAGGAAAAAAAAATCAGCCCTACTTTAGGTGTTCGAGAGGTACCCGAAAAAAAAATTTTTTTTTTTTGTTTTTTTTTTACCGTTTTGTCGGCGTCATACATACACATACTCATACCAAATTTCAGCTTTCTAGTACTAATGTTCACGGAGCTAAGCCGCGGACGGACGGACAGGCGGACATGGCGAAACTATAAGGGTTCCTAGTTGACTACGGAACCCTAAAAACAGGTCTCACACACTTCACCAGCTTCTGGCATACAAAATATAAAAAGATAAAAATAAGTATAACTTAACCGATTGATTGATTTTGCATATTATCATATATTATCATAATAATTACTAAACATAATGCCAATACAATTTATATCACATACGAGTCACATTTTTAACCTATGTACGTGGTCAAAATATTCATTTACAGAGTAAAAACAGTTATCTGTTAGCCAACTTTTCAGTTTGCATTTAAACATATTTATAGGCAGATTTTTTATGTCTTCGCTTAATACATTATATAGACACACATATTTATAGACACACTCATACAATAGGTGTTTCTACTATATAATTCTGTATTTTTTGACGGCATTACCAGACGATTAGGATACCTTGTGTTAAAATTATATATTTCATTACTACATAGTTTTGAACAGCCATGAATGAGTTTTACCAAACAAACAAATTTCGTAAATGTACATACATGGTACCGTCAATAGTTTCATATCTCTAAATATAGGTCTGCAAGACGACTGAACGTTTAGGTTACATATCAACCAAATGCATTGTTTTTGTGCAATTAGTGCCCTACTTGCATGAGAAGAGTTACCCCATAATAGGATACCATATCTGAGCAAGGAACACACATAACCATGATACGCTTGTAATGCAACTTGCTTACTACTAATTTTTACAAGTTCCCAGAGAGCATAAGCGAATGAGTTTAGTTTGTTACATAGATTATCAATATGTTCGTTCCATGAGCATTTGTCCTCTATGGTAATTCCTAGGAAAGGTGTTTGTGAGGATTCCTCAATCACTTGCCCCTCAGAAGATTGAAAATACTATGAACATTTGAAATCTGTCTTTTTTTTTAGTATACAAAACAAATTTTATTCAGTTTGAAGAATAAAATGTTTTACAGGCCGCACTCGGCATATGATTATATTAGATTTAGTTTATTTATTTTATAACATGAAGTAAAATAAAATAAAAAGTCAGTATAAATTACGCTAAATCAATTTACATGCATTTATACTATGATCTACATGCATTTACATTTATACATGTCACAACAATAACAATACAAAAATATATTCTTTTTCTGCCTCCGATTGATTCAGGTCCCGTACTTTCGCGCGCACTACCTGCCGTAGTTTACAAGACGAAGGCATTTAAATGAAAGCGCGATAAGGCCAGTATTAATGAACGTCGTCTCGATGTTCGACACACTGTTACTCCAGGACTTGGCTTCGGCACTACCCACCCACCCTGATTATTAACGTTACAAAATCATTGCTTGTGCTGTTAGGTATTGCTCTTTTGTATTAACATCATATCAGCCGAAATATGATTCATTTTTTGATTGGTTTTATTTATTTAGGTAATAGGTTATCGCGGGCTAGTTTTCCGCAACTTGACATCTTACAATGCGCCTATTTATTTATTTATTTATTAAATAACAATATACATTGTATTTTGAATTTATACTTATATCTAACTTAATCGACACTATGTCCGCTGCTGGACAAAGGACTCCCCCAAAACGACTGCCCAGTCCACCGTCCTCTCATGATCGTCAATCCACCTTGGTGGTGGCCTTTCCACGGTCAAATGCGTACTAATGCCTAATGCAATCGTTTTTGGAACACTCTTCGCTGAAAAGTTATCTGGATAAGTTGTAGAAAAACCAAGATGGGATTGGTGCAAGCATTATTGGCCTTCTGCATCTTTATGTACATACGGTGCAGAAACTTGAAGTTTATAAAGTCTGGATTGGAACAAGATTGATGCTTTCGAGATGTGGTGCTGGAGAAAGATGCTCAGAATCCCACGAACCGCGATGAGAACGATCCAATCTTGCGAGAACTAAACGGCTCTCAGCAATCTGGCAGGAAAGGATAGTCAAGTTTTTCGGGCATATTATGTGTTCTAACCAGCACAACATTCTCCAGAGGTTGAATCCGATGGACAGACACCATGAAATGTGCTTGTGGTTCCATGCAGACTGCAGCCGTTTGGCTCTTGACCGCGCCAAGTGGAGGGACGTTTGCCAATTTGCTACGAGTTGCGAGAAAAGGCAGTAAAACAAGAATAAAACTTTAAAATAATTTTGTATTTTAAAATAATTTTGTATTAAATAACTAAACTAATCTTAACTAAATATGTTGAGTGCCAGGAGGTGTTTTATTTCCTAGGAACTCTGCCTTTCCTAAGTTGCCACTGGCTAGCTTTTAAGCAACTATTTGTTTAGTCCCGTAGCACGACCTATCTCTATTCTGTGAGATTTATTAAAATTAAGCCATGAGGGAACGACTTTCATGATCTATATTCCTGTATATTTAAGGTGTGCATGGCTACTTACATAGTACCTACTTGGACAGAATGAAGACACTTCTATTTGTATTACATTCGTATTTATATTGTACCTAATAACAATAACATATATAAATCGGCTCAACATATCAATAATAAAATACGAACAGTCGAACGATTTAAGCACTCCCATTCGTATACGGACACGGAAAAATTAAGTCCAAGTTCTTACGAGACATCTAGTCTAATATTTCCTAAACCAAATCCCAGAGCATTTCGAAGATCATAGATTCTTATAAAAGGGGTCCAAATGCATGGACCCACGTACGGAACCAATCGAAATCACTGCAACGGTTCCGTATCAATATTTCATTCGGAACATCATGCGAATATCAAATACTTTGTCGAAGTCTGCGGTGTTAAGGGGATGGTTCACTGGTTCAACGAAAAGCCTGAGACTAAATTCTATTGGAGGTCGCATATATACTGGCACAGGTACTGGCCAGATATTATTATATTATATTACGCTTAACATGCGTGTCATTGAATAAATAATTATTCTTGTGACAGACTTCGTTAATCGGTCGTAAAATATTGTAAAATCCAGAACCAGAGGCCACTCCTAGTTGTATTTTTCCTTTATATTCGATGTTTGTATCTGAGATCTTGTCACGACAAGTCTACTTTAGCGATTGTTTTCAAAGTAACCGCTATGACGTATGGTGCCTCTCCAGTGAACAGGCAGCCTAATTTATGCAGGATTGCTCTTCTCGTCCGACTTTATTTAGAAGTCCACTATCGAGCGCTTGAACAGATAGGTATATCATTCTTTTACATTACATCAAAAATTATAAAAAAATTAGAAGAAAAAATGTGTATTTATTTTGCAAACCAATCATGCACTTTACATTGAAAAACAAAAAACACATTACATCTTATCAATGACATTTATATTGAAAAAAAAAAAAAGATTCATTAACAGTAGCCCAAATGTTAGTTGCTAGCTACATAAATCGGAGGACTGACAGACTGAGGACTAGTAACCAAAATAAGTTAGCTAAAATGAGCATAATTTTGGTAACTACTAAGCACAATTTGGCTATTTCTAAAGTAGTTAAACTAATTGAGCTATTTTTTTTCCGTATCAATTTTACTAAAGCAGAAACGTCTGCTGGCCTAAACCAATGACATTAAACTATATAAGCTATGGTTTCCTTGTTGCAAAAAATGGGATCCACTCAGCACTCGCGAGTACCAAGCCGAGAAAAAAAATCCACGAAATGACACTTCTGCCAACTGAAAATCGACGAAAAATATTTCGACAAAGGGCAGAGAACCTTAAAAAGCTATGAAACACTACACATTCTCGGCTAGAGCATCGTCTCCTTTACAGGTGTCCCGACTTCACAAAGTATGGTCACCGCAACATCGTAAACGTCCCCTTCAAATTACATAACAATAACAAGGGGGTTTAGTAGGGTGAGCACACGTAGACTGTTTGCAAACTGGTCACGTTCGAATAACGTTTTTGGCTGAAGCTTGGATGCGAGTTGGAGCGAGACGTTTTGGTACTTGTTAATAATATGCATGTAAGCTTACGTGAGCTTACAGAATGTGATTCGAGTTTTATAACAGTCTCGCGCCTTCTTATGCGACCGAGATAAGAATCTCCGATTTTTCCCAAACCCGAATGTGTCTTAGACTATGTGTCTTAGATTGGGATCTAAGACACATAGTCTAAGACACATTATACATAGATTGGGATCTAAGACACATAGTTTTAAGAATCACAAAACTGAAAAAGCAATGGGCAGGAAAGGACAGAATTTTATTATCTCACTAATACGACTAATTTCACAAAGCTAAATTTTGTACGTGTGTGTATGTGTTGTATGTTTGTGACTTCTTCACACAAATCTGAAACAGAGATTGTTTGTGCTCTAACTTGGCACATAGGCTACTTTTATTTTCGAAAAAAGACTGGTCCCCGTAGATAGTCTACATGTTTTAACCTGAGTGAAGACGCGGGCAAAGGCTAGTGTTGTTTGTTACTTCTCCATTTTGTAACAGTTGGACGGATTTGTATGAAATTGTAAGTACAGCAGTGCACGGCTTTTGCCGATGATGATGATAATGAGCAAACATAAAGTTAACGACCTTTAACGTTAACGTCTTTAACTCGGTTGAATTCTACAAACTTCCCAATTACATTTTTTCTCTAGTATTCTTACATTTCGGGATTATCATTTCTTTATTTTTTTCTTAAATGATAAATACCGGAGAACGTCACACTAATCGAACGAGTCCCACAGTAAGCTCTAGTAGGCTTGTGTTATGGACACTAGACAACGACAAATAATAAACATACTTACATAGATAAATACATACTTAAATACAACCTAAGCCGCCTTTGTGCAGTAGTGGAACACTCTTACATGTTATAAAACCGCCCTTTGCCTTTGAAATCAAACAATTACATTTGCTGATCCCTAACCGCGGCGAGTATCAAAACGTCGAAAGCACAGTACGAAGAATGGAAGATCTCATAAAAATTATATCGTGCAGTTGTATTTACGTGTGTCATATCGGTACGGAATGGACTGGATCTAATAACAATGATACTGATGGCTTCTGGGTCTATCGCTGCTGTAGAAGGATACTCATACTCATTTATTAATAAAATGTCAACATTTTACAAGTCAATACATATTGTAATACAATTCATTTCTATGACTACTAAATTATTATTAAAATTACAAATTGGAATAGTTACATTATTTAATACCATACCATTATTTCATTATTAAGTTTGTAGAATTTTTACAACATGGACGATGTTGTAAAAAGCATTGGTTGTTAGCCATTTTTTTAATTCATTAATAACGTTATATTATTTTCATATCTATGACATTACGGATACTTTATTGTAGATTTTTGGATATAATGTGTATCTCTACAGCTTCTAGCACACACAGTTGTGATTTCTTTTTATCTACACCATCATCATTCTGACTTTAAGTCCCGGCAGCGGCAGGGTCCGTTTTCCGTATCTTTGCCTTCCCCTTTGACCGATCTTTTGGATCCTTAATGAGATCATTGGCACTCATTACGATACGATTTAAAATCCTGAATACTACTGATTTAAGTAGGAAAAAGAGTGTACCAATTATTTTGATTCCACTTACGCTCCTTTTTAGGATTCCGCACCCTAGGTATAAAGAGAGAGCACTCGTTCAACTCATTTAAAAAACAAATTGCTGTTTGTGCTTAATAACAAATTGCTTTTGTAAAATCTTAACAAATAAGTTGAACGGACAAATACTAATTAATAAACAGATTTACTCTGAGTAGATACTCAGTATCAACTCTTACCGGATCTTGTTACTTATATCATAATATATAACTCTTATCTATTGTTCTCATGGAAGTGATGTAATGTCTTTAATGAGAATAAATGTCTTTAAACCTAAACGTTACCTAAACGGACCCTATTACTAAGAATCCGCTGTCTGTAGGTATGCCTGTCTGTACAAATACAGAAGACAAAAAAGTTAAAAAATATTTAATTATACTGAACCCTCGATGCGCGAGTCCGACTCGTACTTGGCCGGTTTTTTTTGTTTTTTTTTTTTTCTATGCAAGTTGAACCCGAGAGACGCCTCGCTCGTTTCGCTCGCTCGATCGATAAGCAATAGAACCCGTGTAGTCATAAGCATGTTGTATGGAGGGCCCACGCGCCGTTGTTTTACTTTGCCGATAAGCCGGACTCGACGCTAACTCAGAGACCGATGACTTGATCCCGCCGCAGGCTGGGGACACACTCGAGGGAAATATTAACAATGTTGCATCATAAATTTATGAAACATGTAATGTCAAATTTTTAACGTGGGTGTGTACCCACAATTTTTATATTAAGATAAGATAAGATAAGATATTTATTGAATAATAACTTATTTTACAGTAATAATAACTATAGTCTAAGACCTTCTACTTGGCAAAAAATGACATGCGCCTGAACTAGGATTCCCTATGTTTCAGGCATAAAGAGGACTAACTTATTAACAATTTCTTAAACAAATAATCATAAACACATGAAACAATAATTTAGTTCTTATTAAATAGTTTGATAAATTATAGATCGGATACAAAAATATTAAATTAGAATGAATACATGAAAATCAACTTCGAACAATCAGTAACTTCTCTGTATCTTCATATGAAATATTTTGTAGCGCTTCTTGGAGTGTTTTCTTACATTTCGCGTAGCTGAGCGGATATATATCCAGCTTCGTATCAAGCCTACTGTACAGAAGAGGACCCAGTGAAACAAAAAATCTAAAACAGAAGTGACTTCTTCGAATAGTT
Organism: Apotomis turbidana; assembly: GCA_905147355.2. Classification (NCBI taxonomy): domain Eukaryota; kingdom Metazoa; phylum Arthropoda; class Insecta; order Lepidoptera; family Tortricidae; genus Apotomis; species Apotomis turbidana. The sequence goes on from LR990301.1 coordinate 9,592,579, forward strand.
TTAGAGCAAACAATATCCTTTCGCTGTTTATTAGTATAATCAGTGCTATAAGGGATTGCAGCGTGCTGTTTAAGAACCGTGCTTAGTATAAATAGTTGCCGAACGGTTAGTACTTCACAACCATTAAGCTAAGCTAAGGTGTAAGTGAAGCCTTTCAAATAAACAATAAACAAAAAATTTAAAGGTTATCTGGGCGTTAGGGTGATGGAAAAGTTAACACGTTGGACTAGTAATTCAGGTTCCCGGTCTCTTCTACCAGGTTACTGCGCTTTTTATTATGCAAAAAATAAATAGAAATATAAATCTTAAAACATCGAAAAAAGTGTGGAAAAAAAAAAATAGGCTAAATTCTTAAGTACAAATAAACTAACTTAATAGTTAATAACTCAATTAAAACTAAATTATAAAAATAACAAGGTTCAAAAAACACCGCTTCCTGTCATTTCTGGTCCAAAGGTGCCCATAACGCTCGCAGCATTTCCAAGTCGTACAGACGGCAAACGGCCCGATGGGCTAGCTTTATTACCATGGGAAAGGGGTCGTTGTTTAGTGTGGGACGCTACGTGTGTGAGCACCTTCGCTGCCTCCCACGTGAATCGTACCACCCGCACGGCTGGAGCTGCAGCCGATTATCAGGCGGACTTGAAACGGCAGAAATATGTCACCTACCGTCCTACATTTTTGTTCCCTTTGCGGTGGAGACAGCGGGTTGCTGGGGGACAGATGCAAAATGTTTTGTGCGCGACGTAGGCCGTACTCAGGCAAAAGAGGGAAGACCCCCGCTCCGAGTCATTTCTGGTACAAAGGGTGTCCATTGCGATCCAACGTGGAAATATAAATTAACTTCTTTATTTAAAGCGCCCTGTGTACCCCGGCCTAGCGGCCATCGCGTCGTAGGCGACGTCGCGATACCGTGACGACTTTATTCCGACGGCCCGATTTATGCGCCTGCGCTTGCGATTGCAATGTTTTGTTTCGCGCATCATCTGTTTTTTACATTTTATAAGTTATCTTAACGACATAAAAGAATAGAAACTTTAGTGTTGCTCCTTCCTTATCAATCTTAGAATAACCTAAATTAAAAAAATTAAAAACTCCGACACACGCGTATCTTGTCATCATGAGACCCTTATTCAATGAGTGATATAGAAAATGCTAGGTACCTACTCAAACTGAACTGAGACTGGATCTGGGATTCTTAGCTTCAATATTGGCTCAGATCTAGTCACTTGTTCCAATTAAAGCTGAATATCTACTTATAAAACCAGTAAACCACGTCCTATTTCTACCAAACATAGCTAAAAACCACCTCGACGGACAAGGCCACACTCAAATTGATCCATCTGATCTTTCCATTGATCCATCCGTTTGCGAGCTACGATGCTACAGACAGACACACAGATACACAAATGTTGAACTTATGACAATCCTCTTTTTTCATCGGAGGTTCAAAAAGGGACGACACTACAGTATTGCCAGTTTTTAGTTTCTACACTTTCTTGTCGGAATGTGCCAAAACATGTTTCTAGGAATAAGGTCCACTGTACCGGAGCAAATTGATCATACCTCAGATTTAAATGCACTTATTTTTGGCGTCACAAAAACTCAGTCTGATTGGTTCCTTTTTCGGATGATAAAATTTTGTTTTTTTTTGTATGTCAAATACTTCATCGAAATGTGTAGACATTTTTTTAAGATGTCAGATCTGTTATTGTTAAGAGATTTTCCTAAGGATAAGATTCTAAGCAGTTTTTTTCTTGTTGTACGTTTTTTTTAATTGATCTATGTGGCTCTTGCACTCTTGGAGAGCTTTCATGGCGTGTCCTCATGACACTAACGAAAAAAATACTTATTTTTTTTTAAAGTTCATATTACATGGTCAATTGGTCATTGCTTTTTATAACTTTTCTAGAAAGAGACAGACACTTGAACGTAAGTAATACACATCTGCAAGCTAAGTACTAAAATGAATAGGTAAATTGCTACTATGAAAATCTCTTTGAAAACAATAGGAAATAATTTGAAGACAAACAAAATTAACGCCAGAGCGAAATAATAAAATGAAACAAAAATAGAAACAAGGCTGTCTACGGAAATAAAAAGCAAATCGAAATAAATATAATTGCATTCTGCCCTATCAATTTTATTCCGTAGAACAATAAAAGTCAATTCAGTCGGACGACTCATTACGAAGATTACCAAGCTAAAACTGACAACACATTTATAAAAATAAAAACTCCGAATTCAAAAACGCCGTGCAAAATCAAAAGTCATTAATGTCCAATAAGTTAAAAAGTTAAGCGACGCACGTAATAAATCATTTTTTATTTCATCTCTGTACCAATTTTTCCAAGTCTTTTTTTTCATCAATTTAACACGAACAAAAAATGGCACTCAATTGTAAGGTTTACGCGTTGATGTTTTTTTTTTATTATGGGCAACCCCGTTTAACGTTTTGGCCAATGAGGGGGCGCGCTCGGCGTTCGCGCGCCGCCCTCCTGCCCCCTGATTGGTCGGTTGTGTCGAACAGATTGTGCGATGGCGGGAAACGGATTTGAACAAGTTTAGGGCATCTCATTCTTTCTGAGGTAAAGGGATGGACGATATTTTTTTTAGATGTTATCGATAATAGACATTTGTACGAGTATTGTTTATGATGAATTACTTAATGTAGATTTGTATCGCCTGTAATCTTTACCGACTTTACCGCATATGAAACCTAAATAGGTTAGGTACCGAGATCAGGTAGGTACTTTTAAAACTAGATACTATCCAGTATGATCAGAATGTTTTTTTATTTGTGTTTTATTCTGAAACCGACCATCGATTCACTATTGCTTCATAAGATAGTGGCAGTGGATTTTGTTATTCGACTGTTTTAGCTACCAATTCACTATCCATACTAATATTATAAATGCGAAAGTGTGTCTGTCTGTCTGTCTGTCTGTCTGTCTGTTACCTCTTCACGCTTAAACCGCTGAATCGATTTTGATGAAATTTGGCATGGAGATAGTTTAAGATCCGAGGAAGGACATAGGATAGTTTTCATCCTGGAAATTATCCCTAAAAAGATTGAAAAGTGAGTAAGTAATTCATTATGACATTGATGACCCTGTAGAAATTGTAATGATTAAACCAAAAGCACAATTGCTCTTACATTTGCTTAGGCGCTCTTTTATTAATTAAGGTGATTAGGTGGATATCTATCGTGTTGTACGAGGTTGCTTCCATACTTCCAAGTTCCACGCGGACGTAGTCGCGGGCACAAGCTAGTATCTAACTAAGTCAACATTGTTACGTATGTATTACAGAGTGAGTGGAAGTACCTACCACTTCATGCGATAAGATTAGATTAGGGACGTGTCGTTCTCGAGAACGTTTCCCGATTTGTTATTATTTTATTTTATTAAAATATTCTTGAGAACGTTCTTTCCCCGTCGAGAAAAGTTCTCAAGAACGGCACATCTCTAGATAAGATTAAGAAAAAAAATTAACGACTTAAGCAGGATTAGAATCCTATATTAGAAATGATTCAGTGGCTTTTTCCGTACCTCAAATGAAAAAAAACCTTTGCTGGATCACTTTGTTGTCCGTCTGTATGTCTGCCAAGACCCTTTTTCTCAGGAAAGCGCGGAGGTGTCAAGCTGAAATTCAAATTAAATACTCAAATCTACTGTCCCTTGGAGCTGTGAAAAAATCAAACTTCTAAGCCAACGCAATCATAAGATACAGCCGTTTATGCTGCAAGTTTTCGACACTCGCAAGGAAATCATAACCGTGAACTCAGAATCTTGGTACGACATACAAAATTTGGTAAAAATCAACGTCTTGTAGCACAGATAAAGGAAAAATTGCGAAAAACATACATTTTTACTTTTACTTATATACCTACAGGCTTGTACGGAACCCTCGTTGCGCGAGTCCGACTCGCACTTGGCCGGTTTCTTCATAGGACGGTAGCTTAGTGGACAGAGCACTCGTGTTGGCCCGGAAATCCGTTGGAGAACGACCAAATCCCGCACGCCGAGTCATAAAAAAAACGCTTCTTTATATAAATCTGACCTATGATATCAGCTGTTACTGCTTTAATAGCAATTAAATAGCAACACAAATTATTCATACAGCTTTTCTTACAATTTGTATTTTTCGCGGACAGATTTCCTTCCATTAGCACCATATTCTCTAGTAATAAAAAAATATTGAGTTATGTTCGCCCTATCGGAATATTTTTTTCTTTTTTTTATGTAATAATTTACTAGACATATACATACGTATTAAAAATAAAATCCAAATGAACACTAATTTTATAATACCTATGGTCTTTTTTTATTTAACCTAAAACCAAGTTTAGATCTAAAATTCACTCTCCACGCCTACACCAAATTACTAACTTGCAAAAAGGCGACGATACGAGTCGACAAAAAAACTTATCGATACTATTTTCATTATCGACACCGACCCGACCCTAGCAAGCTAATTTGATACGAGCAGAACCCGAGCAAAGTTACTAAACGATGTTGAGTCTCGGGTCGTTTGCGATACTCGCTTAAGACTGTTGGAGCAATTTCGCTCAGCGTTTGTGCCGGTCTTAGTTTCGGTACATTTGGTCAGCATTAAAATGGACTTCGTTAAATGCGTTCTGAGAAGTTATGAGAATTGTTAATGTAATCTTATATTTGTTGCTGTTAGTTAAAACAAAACTAAAATAAATGTAGGTATTATTCATCAACTACTTGAGTATATTGCAACCAATAGGAAATCAATTAATGCTTAGAATATCTACATAAATATTGATACTCCATTGTCATAAAAAAAGTAAAGAAGTTCTTATAAAAAGTGTACCTTTCTAATTCTAAACTCGGTTTTCTAATTCAAGAGCAAAAAAACTATGACAGATACGTCACTGTCAAAGTTGACATAATTTAAATGACATCTGATCTGAGCTTGTAAATTATTGCACCAAATGTTTTGATTTTTTTTATTTTTTCATGACCATGGAGTCTGTGTCCTTCAGTCGACCAAATGTTTTGAATACCTCAAGTGTTACAAGTACAATACCCAGATTTTTTATTATCTCCTCTCGTATTTATGTAATAATAAATATATCTAATTATTTTGTTAAAACATAGAGTTTATCAAATAATAAATTATCTTGGTGTCCAAAAAATAATAAGGATTTTACCAATATTTTATTGTAGTAACATTGTGGCAGTTTTTTTGGTCTTGAATTAGAAATCGTAGTTATAATACAATGCTGTTTTATATTACGAAAGTACGGTTGATAATTGATATAAATCATTTCCTAAAGTGATAGCTTAAATATTTTTTTGTAAATATTTTTTATTTAAAAAATAACAACAATCACTACATAGTTAGTATAAAACAAAGTCGCCTGCTGTCTGTCTGTCCCTATGTATGCTTAGAGCTGTAAAACTACGCAACGGATTTTAATGCGTTTTTTTTTAAAGTTAGTTAGAGTGGTTTAAGAGGAATGTTTACTTACACTTTTGAGCCGACCAATGCATAATATAGCATTACACCTGTGCGAAGCCGGGGCGGGTCGCTAGTAGGTAGCTACATAATAACAACTAATCTAAACAAAATTCTAAATACCTTGAATTGAACAATAAATAAGTCACACATATACTGCCATCTTTTGATAAAATAAGGAAATAAAGTCGAATTTTAATATAAGCGCCCTCTATTGCCGAGTAGCCATACCGCTTACAGTCGTGGAATGCCCAGGACATATTTTGAATTTTCGACTTTTGTTGCTAGCCCTTATTATGTAGAAGTGCTTATGTTGATCAACAGGGGGCGCTGTTCTGAATAAGCTTGGATTAGTTTTTAAGGAATAGTTATTAAAGTACTTTTAAGTATTGTATTCCCTTAAGGCTTTGTTGTTGGATAAGTACTCTACTCGTATCCGTCGCCTAATCTTTTTGTAATAAAACACATACAAAATTGAAATAGGTACCTACTATTGACAACTTCAACGAATTGTTCTAAGCAAACTTAAGTAGGTAGGTATGTTTTTTTATGAGACTCGGACAACTAATAGAGACTAGAACTAGAAATACAAGAGAAAAGTCCGGACATAATTACAAAACGAATCACTGAATTTGATTGCTGAAATATTTAGAAAGCTGAATTGTGTAAGGATATCATTTACCTACCCTTTAAGTTTGAAGTTAGCGAAGCAGCTATGAATAAGGCTAGGTTCACATAAACCCGCGACAACGCGTTATATTCAACCTCGTCGCTTCGTCGCCTACTTATATTGAAAATTAGTTTTCTATAGAGAGGGGTCATGTATTATTTTAGGAAAAATCTTAACAGCGCGATGCAGGATTTGATTTGGGCACAGCGCTATCTGGTCGTAAAAAAAATCTTTCTCCTCCCATATCATATAGTGCCGTGTTACGGTAAAAGCTCGTATCTTTATACGGATGTCATAGTAAGATACGTCCTTTTACCGCAGCATGGCAGTATAGCTGGACTTCCAATGATGGTTATAGGATACTTTTGAGCCGACCACAGTAAAGAAAAACGCTTTAATCAGACGAAGTTTTGGGCACCTTCTCGTAAAAATATGCTAAGTATTTTTGAGTCCAATTTTTCTAAACTCTAGGGGGAAAGGGTAAAATGATGTATAAAATAAAAAATCTGTTATATCAACACATTTTTTAATGTGAAATATTGTTGTCAACGTTTTTAAAATATTAATTTCTCATATATTTTTTTAATACTCTGTTTACTAATAATAAGGTCTCATTAAATTTATATTGACATTATAATTGTTCAATAAATTACAATCCGCAATTGTCTTTAACAAAAATCCATATATTTTATAAATAATAACACAACAATTGTTACTTATGTCTAATCTAATAATTATTAATAAATAGCAGTCACATGTCCAGCCATACATGCGTTGCTATAGAAATCTTACGAATTATGTGTAAATATTAGGTATATTTTTAGGTGTAATAATAGCAATCGATTGGGAAATTTGGTATACGAAATACAATTAGCAAGCATTACTTTATAACCTTTAACACGTTGAATGCGGGAACTGGATTTTATAATTTTCATTCAGTGCTATACATATCATTTTTGAATTGTAGCATAGTTTTTCACTGTGCGGTACAAGACTATTTTGACTTGTGACTAGAGGTCTAAAATTTGGCAAATATATCTTTGTTGATTTAGCAAATTGATAATTTACTGATAACAATAGCAAGTTAAACAATTGAGTGATCTAAATCTAAGTTCGTTACGGACTATCGACCTTGGTTTAGGAATTATAAGACAGTTAATTAGCGATACGAAACTGACTTGTACCGCATCATGGACACAGGATTGGTGCTCTCAAGTCGATGTTTTGGTAGGGAAGAGAAATAAAATGAAACCAAACATCGATATCGATTGTTGTAATTATTAAAAAAGTAACTAAATTTACATATTTGAATGAGACTTATTGCAACATTCTAAACGTATTTTGTTCACATTCTTGGCAGTAGGTATTAAAATAAATAAATAATAATAAATAATAAATAAATAAATATTAAGGGACAATCATACACAAATCGACCTAGTCCCAAACTAAGCAAAGCTTGTACTATGGGTACTAGACGACGATATACATAATATATAAATACATATATAGATAACATCCATGACCCAAGAACAAAATATTTTGCACAAATATTTGCCCCGGCCGGGATTCGAACCCGGGACCGCCGACTCAGTAGGCAGGTGTCTACAAACCGAGCCAAACGCGTCGTCTCAACGTCGTCAAATATCTTAGAACCGGCCCTACCTGTGTTTTCTCCTTTAATTGTGAATAAACTACCGCCGCATTTCTTCTCCATTTCATTATTTTTCGGTTCACTACACTCAATTTCTTCAAATATATTTTGTAACATTTTTGATGATAATTTCTTGGTGCATTCATGAGAAAAAAAAAATAAACAAATGATACGTATGGGTCGACCCCCGCACTGGCCTGTACTGACCTGTACCCGTGGTGCGATACAAGGCGGTAGGATACAAGACACTTTTGGCTGGTACCGCACTGGTTGATTATTTTTTACACCTAGTGCTAAACGAGTCAAATTTGTCTTGTACAGTTTGATGTACCCATTAGATAAAATTTGCAGAAAGAAGCATAAATGTATACTTGACTCTTTCCAGTCTATAGGATTTCATAGTCAAATTGCCCCCGCACCAGACAGAGACAAGCTACTTCCTTGCGCCGCACCAAAAGAAAGTCCAGTACAAGTCAAAATTGGCATGTACCGCATTCAACGTGTTAAGTACATCATTCAATATAAAATAATACGTACATTGAAATATAGAACCCCCTCCTTTTATGGAAGTTGGTAAATTAATTAGCATACATTACGTTGAAAATATTTGAAGATCCATCTAAAACCAGCCGGATCAACAATTTCTTACACTTCTAGAATTATAGTGACCTAATTCAAGTCTTGGAGTTTTGGAATTAGGTCTCTTACATTTTAAATATGTAAAAGTTAAAATTAAAGGGTCTACGATTTCGAATTACCGTAAACTGTCATGGTATAGTACTAATTATCTAAGCTAAGCTAATCCACTGAAGAACTGAATACCATTGAACAAACCACAACTGGTAAACCGCAAATTAAGATAACGAGCTCGTAGTAAAAGCAGATTGTAACCACCTTGGAAGGTTAATATAGATTATCGACTCTATTTCCTTGGACATTAGACTACAAAATGCACTAACAGAATAATGGTGATCATAACTTTTTGGAATTTTACAACCATCCGACCCTCCTCAAGAACGTATTCTCTTGAAAAAGGACTATGATCTCTCGTCAACAAACATTTTAAACCTATTCAACAAGGAATATGGCTGAAAATTCAATATCCACGCAATGTAGTTCTAACCTTTTTTTGTAAGTAACTGGTTGGCGCCAGGTTGGCGCTTATGAGAACAAAAGCAGATAGGATTGTATTAGACACAATGCTATTGTGAATGCAGGTAAGTGGATTAGCTTATCTTAGATAATTAGTACTATAACAACATTCTGTTTTGTATTAAAATCTACGAATAAGGTACGTCGCAGGTCATTCAAGCATACTGAAAGTCTGAAAACGACTATGTAAAAACAATAATAAACTTTAATGAGCTATTTAGATATTTGAAAATAGAACACATCGAAAGTAAGTAAAATCTGCCTATACATTTTCGTAAAAATCCTTTTGTCAAAATGCCCGTAGATTTGAATTGGAGATCCGGGGTCTACTTCAAATATATCGAAATCTCAACTCCATAATTTCTTACTACTTAGAGCTTTCAATCCCGTAATTAATGTAATTTTTTGTATGGGTAATCGTAGTCCCGGTATCACAAAAATCCCGGAATTGGAAGCTTTATTCCTTACTGATCATAAGACCGTATTACTCAATTTGTATTAGATTGTATATTTTTTTCTCTTGACAGTCCGTCCGTCCCCATAAAATGTCCTATATTTTGGCCTGTTCAGAGAAAGCTGTCGAATAGTTGTTGGTCTTGACGTTCGTTTTTATATCTTTTGGGCGCCTCATCTTCTTCGGAGTAGTCACAGGGGGCGAGTAGCTGTGGACAAAATAATTATTTTAAAAGGGATAAATTATTATATTATTATACTAAAATTCGAATAAGTAGTAGTTTTTTTTTAAATCATAAACTGACCGGCGATTGAACTTAGTGACACCTGGATGGTAAGTGACTACGGGGTCGAGGATGTAGCTCGCCGGTTCTGTAATATCTTGAAGAGACCCAAATTATAATTTTCAGGAATTACACACGATGAGAGCGAGTTATATTCCTAAGCGGTTCGCAATAGAAATTATGAAGCAAATCGCTTCGTGCGAATAAGCGGTAAACTGACAACATAAGGGTGAAATCCCTCTCCTCGCCTAGTTGTCTGGATGGCTGGATGTAGTTTGGAAGTCGACCAAGTTAGAGAAAGACCGCCGGCCTGCCGAGTGAGATGTGTTCTGAGATTACCACAGAGTGGATACATAACAACTCTAAACGGAGATTGGATAAAACTTGCCGGCGATTTCAGCATGAGTTGGATTCTTTCTTGAAGGAATAGCACGAGACAGAATAAAATCGGGAGGAATGGAAAAGTGAAAGGCCTTCGCCCATCAGTGGGCCACTCTAGGCTCGCACGCTCCTCAGCTAAGTCCGATTTGAAGAACTCGGAACCAAATATAATGCAACTATGCTCAGTTGCCATCTGCATAATATAACTGACCCCAGCGATATAAAGGACGATGGTGAACCAACCGGTCTACCTTATGTCCTTACGCAACTACCCACGCTGCGTCATGCAGCACGTGATCGCACTCAAGGGAACGCCGAGAAAAATGTATGATATTTTGAACTCACCGTCTCAATTAGCGGCTTCCCTTCCAGCACCAATTGCAACTTGTTATCCAACACGAATTCGAAATCTTCTCCAGACTCCCGGCCATGTGTCACGTCGTCACTTTTATAGGCCCCATCACCATCAACCTGTATCAGTCCACTACTGGACATAAACCTGTCCTGTAGCATACCAATACCACTGGTATCATTGACCCTCTATCTTCAGCTCTCTCATTCCAGTACCCTACCCACCTATTCCGCCCAAAACCCTACGAATATTGCTCTCCATTTTGTTGCGCTTACCATTTCACGATCTCTACTCTAGACCTCAATAGTGGCCATCAGTTTATGAACAGCTGGAGATGTGCCGTTCTCGAGAACGAATCCCGATTTGTATGGAGGAAAAACGTTCTTGAGAACACGAGAACATTTCCCTTTTTTTTCTATACTACGACGGTGGCAAACTAGCATGCGGTCCGCCTGGTGTTAAGCAGTTACCGCCACCTATGGACGCTTGCGACGCCAGGAGCATCACACGCGCGTTGCCGACCCTTTGAGAACCTATTTACTCCCCTCTTGAAGAACCGCATACTGTAGCCCCCGTGGTAAACCTCGGCAGGGAGCTCATTCCATATGCGGAGCGTTCGCGGTAGGAAATTCCTCTGGAACCGCACAGTTTGACCTCGACCATTTAGGCTCCAGTGTAAGAGAATGAAGTGTGCGAGCAGTGCGATTGTCGAAAGTAGCCGTGGGCATCATGTCAAACAATTCCTCAGAGCACATACAAATCGGGAAATGCTCTCGAGAACACATCTCTATGAACCAGCCCGCTGCCACTCCAGCTTGCTGATTCACTACTACTGTGGGGTACTAAAACTCACCCTCTCATTAAGCGGCTTCCCTTCCAGCACCAACTTCAACTTAGTCATCTGACACGGACTTAAGATCTTCTCCAAACTCCCAGCCACGTCTCTCCCGTCGTCCCTCTTGTGGGCCCTCTTCCCGTTGGTCCAGCCCCGAGAATACTGGAAGGTCTGGGCGGCGACGGTGGTGAAGGTCACGAAGATGAGGAACAGGGTTGAGGTCTTGATGTTGGACCCCATGGTGAGCTGGAAACAATGAGGAAAATCCCTTAAATTCTTAGCATTATTTTTTAATTTTCTGCTTATCAAGACATCTGCCGTTCTCGAGAACGTTTCCAGATACAGTTCGACCAAAAAGAGTAGAAATTAAAAAGTGGCAATACCGTAGTGTCCTCCCTTTTTAATCAATATAAAAAAACGGGGATGACTCTACAGTATTGCCACTTTTTAATTTCTACTCTTTTTGGTCGCACTGTATGTATGGGAAATGATCTTATGAACGTTCTTTCTTCATACAAATCGGGAAAAATCCTTCAGAACGGCACATCTCTAAGCTCATCCTTGGGGAACAGTCCATTTTTTGTAACACTCGTTTAAAGTTAATTCCTGTGGGTAATTCTCACGAAAATTTAAATGCTACATCAAACCTGAAATTCAAAAGTAAAAGGTTAACCGCCCAAAACCAATTGGAAACTAAAGCACCAAATTGATCAGTTTACATCCCTTTCAACTCTTTCAAGTCCCCTCAAAGAAATATAAATACTTTAGAAAAACACTGGCATTTTTCAGTGTCGCCCTTCAAAGAGACAATCGAAGCTTCTAAAGATAACTAATTAGTACGGTCTCTATTTAACTCCAATAATTAAGGCAATTAAACGGACTTGGCGGCCTTTTTACCCAACCTGTGACGGTTTAGACGTGGGTGGTAATGTCACAGTGAAGAAGTAACTGTGATCGGCCGTCAAAAGTATCGCTGTGACTTTTGACAAAAAAAAAGTACAATATTAGAGTAGATTGTTCGTACCCTCTTTGTAATAAGTGGCGTGCCTGTCGCCAATTAACCGTGACATGGTATCCATACAAGCCGATTCTCAGAGGATTATCGATTTTACGTAGACTCACAATTTTCTCTATTGGTTTTGAGGAAGAAATTAGTAGAATCTATTTTACTCTGGCTTGTCATATAATTGTTTTATTTGAGCTCATTTTACTCAGCATCGTCAAAGTTGGTACATTCGAACCTCGTACAAAAAAAGAAGTGTCCAAAAATTTTGTTTCAAAAAATATTTTTCATGTGCGTCAGGTTCATACAAAATCGTGATGATCTAGAATGGTCATTCTGTGACGCTTTTATTCTTGTAAGTATCAGGTTTGAATGTACAAACGATTCTGAGTAAAAGCCCAAAAAATTACAATTATACATTTTTTCAATAAAAAACGCTCGTGTCGGTATAGCTCTAACGTATTTCTCGAAAACAAAGTTCATGAACACATTTAAAAAAAAACGCTGTGTCACGGTGATTGCAAAACAGTCAAAGTTAAATAATTTGCTAAAACACAGTGTTTAAGTCTTATAATTATATGTTTATTTCCAACAGCAAGCGTGCAACTGGTTGAGCGCGATATATTAAATGTTAATTACATTAATCTATATTAATTCCATAATCCTTAAGAGTGAGGAGGGAAGAAAAGAGTTCAGTGCCTGCCTCCGTAACCAATTTGAACTCCTGGAAGAACTTGAAGACGAGGAGATGGATGAAACTTGGAATCGGGTACGCACTGCTTTCACTAATGCCGGTGAAAAAGTTCTGGGCTATAAGCGCTCCAAGCAAGAGTCCTGGATGTCCCCAGAACTGTGGTCCGCGATAGAGAGAAGGCAGAGCGTAAAGTTAGAGTCGTTGGCAGCTGATAACACTGTCGCTAAAGACGCCCTTGATGAGGAGTATACTACCTTACGTCTCCAAATCCGAAAACTGGCTAGACAGAATACAAAATAACAGAATAAGAAATAGGCAACTTTGTTCCCATCTCTAGTTTACGGTTAAGGGTTGCTTTGTCATTTGATATGTCGCAGGCTGTTTCATGATGTGTAGTTGGTAGTATGTTTTTAACGGGTTTTTTGGAGACGTGATAAGGAAAACTATTGCGTACTATATACATAAAATATGACAGGGCTAGTAACCAAAAACAAATAAAACTGTAATGTTTGTTGACTTTATTCACTTTAAAAAGTTGGTAGAAATTATCAATAGGTATATTTGTCTACTAATATCAAAAAATACATTTTAAAATGTACTTATAAGGCCTCTTAAGACTTATTCTAATCATATCTTTTGTCTATGTCTGTTTTTTCCCCAATAAAGAAAATAAAATAACAAACAACCAGCCTTTCCTACGTGACATTTCCTAGGGCAGCTATGACGTATTTATAATACGGAATAACATAAAGACGAGACAGATAGTAAATCAAACGGTCGTAATTTGGATAACGGGACCCAAAGTTTTATGATCCTGAAATACGTGAAATGTTGACCTAGCAGACCTACAGACATCTTTTCACCTCAGCCATCGATACAAAGATCAAAGCTTAAAGAAAAATTGAAAAAGGAGTTATCTGGTGGAAGAGACCGGTAGTCGAACCCGGTGCCTCTGGATTGCTAGTCCAGCGCGTTAACCACTTCGCTACCCTAAGTCCCAGTAACCTGTCGAATTTGTCCTTGTGCTTTGTGTGTCGATCTTGTTGCATTGTTTATTTGAAAGGTTTTTCATCTTAAACCTTGATCTTTGTATCAATGGTTTAAATAAAATTGTGATGTATACCCACATAAAAAAAAATGAGACATGATCACATGACATGTTTCATAAATCTTTTCACCTCAACATGCCAATTTGACAGTGAACAAAATGCAATTTTGTTTCGAGCGCGTCAAAGTAACTTTTTTTAATTTTTAGGGTTCCGTAGCCAAAGGGTAAAAAACGGAATCCTACTGTTAAGACTCCGCTGTCCGTCTGTCTGTCTGTCCGTCTATCAATCTCATGAACTAAACAGTTGAAATTTTCACAGATAATGTATTTCTGTTGCCGCTATAACAACAAATACTAAAAACTGAATAAAATAAATATTTAAGTGGGGCTCCCATACAACAAACGTGATTGGTTGCGTTAACTTTGCACCTCTTTGTTTGCGACATACATACCAGGTGCAACCTTAACTTAACCAGGCCAGTTAAGATGGGAAGTGTTTGTACGGAAACCTCGGCGCGCGAGTCCGACTCGTACTTGGCTGTTTTTTTAAATCTAGGAGGCAAAAGGCTTCACTCGCTCGGTTAGACAATAAATAACTGGGACAATTTGTGCACAAATTGACCTCGTCCCAAACTACACGAACCTCCTATGTGTAATACGATATTAGAGGTATAGTTAAAATAAATTCTATCATTGAAACCACTAAACACACACTCAAAAAAACAACGAATCAAATAAACTACCACTAACTTCTGTATCTTCATACTGTCAGATCGTTTTTGACATTTCATAAAGAGTTGCTGATTTGAGATGTCATCTCAAATACCTTATTATACAACGACATACCTACATACTTCTATCTATATATATATAACTCAAAGGTGACTGACTGACTGACATAGTGATCTATCAACGCACAGCCCAAACCACTGGACGGATCGGGCTAAAATTTGGCATGCAGGTCGATGTTATGACGTGGGCATCCGCTAAGAAAGGATTTTTCAAAACTCACCCCCTAAAAGGGTGAAATGGGGTTCCAAAGTTTGTATCGGGAAACAAGATTAGTTAGACTATTTTATACGAAACTTCACAGGAGTATTCCTAACGATAAATGAGTAAACACGTGTTTCAGGTTTTTGAAAACTCAACCCCTAAAAGGGAGAAATATGGTGACAAAGTCTGAAAATCAGCATGGGTATTGTTTTTATGGTTTATCGGGTCGCTGATTACAAAAACCGCAACGATTTTAAAATCCAACGTGGCGGACGTGAGTTACCATCTCCCCTGTTGGGGTGAAATGGGGTTGAAATGTCTAAATACTAAACCGCTGGTTCTAGAGAGTTCAAATTTGGCACGTAGGTTTCTTATAAGGTGTAGGGGTGCACTAAGAAAGGATTTGTCAAAATTTACCCCCTAAAGGGGTGAAATGGGGGTCCAAAGTTTGTATGGGGAAAGAAGATTAGTTAGACTATTTAATTCGAAACTGTACAGGAGTATTTCTAACGATAAATGAGTAAACACGTGTTTCAGGTTTTTTGAAAATTCAACCCCTAAAAGGGAGAAATGGGGTAACAAAGTCTGAAAATCCATTGGTAATGCTTTTATGGTTTATCGGGTCGGGTCGCCTGTTGGGGTGCGATGGGGTTGAAATGACTAAATATTAGTACGGGTGTAATTTTTATGGTTTGTTGGGACGTTAATTACGAAAATGCCACCGATTTTGAAATTTTATTTGTGGGTATGAAAATTCTTGAAAGCATTTGCGCCAAATTGCAATTTAATCGGTCCAGTAGTTTTGCAGCAAATCGATTGTAACAGACGGACTGAAAGACAGCTACACGTGATCATATAAGGGGGTTCTTTTTTTGCTTTTGAGTTATGGATAGAGACCGGCGTTATCATAATAGATTAAAAAAAATAGTATTTGGTGGCATCTCGATCGTCGTCAATCGGTACCTATAGGCGGGCGGTGCGTTGGGACGGGATACCTGCATCCGTAATAAATACATTCAAGCTTTTCAATAATAAGTCATTTAAGAATTCTGAATTACGTTTATCTGGCTCAGAATAATACATTTTTTATTCATCAACGAAGAGAACCTCAATATCTTACAATAGAACATGACGTAACTTAGAACATGGCTTAGAATCATTAAACCAATCTCGAATATCCCAAATCGATAAGCGGAGGCTCGGGACATTATAAAAGCTTTACACAAATAAAATGCACACATATCCCGGTGTCTTAGCTTCACTTCGAGTTATGAATTTTGAAGTGAACTTTATTTGGTACAGTAAAAGCTGAGATCGCTTGATTTGAGTGCTTGAGTTTCGGTTTGATTTGATAAAGTGGAGTTATGATAAAATAAAAAGTATTTCCCAGTAATATTAGAAAAGCAAAAGTCTGTGTATGTTTTGTTACTTCTTCACGCTAAAACGGCTGGACGGATATGCATGAGGGAAATGCAGATTGCAGATTATACCCTAACTTAACAAATAGCCTACTTTTAATCCTGAAAAAAAGAGCATTGTTCCCGTAGGATGATGAATATTATATAGGCACGCGAGCGAAGCCGCGGGTTAATGCTAGTATATATATATAACTCAAAGGTGACTGACTGACTGACATAGTGATCTATCAACGCACAGCCCAAACCACTGGACGGATCGAGCTGAAATTTGGCATGCAGGTAGATGTTATGACGTAAGCATCCGCTAAGAAAGGATTTTTCAAAACTCACCCCCTAAAGGGGTGAAATGGGGTTCCAAAGTTTGTATGGGGAAACAAGATTAGTTAGACTATTTTATACGAAACTTCACAGGAGTATTCCTAACGGTAAATGAGTAAACACGTGTTTCAGGTTTTTTGAAAATTCAACCCCTAAAAGGGAGAAATGTGGTGTGAAAATCAGCATGGGTATTGTTTTTATGGTTTATCGGGTCGCTGATTACAAAAACCGCAACGATTTTAACATCCAACGTGGCGGACGTGAGTTACCATCTCTCCTGTTGGGGTGAAATGGGATTGAAATGTCTAAATACTAAACCGCTGGTTCTAGAGAGTTCAAATTTGGCACGTAGGTTCCTTATAAGGTGTAGGGGTGCACTATAAGAAAGGATTTTTCAAAATTTACCCCCTTTAGGGGTGAAATGGGGGTCCAAAGTTTGTATGGGGAAAGAAGTTTAGTTAGACTATTTTATTCGAAACTTTACAGGAGTATTTCTAACGATAAATGAGTAAACACGTGTTTCAGGTTTTTTGAAAATTCAACCCCTATAAGGGAGAAATGTGGTGACAAAGTCTGAAAATCCATTGGTAATGCTTTTATGGTTTATCGGGTCGGGTCGCCTGTTGGGGTGCGATGGGGTTGAAATGACTAAATATGAGTACGGGTCTAATTTTTATGGTTTGTTGGGACGTTAATTACGAAAATGCCACCGATTTTGAAATTTTATTTGTGGTCATGAAAATTCTTGAAAGCATTTGCGCCAAATTGCAATTTAATCGGTCCAGTACTTTTGCAGCAAATCGATTGTAACAGACGGACTGAAAGACAGCTACACGTGATCCTATAAGGGGGTTCTTTTTTTGCTTTTGAGGTATGGATAGAGACCCGCGTTATCCTAATAGATTAAAAAAATAGTATTTGGTGGGATCTCGATCGTCGTCAATCGGTACCTATAGGCGGGCGGCGCGTTGGGACGGGATACCTGCATCCGTAATAAATACATTCAAGCTTTTCAATAATAAGTCATTTCAGAATTCTGAATTACGTTTATCTGGCTCAGAATAATACATTTTTTATTCATCAACGAAGAGAACCTCAATATCTTACAATAGAACATGACGTAACTTAGAACATGGCTTAGAATCATTAAACCAATCTCGAATATCCCAAATCCATAAGCGGAGGCTCGGGACATTATAAAAGCTTTATACAAATAAAATGCACACATATCCCGGTGTCTTAGCTTCACTTCGAGTTATGAATTTTGAAGTGAACTTTATTTGGTACAGTAAAAGCTGAGATCGCTTGATTTGAGTGCTTGAGTTTTCGGTTTGATTTGATAAAGTGTAGTTATGATAAAATAAAAAGTATTTCACAGTAATATTAGAAAAGCAAAAGTCTGTATATGTTTTGTTAATTCTTCACGCTAAAACGGCTGGACGGATATGCATGAGGGAAATGCAGATTGCAGATTATACCCTTAACAAATAACCTACTTTTAATCCTGAAAAAAAAAAGCATTGTTCCCGTAGGATGATGTATATTATATAGGCACGCGAGCAAAGCCGCGGGATAATGCTAGTATATAGATAAGTACCAAGACCCCAGGAAAATTGAAACTCATCCATTAAATACCCGGAATCGAACCCAGGACCACTACCTTCGTAGGCCACCATAGAGCTACATCGTCTTCAAAACAATCGAGAAAGAACGCCATTTTATTAAGCAGAGCAATACGTGCCTAATTTAAAAAGTAGAGATACGTAACCGTCATCATCTCCATTTAATTGCAGGTCAAAAGCGGAACCCTCCAAATAAAAGGGTGTAAATTAATTTGAGAACGTAATAGAGTATTCAGTGAAACAAACGGAGGTAGGCGCCGCGAATACAAATATGATCTATAGCCGGTGACTTTTTAGAGATGTGCGGAAAAATAAAAAAAATACTGCACGTCTAGTATAAATGTCGCGCGGCTTTTTGTCACTACCTTTCACCTGTACCTGTCACTTTCCTTTCAATAGTGCGAGCAGGACAGATGATGCTGAGTCACGCGAAAAGCGAAGTCACAGCAAGGTATGCTAGCCTTGCTGTGCTCTAATTTGAAGATCTTGAATAATCCGTGTACTTAGAAACCTTTGGGTATACAGTGTCCACTGTGTCAAAACGTCCACTGTGTCAGAACGTCCACTGTGTCAAAACGTCCACTGTGACAAAAGGTCCATTAAGTCAGAACGTCCACTGTGTCAAAACGTCCATTGAGTCAGAACGTCCACTGTGACAAAACGTCCACAGTGTCAGAACGTCCACTGTGTCAAAACGTCCACTGTGACAAAACGTCCACTGTATCAGAACGTCAACTGTGTCAAAACGTCCACTGTGACAAAACGTGCACTGTGTCAAAACGTCCACTGTATCAGAACGTCAACTGTGTCAAAACGTCCACTGTGACAAAACGTGTTTTGTGTCAAAACGTCCACTGTGACAAAACGTCCACTGTATCAGAACGTCAACTGTGTCAAAACGTCCACTGTGACAAAACGTGCACTGTGTCAAAACGACCACTGTGACAAAACGTCCACTGTGTCAGAACGTCCACTGTGTCAGAACGTCTTTCTATGTTTCATAACATATTGAGCTAATTTTACCTACTCAATATAACTACAACTACACAGTTTAACTACAGTATGTTGTATAATTCAGCATCATTCTAATCCCTATTAAACCGTTCTTTTATGAATTCTTTAACCACTAATTTGCAGCGGTTGAGTGATCATAAATGTGAGTTTGCATTGATCAAAAAAACATTTTCAAGTATTACAAAGCCAATTAAATAATTAGACCAATTTTTCCGTCTATTGATATTCCCGTATAAAAATATCACCTTTTCTATGCATTTAGATGAAGTGAGCCAGGGAAGGAAAATTTTACCTATTTATTATGGCTTGTGTTTAAACGCCTACCAAATATGATTAAACGTCTAGGTACCAAATATGTTGATAAATTACCTACTACCAATAAATTCTTAATGCTTGCCAAAACGGATGAATGCTCACCAAATAGTGTATCCCAAACTTTTCTATAAATAAAGCTAATTATTCTTTTTCTTACATGCTATAAAAATATATGAACACCGTTAAAGTTAATCTCAGACCAAATAATCTATATTATTGTTAAATGGATGTCACCAATATTTTATATTAATACTTCCATTTTAGTCATTTTTGCTGAGGCAAAAAACTAAATGCTCACCAAAATGGCTTTTTTCACCAAAATTTCAAATTAGTGCTAGGCGGCTAAAACTCGGTATCGGGGGGCTCTCGGGGCTCAAAAATATGAATCTGAAATCTTGTCCGAAAATTCGGTCAAATTCGGAAAATATCGAAAAAAGACGATTCAAAATTTCAAATTGGTGCTAGGCGGCTAAAACTCGGTATAGGGGGGCTCTCGGGGCTCAAAAATATGAATCTGAAATCTTGTCCGAAAATTCGGTCAAATTCGAAAAATATCGAAAAAAAAAACGATTTGTACGGAGAAAATTTCAAATTGATATAGCATAGCTAATAATGACTACCGCACATTCGAGCGTTTTTTAGGGATATAAAAAAAAAACTAACCTAACCTAACCCGGCCGAGTCGGATCTGCTCTGAAAGGTGATCACTGATGAGGATTAGATGGTTACCTAGCTGAAACACTAATTTATGAAAACAATATTTGGTGAGCAAAAAATCCATTTTGGGAAGCAAAAAGATATTTTTGGTAATAATTTTGATATTGTATGAAAACCATATTTGGTGAGCAAAAAATCTATTTTGGGAAGCAAAAAGATATAATTGGTAATAATTTTGATATTTTATGAAAACAATATTTGGTGAGCAAAAAATCCATTTTGGGACTCAACGTAAAATTATTCTGGTGTAATGTATATCGATTTTGGAATACAAAATGATTTAATTTGGGGGTGGGTTTAATTTATATGGAGGCAATTCATTTTATTTGGAATTTAGTTTTGGGGTATAAAAGCCATTTTGGTGAGCGTTTAAATTGTTCCCATTTATTATTGAGTGCGAGGGTGTAGGAAATTCATGTCCTCTAATAAGATTTTCTGTTTTCTTAGAACTATATATATGCTGTAACGTCCGGCCACGATCTCTGCGGCAAACGGCAGCGGTGAGTGGCGGCAATACGTGAAAGCGAAAGGTCCGAGCACGGCGTCTCGCTCACTCATATTGCCGCTTGTCCGCTTGTCGCTGAAATCGTGACATGGCCGTAAGACTTATATTTGTATTTTCTACTTATTCTACGACCTATTCATTACTTTTCTGCGATTTCATCCATCAGGAGAAATTGCGGTCAAGGAAGAGATCAAGCAAGAAGGATTTTCTAGTAAGTACAGTCCGCCAAATATATCGAGATAATTACTTAAGTGTAGGACCCAATTTATAATTGTGTTTTATTTTTAATGTACAATTTTTTTTTAAGTAACGCGTAAGTATCTGTACCGTTACAGTTGAAAGGATATTTAATTTAAAATTAAAAATATTACGAGAAAAGTCGAAAAACCATGTATCCGATACTAATCTACCTAATACACACTGTGAGTTGTTGTATTATATTAGTGTTGTATTATTTCCAACACTATGTAAATTGTTAAGGTATAAATAAATGAACGAATGAATGAATAAATAAGTGAATGAATGAATGACTTATTGAATGAATGAATTAATGATTGAATGAATGAGGGTCACAAACTAGTTAGGTATTACAGTTACGAGTAGAACAGACAGCAAATGTTTAATGATGAACTCCAAACTAAAATAGACGTCAAAGTTCTTAAAGTCCTACCGACGATGTGGCTAAAAACGTCACGCATTTTCCCCGAAAAATATTACTTGGATCTTTTCAAGTCGAGTGAATAATAGGGCTTTAAATCCCGGTATTCGTAAGTAGGGAGTAGTAAGAAATGAAAATGAACAATTTATTGATAACATTCTTTACAGGTCATTTTCTTATTACGTTTGTTTAATATGTATAATTTAAACAATTATGATACGATCAATTATCAATATTAATAATTTTAATAATTAATATTAATGCTGATGTAATTATTGAACCTTTAATTCACATTACAGTCCCGGGATACCGGGATTATCGATACAAAAAATCCCCGGAAGTTCTAGTGAACAGGTATTTTCTAGGCAATGTTTCAACTATTAGGTGCAATCGAGTCCAAATGCCTAAATCTTAGCTATCTTAAATAAAAAAGAACTAACTCAACCGATCATATTTGTTGTATGGGAGCCCCACTTAAATAGTTATTTTATTGTTTTTAGTATTTGTTGTCAGAAATACATCATCTTTGAAAATGTCAACCGTCTAGTTATCGCGGGTCATGAGATACAGCATGGTGACAGACAGACAGACGGACATTGGAGTCTTAGTAATAGGGTCCCGTTTTTTATCCTTTGGGTACCTACCCTAAAAACATTCTGTACTGTTAGCGTCGATTCTAGATCCTACTTCATGAGCTGAACAGATTTTGCTGCAGCCCTCTAAGATAAGCTAATTTCATCTATTGCAATAAAGCAGGGCCTAGTAGGCGATTAACGCTTCCAATGAAGTAGCGGAGACAGCAAAAAATACCTTAAAGGGGCTTTTACACCGGTGAGGTAAACGAGGCTGGATGAGAATAGGAATGGCTGATGTTGAATTGAAAACATTTCATATTTTTAATGGAACTTTTTTTTTTTATTGTGGCTTTCACCTTCTTGCTGAGCAAGTGGTATTTCGCCAATGACTTGTTTCGAATGGCACACGGCGACAAGATTGAGGATTGATATCACATTGTGCGCTGAGGTGCTTTTTCTTGTCAAAATTACTGTCAAAAGTATCAAGACGCTTAATAAGACTCTCTCTAATCTCGAACTCAGAACTTAGAACTTCGAACTTAGAATTAGACTAAAAACGAAAGAGACTAATAACAAATGTGACTAGCATCGAACGTTCCGGAAAATTTGAGACAAATAAGTGAATGAGACGAAAATGTAAAAGGAAGAATGAAGAATGAGTGCAGGGAAGACGGTGACGAACAACGAATAAGACTTAATAAGAATGAGACAAATTACTGATTTTGACTTAGAAAGATAGGGACAGTAGCGAACACGACGAAACAAGAATGAGTTACGAATGCAGAATGAGACGAAATAAGAATTGAACGAAAAGTGAATGGGACGAATAAAGCTGATACCATTAGTTTAATACAATTTGATATGAGTCAACTTCCGAGAACAATTGAACGAGGTAAAGTCCGTGAGTTCTCAGATTGCGATTCGGGTTTGGGTGAAAACTGAGAGGTTCTTATCTGTACCGCGTAAGAGCGAGCGAGACCGGTATTTAGGTAAGAGCGAGACAGGTATTTAGGTCCAACTGAAGGTTGGATTCTGATTAAACTGCGGTATAATGTTTATGAGTTTATTATTACTTTTTACAGTATATAAAACTCACAGAAATCGTCTAGGATATGCCTATAATATTTGTATTGTTTTCAGAATCCTCTCATAATTCAACAAAACAATAATTGTATTGATTCTTCTAGTGTCTATTCCCACGCTGCGCCTTCCGGTCCGCAGTCGCCACTCACGAACCTATCTGCCCTAACAGCCATCGATTCTACGAGCAATGTGCCCCGCCTACTGCCACTTATCTACCTACAACCATGCCTTGGTTCTCTTGCGTATCTCATAATTTCGGATTCGATCCTGCAAGGAAACTCTGAGCATACCGCGCTCCATTGCCCTTTGAGTAACTTTGAGCCTTATGACTCCCATTGTGGTCGACATAATCATCATCACTGGCAATACATTAGTTAAAACCTTCGTCTTAAGACACGGTGGCATTTAAGAATTTTTCAAAATAGTTCAAAACTTTAAAAAATAAAAAAAGTCGAAATAAACTCGCGAAGAACTCATAGATCCATTAATTTCTGTATTTGTATTTTTAAACTCTATTGCACATTACAAATATTAAAATGTAAATGGCGGACTTAATGCCATAACTCTGCTGTCATTTCGCGTTTGCTTAATATTCGGTATTTTACATAATTTGTGTGCACAAGGCGACTAGGCGAGACGGTTTTCTTGTAATTCACACATATGTAGGTAGAAAGTGTTGTCGATTTATTTTCACTCTTTTTTTCACTCTCGTTTCACTTCGGTTTTGCATTTAGTTTATTTATGTAAAGTAAAGGTTGTTACAATCATAAATATTGACGATTCAGATGGCATTATAGTGGTAGTGCAGCTGCCTACTTAGCCGATGGTCCTGGGTTCGAATCCCGGCAACGGCAAATATTTGTGAGATGAACCCAAATATTAGTTCACGGGTCATGGATATTTTCTACGTAGGTATTTAAGTATTGTCTAGTGCCCATAACATAAGACAAGCCTTTATAGAGCTTACTTTGGGACTAGGTAGGTCGATTCGAGTGAGGTTTCCTGAGGTTTATATATATCGCAGTCATCTGGTTGAATCTGCTATTTGATTGAAGGACTAGCGCGTTCATTGAATGACTAGGCCGAACGTTGATTGAACAAGCGTCACTCAACGTCCAACTAGTTAGAGGATTGTGACATAGCCCTTTGAACAGAGCAGACGTAAATCAGTCAGGTGATTGAAATGCTAAATGACGTTCAGTCAAGACGTTGAACGTTATATTAAACAACTTGACGAGTTGTCCTTTAGTCATTCAATTGAATGTTGTCATTCAATGAACGCGCTAGTCATTCAATCAAATAGCAGATTCAACCAGATGACTGCGACATATATAAATAGATACGCTTTCTGGATATG
The DNA here is from genome assembly GCA_905147355.2 of Apotomis turbidana. NCBI lineage: Eukaryota > Metazoa > Arthropoda > Insecta > Lepidoptera > Tortricidae > Apotomis > Apotomis turbidana. Next base: position 9,617,167 of record LR990301.1, read on the forward strand.
ATCGCTTTCGGAAGCACGAAACGAAAAAAACGGAACCCTTATCTCGTCAATCGTGTTAATCGTATGTCAAATTTGCTGTAAATCCACTGAAGAATATGTTAAAATCTAGCACACATCTGAATATCTGTGATTTTAAATTAATTTAAAATATGGTCGCCACTTTTGGGGGTTAGAAAGGAAAAGTCTTTGATAATGTATTGTGAGAATCACTTTGCTTAAATTAGGTAGATAATTGGGATATACCATTTTTTACGACATACGTTAATCCAGAAACCATTTCCAGGAATAGGGCTCTTATACCACAATAAACAATTAGATTGCGACAGTATGACACCTGTGAAAAGTTATTCATAATTCATTTTTTGACTTTCACTTGTCCTTGCCGTTTCGAAGGATAAGTTAATCGTGATGACATCACAAAATGCTTACTATATTGAAAAGTAATTCAACTTATCTTATTGACAAACGAATAACATTAACATATTATCAAAAAAATAGGATGTTTGTTTTTTCCATCATTTATTACTGAGACTTCGCTGTCCGTCCGTCCGTCCGTCGGTCCGTCCGTCTGTCACCAGGCTATATCTCAAGAACGGTGATAGCTAGACAGTTGAAATTTTCACAGATGATGTATTTCTATTTCCGCTATAACAACAAATACTAAAAATAAAATAAAATAAATATTTAAGGGGGGCTCCCATACAACAAACTTGTTATAGATTATGGTAAGGAACCCTTCATGCGCGAGTCGGACTCGCACTTGCCCAATTTTTTTAATCACATTACAATTTTCTTAGCTAATGCGCCATTATTAAACTTAAATTATTAAACACAATGTTAAATATTATAGAGCAACAAAATGAAAGGCATAAAACAGCAATAAACACAGAAAATAAGATAGGTATATTATTTATCATCATTCATCACCCATCATCTGTCACTATAATATAATAAAATAAAGTTGGTTGCTATATTACACAACTACCTATTTATTAGTTAACTTTGCCGACTTTAGTAAAGTTGCCTGTAGTTTAAGCCTTTCTACATTTAGTTAATGACTATTGGAAAAACAAATTAATATGAAAAGGTTTAACTACTGGTAAAAATGAACTAAATACCTACTAATGTTTAAATTTAAGAATTATTTACTTAATTTTATAAATCCGTGTAAATAAGTAGGTTGTTTAAACTATAATGGCATAATCCATGAACTTCGTCTAAATTTCACACCAGAAATAAAACTTACCTTTAAAATCCACAAATCCAAACACAGACCGCAAGATTATAAATAAAATATTCTAAATTTGAATTAGTTCGAATTTCGAAGACTATTCCGGACGACGGTTGGTGTGACTTTGCTGTGAGGACGAAATTCGCTCCCTTTTATACGAACAGGGATGGGGGCGTTATACAGTGGTGTTAAGGAAAACCGAGATATAAATTTTTCCTAAAGGAACAGGATTTTATTGAGACTGCAAAGTCTCATTTCACTAGCATAATTTTGAAAGGTTCTCGAGTGACAGCCGCGAACTGGAAGACGGAGCGTGGTTTTTGGTGGATAAACAATGTTGTGACGGTTGCGGGAAACGGTGGGTAGAGGCAACGCACAGCCGGGTTTTGTGTAGATCCTAAGGGGAGGCCTTTGTCCAGCTGGGTAATGAGACGATAATTAAAACCGGCCAAGAGCATGTCGGGCCACGCTCAGTGTAGGGTTCCGTAGTTGCTCATCCTTCACAATAAACTGCTGTTTTAAGCCCGAGGTTTAAGTTAAGAAAGATTTTAAGCTCTATAAAAAGGTCGTAAACGCCCTAGAAACTGTAATCACTTATTACCATCTGGAAGCCAACTTACGACCTTTTAAAGAAAAAATATGAAATTTGGCGATAACTCCAAAACGACTCGACCGATTTTGTTCAATATAGTTTTCATTGAAAGTACTTATAAGGCCTCATTAACATGAATTTTTCCGATTTTTTTTGACCCGTGGTTGAAAAGTTAGAGGGGGGGGGGGGACACATTTTTTTTTGTTTTTGGAGCGAATATTTACAAAACTGCTGACTTTATCAAAAAATAATGTTAGAAGACCCCTATTATTTTTACAAGACCTATTCAACGACACCCCAAACACCAGTGTTGAAAAGAAAAAAAAAATCACCCCCACTTTAGGTGTTCGAGAGGTACCCGAAAAAAAAATTTTTTTTTTAATTTTATTTTACCGTTCTGTCGGCGTTATACATACACATACTCATACCAAATTTCAGCTTTCTAGTACTAATGATCACGGAGCTAAGCCGCGGACGGACGGACGGACGGACAGACGGACATGGCGAAACTATAAGGGTTCCTAGTTGACTACGGAACCCTAAAAAGGCCTAAGACACATAATAAAACATTTGTAAACAGAATGTTGATTAACTTTTTTCGAAACACTTACGTAATGACTGGTGAAATCGAAAATCTTACTGAATATTTTGTTTTCAAATGTCATAGAGGAATTTAATTAGCCACCTGATTATTTTTTAGTATTGTAGTAGCGTATGCTAGCATATACCAAAACATTACACTGAAGAGAAAAATTAAAAAAACATATGGATCAGTTGGGGCTCGAACCCGCGTTTCCAACGGCTTTCAGGCCAACACGGGCGTCCCACCTCCGGCCACTGAACCGATGCGAGAGGTCAGGAATCTTTACGGTAGATGGAGCTACTACTATGATGCTACCCAGGTCCCTACGGCATGATGCAAGCAGCTGGTGGGTATTTTTGTATATTTATTATGTAAACTGAGTGGGGTGCTGATGGTAATTCGATAATGCTTTGCAGTACTTATCTCAAACTCAACAATATCTTAGCTTTATAACGGCAATATACCAAAGACGGGAAATATATGCCATAATGATATCGACTATTTATCCAATCCAAGACCAGAGCTCAGATCCTATCCAACTGCAGCGAGGAGTAAGACAAGGAGACGTAATTTCTCCAAAACTGTTTACTGCTGCACTGGAAGATGCCTTTAAACTACTGGATTGGAACGGACTTGGCATCAACATCAACGGCGAGCACCTCACTCACCTTCGTTTGCAGATGATATCGTGGTCATGGCGGAGTCGTTGGAGAGATTAAGCGCTATGCTCGAAGACCTCGACAGAGTCTCCCAACAGGTAGGTCTGAAAATGAACATGGACAAAACGAAAATCATGTCGAATGACCATGTTGCGCCTTACCCGATAGTGGTTGGGAACTCTGCCCTCGAAGTTGTCGACGAGTATGTGTACCTGGGACAAATTGTCCAGCTAGGTAAGTCCAACTTCGAGAAGGAGGTTAATCGACGAATTCAACTCGGCTGGGCAGCGTTCGGGAAGCTACGTCATATCTTCTCGTCGAAAATTCCCCAGTGCCTGAAGACGAAAGTCTTCGAACAGTGCGTGTTGCCAGTGATGACTTACGGAACTGAGACATGGTCGTTCACAATGGGACTCATGAGGCGGCTAAGAGTCACGCAACGTGCAATGGAAAGGGCAATGCTCGGAGTTTCTTTGCGCGATAGAATCAGAAATGAGGATATCCGCAGAAGAACCAAGGTAACCGACATAGTGCACAGGATTGCCCGGTTGAAGTGGCAATGGGCAGGCCATGTAGCCCGGAGAACGGATGGCCGTTGGGGCAGCAAAGTCCTAGAGTGGCGACCACGTATAGGAAAGCGCAGCGTGGGTCGGCCCCCGACTAGATGGACGGATGACCTCGTGAGGATAGCGGGGAATCATTGGATGCGGTCTGCACAGGATCGCACTTTGTGGCGAGTCATGGGGGAGGCCTATGTTCAGCAGTGGACGTCTGTGGCTGATAGATAGATATCGACTATTTAACTTAAGTATTTATTAGTAGGTACATATTTTTATTAAACAATAAACAAGTAATAAACAACAATCAACTTAATTGATTCTAAATAAGAGTAGGTACCTACGGAACTAAATCCGATGTCCCCAATTTTAATGTTGAATTTTATGTAAACGTAGACGTCTGTCTAGAGACCCAAAATTTTCCATAGAATTAAAAGTAACATACACAATATTTAAACTGAACCAAACAAATAAGTACATTTTCTCTAGTGTTATATTAAATCTTCCACACCCGAGTTTCACTTTATAGCCAATAAACAAGTTCAGACATGATCATATTTAAAACGTTGAAATATTGTGATGTATGAGTTGCACCACTGTGGAAGCCCCGCTGGTTTTCTCCCCACGCAGGAACAAGGCCCGGTGGAACGTGGAAGGTGGAAGGTAAACTCTGGTTAACGGTTAACTGTTGCACAACTTCTGCAAACTACTTACCTTAGGTATTTCTAAAGCCATGTAAAAACGCAATTACTTATAAAGGTGTCCTAATAGTTTATTTCAACATAGACAATAAATGATACAACATTTGATAAATTGAAAAAACGTCCTAAATTAACCGTTGATACAAAGATAAAAAATAAATATTAACATTAAAGATAATGAGACATTACATATTTCATAACTCTAATAACATTACTAACTCCTAATTACATACAGGGTGATCAATCCAAACAGATCAATATGCAGAAGGTCAGAGAACTATGCGCAATAGCGGAATCTGTTCTTAGGCATCACGGCGTCGATTTTATATTTAAAAAATAAAAGTTCCGTATTGCATAAGAGATATTTTTGAAGTGAATATTGAATCAATATTCTTTTTGATAATTTGTCGGCGGGGTGTGAAGTGAAATGAAAAATAAATCACTGGTGTCATATTGTCACAATCTAATGGTTTATTACGGTATAAGAGCCCTATTCCTAGAAATGGCTTTGGAATTAATATAAGTCGTAAAAAAATTGTATATCTCAATTCGGACAAACGTAAAATTCATCTACTAAGCCGAAAAGTAAATGCTCAGTAGCGTGATGTCTAAAGCTGTTCTATAAATTAGCTAAAAATAAAACAATTTAACCATCATTTAACCCAGTTCAACTCGTCCCTTACTTGGAAACATTGGATTTTATAAAACGTAACATTTAACCATGCCGCGATCGGCCATGCAACTCTGAACCATACACGAGCACATGGAGGTGCTTCATTACATCGAATACTGAACAAATGTAACCAATTAGCTTAAATGTGCACCTTATTTCGTGATTAGCTTCAACCCGCGACTTTGTCTCCGTAGAATTATTATTTTAATCAATGAACTAGCGACCCGCCGCGGCTTCGCACGGATGCAATGCTGATATAAATATAGGTACTATGCATTTATTATACATATAAACCTCCCTCTTGAATCACTCATCTATTAAAAAAAGCCGCATCAAAATCCGTCGCGTAATTTTAAAGATCTAAGCATACATAGGGACAGACATACAGCAGGAAGCGATTTTGTTTTATACTATGTATGTAGTGATTCAACTCGCGACTTCGTCCGTGTAGCATTATTATTTTTATCAACGAATACAGCTGTATGCATAAGTGTCATACGCGACTAATTCTCGCGCGAGATAATTACCCGTTTCTTTCTGTGCAGTGCCGCCCACAACTTATCTGCTTTGCCCCGTAAAAAAGGACCTGCCAATGCCGGCTCCAAGAGAGTCCCGATGCGACAAGGGTGGCTTCATGATGGTCGAAAAGAAGAAGAAAAGCCAGCCTGTCGAAATCAGTGCGGTACCGCACCGACTGGACCTAAACATTTGCTGCGTCCCGCTCTACCAACGACGCTGCTCTATGTGTCCCGGCTACATTACACTACGAAGGCTGAAGATATCGTAGAATATGTAAGGATGAAGTCCGGTGTCATCCTGTGGGTAGTAAATTGGAGTCTCGCCACGACGTGAGCTTTAATTCCTTCGTGCTGAGAGTTCCGACGGACCAACTAGCGACCTTCACGAAGGAAGAGTACTGGCCGAAAGGTGTCATGTTCCGGCGTTTCCGTGGACGGCTACCTGACACTTCGAACACGCGTAACGCGTCGCTGTTGAAAAATGTGACCTAGTTTAGTTACTTATATTTTTATTATTTTGTATTTGATATGTATGTTAGTTTTAAGGTATGTATCTATGGCCCACAGTTGCTTGAAATAAATGTTTTCATTCATTTGCCCGATGGCTGACTGGTAGAGAATGCCCAATGGCATTAAGTCCGCCTTTTGTACGATCTGTTTTTCATTTGTGCAATAAAGATTAAATAAATAAATAAATAAATGTGAGAGACTGAGTAGCGTAACGCTAAATATTCACCCACTTTACATTAAACTTCATTCCTCTTTTCACCCTTTTAAGGAATGATTTCCGTTAGAAAACCTATCGTATGAAGGATAACTGTCAAACTATCTCTATTTAAAAATATCCTCTAAACCGTCAGCCGTTTAAGCGTGAAGAAGTAAAACTAAAAGACAGACAGACAGACAGACAGAGATACTTTCATATTTATAAATATTGGTAGGGTCGATACACGAACTATGGGCGTTCTAATAGTTGTGACTATTATAGTTCATATCGGCTTGCATAATACAGTTTTGTGATGACTGTAAGGAACTAGGTCAGTCAGGCCAAGCGCGCTGAAGGGGTTAGGTTAGGTTAGTTTGACATAAATCTCAGAAGTGCTTTATGACAGGCTTTATCATTGAAGGCCTAGAACTCGAGAGAAATGTAATACAAAATTGAAGGCCTAGGCCGGAAAGAATTTTTTTTAAACGCCAATCTGTTTAAAAAAAAATCTTTCTGCTGTTTAAGACGCCATCTGTTTTTAGTGTTTCGTACCCAAAGGGTAAAAACGGGACCCTATTACTGAAACTTCGCTGTCCGTCCGTCCGTCTGTCACCAGGCTGTATCTCAAGAACGGTGATAGCTAGACAGTTGAAATTTTCACTATCTCCAGTTGTCTGCAGTAACTTACTATTAATCCATTCTTAACTCAATATTAAACCATAGTTCTTTATTTATTTTTTATAGAATTTGTGTTTGTTACACGCGTTTAAAGTGCGGATTGGTTCTTTAAAAAAAGAAAAAAAGAAAAAAAGAAAACACTGATGTACTAATTTATACAGCATACTGCAGTTATATGAATAAAATTAGCTAACATGTCATGACACAAAGAAAAAAAAAAGTTTTTTTTAATAACTGACTTAAAAGTTAAGTACGCAATTTTCTTTTTCAAGCCAAAATATGTTTTGGAATTGTTTTCAGAATCCTCAGAAACGCACTTTTTCACGCTTAAAATGGCAAATTACTTATTGTCTACATTATATAATTATTGGTTGGTTGGTACCCATGACATATAATGATAATGGCGTCACGATTAAACTGGTAACCATTTGTATAGAGCGTTTTTAGCGCTCCGTAGGAATGGTGAACTTTGACGGTCATTTCTAACTTCTACAGCAGTCTAAGTGTAGTTAGTCCCATTAGACATTTGAGCCCAATAAAAAATAGAATCGATTTACATCCTAAAAAAATCACCATGCCTATTCTTGATATATATAACAACGGCCGGATCTTTCGACGCGGGTACACGTTTTTAGAACCCTTGTTCGCTATAAAGCTGGCTTACTATACTATTACCTGTACCCTAGTGGACATTCAGAAACCGGATTATGGTTTGTTTTACTGCTGTAGCCTCCAGTAGTCCAGGAGTAGTTTGTCTGAAGTTTATCGCCCTAATAACATCCTAACCAGCCCGGGCACGACATCGGTCCCAGTGCACCAACTCTAGCACAACTCTGACACGTGACTCTTTCTCGCTCGAGAAATATTACCCATCTCTTTCCATCACTTTTTAACAAAAAAATCGACTTCAACGAAATATACACAAAAATAATCTTCCAAATCGGTCTAACCGTCTTCGAATAATCGGGAACATACCTTTAAAAAAAAAACTCCCCGACGAAATAAGAACTGTTATGTCATCCTAGGTACTTTTTGTCGTCGTCGGTTGAAAATACAGCAGGCGAGTAAACAATTTATTTTATGTCATAGGGGGCAAACGGGCAAACGTATCACGTAATGGAAAGCGATTACCGTCGTGCATAGACACCTGCAACACAGGAGTCACTAAGTGCGTTGCCGGCCTTTCAGGTAGGAGTACGCTCTTTTCTTGAAGGTTTGAAGGTCGTATCGGTCCGGGAATGCCGCAAGCAACAATTAATTCCACAATGCAGTCGTGCGAGGCAGGAAAACTCTAGAAAAACGCACAGTTGTGGACTGCCAACTATCTAAGTGGTGAGGATGAAAGGATTGTCGCGTAGAACAATGGCGGACAGATGCGGCAGGGATCAATCCGAACAACTCCTCGTAGCACTCCCCGTGATATAAGCGATAAAAGATGCAGAGAGAGGCTAGATCTCATCTCATATGGGACTATATACGTTTAAAGAAGTCTAAGAGTCAGGAATTACAATAATTATTATTAGTTGAATTATGCAAATTCTGATAAAAATTACAAGTCTTAAAATTTGGGTAGGTACCCTTGAACCCCCGTACCCTTCTTTGAAGTCACATATTGTTTTTTTTTTTTCTTTAGGTATTTCAAGACACATTGAAAGTTTTTTCTTTATATAATTACAGTATGTTGTATAATTTAATATCATCACCTCTATTAACTCGAATATTCAACGTTCGGAATATTGAGGTTCGTGGAATTATTGAGAAGTCATCTGTTATATTAAAGGGGTACTTATGTTAACAAGTATCAAGGCCAAATGTCAATTAGAACCAGCCCTTTTAATTATTGTGAAACATAATTATAGGCATACGTTAGGCTCGTTGGTGTTTACTGGAAGAGGTTTCGGTTCATGTCTAAGAGAAATTCGACTGACTTTAACAATGTACCTATTGTTAGTATTACATCGAAACCCATTTTACGAGTACTCATTTATTATGAATAAATCTTCTTTTTCACTTTGTGCGCCTATTACAAGCGACATTTAAGAAAATTTTCAAAAAAAATACGGTCTAAAATAATATATATAAAGAAAAATAACCAAAAAATACAAGACAAGACAAGACAAGTACTCTTTATTGCACACCTCATAAAATATACAGGAGAAATACAATGCAAGAAATTACAATTAGAGGTAAACAACGTGCGGTCTTATCGCTAAAGAGCGATCTCGAAAAATAATAATGTCTTTGAAATATATGACTTCAAATCAAAGGTAGGTGCGCAAATATTATGTTTTTTAAATCCAAAAACTGTATTCAAATTCTAATAATTAATTCAACAAAATAATTATTGTAAGTGAAACAACCACTTTTGCACGGCCAAAATAGCAATTATGTTATTTCGTCGGAATGACGAACTTTAGGTTACTATTGTTGTTGGTCCCATGTAGATACTTGAATCCAATAAAAATAGGATCAAATAACACCTTAAAAAAATACATCCCAATTGTGACAGTCACAAAGCATAAGAAAAACTAGTTACAGTAAATACTTTTGGTTTTGATTAATTTTCTACGATGTGGCCGGTGTTGGCATACCAGACCGTTAGCATTTATGGCCATAAAGCATTTTCTTTTATATGTGATAGATAAATAAAAATCTTTAATATTTTCTTGTTATCATTTCCATTTACCATTTACCATACATCTATGGAGGCGCCAAAGATCTCCCATGATAGCTTGTAATCATTTCATTGATTATGGCGCGTCACAAACTGAATGGAGAGATAATTAATGGATACCCTGGTTTAATATCTAACTAGTTTTCCCACGCAACGTCGCCCACGAGCTAAAATTCACGCATCTACATCCTGAAAACTACTTCTCTGATTCATTGAGCAAATTTTCAAGGTAGCTCGTTATTGTAGGCATTCTTTTATAGCCTGTTTAGGTGTCCCACTGCTGGGCAAAGGCCTCCCCTTATTATTATTATTATTTTTTATTCTAAATAGCCATGCATTTAACTTTGATTGCACCTGATGTTAAGTGACAATAAGGCCTAGGATGGAGCATGCTTGGCCAGGAGATGCCTATGTTCTTGTTCCTTATGTTTTCCAGTCAATCCTATTGCCAGTGCGGTTCTGCCATTCTCTGCAGAACGCGTCCAGATCATCCCGCCATCTCCTTTTCGGTCTGCCTCTGTCCCGATATCCATCTTTTGGGGTCCATTGGGTTGCTATTGTGGCTCACCTTTCCAGATGCATGCGACAGACATGTCCAGTCCAGTCCCATTTCAGTTTTGCGGTCTTATGTCACCCACATCGACTACACCAGTTATGGAGCGCAGTTCCGTGAATTGTAGGCATACAAAGGATTAATTTATCACTATTTGCACAACTGCATAAGTCATGACATGGAAGTAATTATTTTGACTCATCTTTCATAGGCATCATTCCGCCATCATGACGCATCATCATCATTTTAGGAAGCCATCGGTCCTTGGTTCGAATCCCAGGAAGGGCAAATATTTAACTGGCAAATGTGTGACGAACTCGAACAAGGAATATAATACTCACAAGGAACTCGAATATATAATCCTGGGTCATGGATGTTGTATGTATTTAAGTTTGTATAAGCCTAGCCATATTGCGGATTTTTAGTATTTTTGGCAACGACAAATTTTTGGTAACTGACAACAACTGACATTGAAAATCAGTTACCAATAAACAAAGAGGAAACGGACTAAATATTCGTTTAATAATAGGGTAATAGTTTGCGTAATAAAGCGAAAACTATCCGCTGTGATGAAAGTCGAGTTTTTTTTTTCAATAGGATTCAGTAATTATTTCGGAAGAAGAACGAACGAACGAGCAGCATTCCGGTAATCAATGTTTTGAATTTGGTTGATGACAAATCCTTGAAAAATCGCTGACGACGTTTTGTAATACAAATATTATAGCGTGTGCACATTATTGCCATATAAAACCTGTTTGTAGTGCCACTATCCCTGGACAGGACCGACTCGTGTTAAGGCTATACTTCATTAATCATTTGGTATTAAAACACTTTTCATCCGTTAAACAGTTGGGTGAAGGTCGTTTTTAAGTGATATCCTTCACTGCTAAGCCTACGAAATAAAAGCAAAGCTTATAAAAAAGAAAAGATACCCAAATTCTTTACAGAATTGAATTCTAAATTTAACCACCCATGTATTTTCGTAACCCGTCGATTGGTTTCTATTTAATTTGCATGGAAATTAATTTCATCGGTGCTGTTGTCTTAATTTTGACGTCTTGGGCCGGAGGGGCGAGTCAGGTGATATTGTGACGTTTTCCGATACCTAATATGAAATTGGGAAGTATTTTACAAGCCTATAGCTTAATAAACGTACCCCGAGGTTTTCGGTGGTCGAAACATTTAAGAGGCCTTATTCCTTTTAAAAATTTTTTTATGATATCATGACAAATATATTGATAATTACAACCAACTTTTTGAAGTGAATAATAATACTTTTCCCCGAGCTCTTGGTAGTAACATAGCTATTTTTTATAAATTTTATGAAACATGTAATGTCTCATTTTTTAATGTGGCTACACCACAATTTTTAGTTGAACCATGAATACAAAGATCAAAGCTTAAAGAAAAATTGAAAAAGGAGCTACCTGGTGGAAGGTACCGGGGATCGAACCCGGTACCTCTGGATTACTGGTCCAGCACGTTAGCCACTTCGCTACCCTCGCTCCACGTAGACCTGACGAATTTTTCCTTATGCTTTGTGTGTCAATCTTTGCATTGTTTATTTGAAAGGTTTTTACACCTAAGCGATTTCTCTTGCGAATTTTTCTTTTTTATTCATGGTTTTAGTAACATAGCTATTTCATGACTTCATTGCGTGCAGTCGAAAATAAGTAAAAAAAACTAATTTTCCGCGTGAATTTTGTCAATTTCGAGTAGTTTTTGAAACATTATTAATGAAAAATTCAAATTGTAAATTTCAAATATATAGCAATAAATCCCAAAAGCCCGTTATAGGTAGTAACATCAATAATATGATAAGAGAAAAATGTCTAAAACAATCAGCATTTAAAAGGAATAAGGCCTCTTAACACTAGGCGTCAACTCATTCGTGCAACAAAAACCCCGAGGTATGAAATAAAACAAAGTAAATATCAAAATGTATTTGTGTTTCATACAAATTCTTCTTCTCTCTGAATTTGCTGGCTCTTGACAGAACGGTCGTGGTCACATTGATCCACGTCGATAGTAGAAGCGGACACAGGTCTCCATCGGCGATATCCCATGGCTATATCTCCCCCCTGTTGGCACTGCACACTGGCAGACTGTCTGGCGCAGTCAGATACGCACTTTCCTACTGCTGATTTTATCTGGTCAGTCCAACGCATAGGTACCTGCTCTTCGACTCCTTCCACTTTTCCCAGCACTACCAGCCGCTCTATGGAGTTGTTATCCCGCCTGGAGATATGGCCAAAGAAATGCAGTATGCGAGCTGTACTACCGACGATATACGCTTGCTGATGCCCTGCATTTCCTGGAGTATGGAAACGTTGGTGCGGAGCTCCAACCAAGATATTCCGAGCATCTTTATCCAGCAGCATATTTCCAGAGCATCTATAGATCTTCCGCTTTTCCAACTCGTACACTGTCCGGGGAGCCTATGATGGTTGCTTTTATCACGTGATAAATAGGTACGTGACAAAGTTTTGTTATAACGCGAGTGTGAGTGACAGATGCTTTGTCACTTATTTATCATGTGATAAACGTAACCATCATAGGCCCCATGTGGGCCTGATACGTGATAAATAAGTGACAAAGCATCCGTCACGTTTTGTTATAATGCGAGTGTGAGTGACAGATGCTTTGTCACTTATTTATCATGTGATAAAAGCAGCCATCATAGGCTCGAAGGTCGCCTTTGATAAAAATAACTTATGCCAAATAACCGTTTCATAAAAAAAGTTGTTGGGGAAAATACGAATGGAAAATTTCCTAGAATTGACGATTTTGGAGAAATGATATTACAAACCTCCATGATTACCTCTGTATGTTTAAAAATTGTGGTGCACTATTCTAATCAAAATGGTGCGCGTTGATGGTTTGAACCACAAAAATTGCGTTCCACCAAATTTCTTTTGCATAATATAACAGATTATACGAAGGCATAGCAAGACATCGCGATGTGTTTCCTAGCTTACCTAATTTAATATTAATAATACTGAGATTTTATCTAGAACTTTCCTTTTGCTATTTTATATAATCTAATTAATTTTATTCTTACCACAGACATTCATTGAGCGAGCGAAGCGTTTCCGATTCAGCTTAGCCAAAAATTATTTGAATGTTCGGATGTCCAGTTTTCCAGAGTTGTGCTTGCCTCTCTCTCTTTTCAATCATTCCCTCACTGCTGAGGATCGTGACTCCAGCCAATCTAGCACAACTTGTTATATAATCTGTGGTTTCGCGACTCTTGCCGCGCGACATAGCATTGCCCGTCACTCTCTCACAGTACTGTGAAGAAAGAGACGGTAATATTTCTCGCACGAAAAAGAGTCTCACAGTTGAGAGTTCCTGATTTCGTCAACTAACTAGTTGTCTCCATCGGTTACGTTCCGTTGCTTGGTGGAGTGCAGCACTGACAGATATGTCCAGCTCTTCAGATTCTTGCCTACAGGTCGCATTTGTCAACCGATTCTCATGAAATTTTGTGAGCAAGCTCGATAATTAGGTAAATACATTTTATTTTATCGATTAATTTTTTCAAAATATTGGAGATATGGGGGTTGAAAACGTAAAAATCTTTTTTTCGCCATTTTGAAACAAACTTGATGTATACAGCTCACGTTAGAGCCACTAGTTATATGTATTTACTGAGACTTTTCCCTATAGGTGTTTCATTATAGATATACATTCAAAGATACATTTAAAGGTATGTTTAATTTGTGGTGCAAAAGATAGCGACCTCAAATGATCGCGACCCTCATGCCTTGATCACACGTACCGAGTAAACGGGCGAGACAGTGCTCTGTCTCGCCCGTTTGTCTTGTGTGTGACAGGGACGAGAGCACTGTCTCGCCCACTGTCTCGGTACGTGTGATCAAGGCATTAGTCATGAGAAAGCGAGGAAGAAGAGAAGAATACATTTATAGGTACAAAATAATATTAGTATATTTTCAAACAAAACCCAGAAAACTTGCATAATATTTCAATATAATAACATTACGTACGTACACATTACGTTATCAAACATCTTAATAAAAATACATTCTATATTATGTTGATTGAAACTTGCACTTTCGCTCGTTATCACATCAAATTTGGAATTATATGGATCGACTCGTTCCATTGTCTTGGAACGGGTCGTGACAAGGAGGCCGGAACGTCGGAAAAATACGACAAGAAAACATAAAAAATAACAAATGTACGAGATTGAAACACAAAAAGAAAACTAAGGTCAAAAGATATTCATAAAACTAAGACCCCTCGGTAGGGTGCCCATGACGCAGGCAGCATTCCCACGCTATAGACTGTATATCAATACGAAGTAGCCGATTCCCTTCAAAATTGAACTTTTTTGAATCTTGGAGTGTAGTTAGGATCGAGTGTTCTGGTAGAAATCAGATTTTTGTACCATATTGCTGATAGTCTAGCTCGTCTCCTCTTGTTCTCGGCTTCATGATCTACTTTGAATAGACCGAACTTGGGACTGTAAAAGAAAATGATAGTAATTTTATATTAGAGTATGCAAAGGATATTGCATGTAGAAGTCTAATGGTGTAAGCTCTCTACGTTGATGTTTGTGAGCAACAGATACTAAGTTTCAACCCCTGGCGAAAAGGAGTAGTGTGATAAGTTTAACATTTGTATCTGTGTATCTGTCTGTGGCATGTTAGCTCCCAAACGGATGGACCAATTTGAGTGTGTTTTTTTTAAATCGAAAGGCTTCTCAGTCGAGATGGTTCTTAGCTAGGTATGTTTGGTGGAAATAGGATCAGTAGTTTCCAAGATATTCAGCTTTAATTGGAACAAGTGACAATTAAGATCTCAGCCCATATTGAAGCTAAGAATTCCAAATTTTGTAGTTATGTTCAGTTTTAGTAGCATTTAGTATTTCACTCATTCAGTGAGGGCCTCATGATGACCAGTTACTTGGTGTCAGGGGTATTGAATAGACGTTCATAACAATCATCCGTCTCAAATACGAGCTAGTCGTCAATTCACTATGATTTGAGCCTCGCCACGGTGCGTCTTCCAGTATGTGGTCACGAGTCAAGAACCTTTCTGCTGCCACAGAAATAGGTTGTACGAGATATGTACCCCCCTTACTATCACCGAAATCTACCATGTCTTTGAGCTATGTCTGCGTCCGTGTTTTCCTGCAGATCTCCATATTTCTGATTTGGATACACATGAGCAGAGCTCGCTCCCCTTTCAATCCTTGCGGTTATTTACAAGCTAGTCATAAATTCTCCACTTACCCATAACCTTCACCAAACTCAAAGTTGTCCATCAAACTCCACGCAGCATAACAGGTCACGTTCACTCCATCCAAATAGATAGCATCAAGCATATTACTAAGGTATTTTTTCAAATAGTCGACCCTCTTAGGATCCGTAAGGTCCTCGTCGGTAGCCACTCCATTCTCCGTGATTCGGATGGCAGGGTTATTGTAAGTATCTTTCACCCATTTCAGTGCCCGTCTCATGCCGTGGGGAATGACCTGAAAAGTTGACAAATATTTCATGAGATGTTATGTGTCATGTGCGAAAGGTATGTGGAAAAGAAGAGATTAAGAACTGGGTACTGTAAACCCTTTACAGTCGAATCTTGGACAATTTATTCGGGAAAACGTTTGAGGGGAAATGAAATAGTGAGATAAAATACTTGTGCTCCATGGAAGTACCTAACTAGGTTCACTGACCAATAAAAGAAAATAACACAAGATAAAAATCAAAATCAAAATCAAATTTGGAGTTACAAGTAATTATAAGCTACAGGATGTTGATGCATTGGATAAGGTGCTGTGTAACTTGCCGATTAGGCGTGCAAATTTAATTTCCTGATCCATGCATAATACACATTATACACAAAATCAGTGCTCAGAAATTTTGAATTACTAATAACATTGACATATTCCATTAATATTACATTAAAATTATCATTATATTACATTATTAGTTGTCAGATTACAAGGATAGAAATATTAATATTCACATTCAAATAATATCATTTCATTACAATTAAATTATTATTCGGAGATTTATACTAAATAAAATAACATAAAATAAAATAAATACTTCATTATCATTATATATATATACTAGCTTTTGCCCGCGGCTTCGCACGCGTAAACACAATATCATACGTTCACTACACTTATTGCGAGGCCAAAGGCCGAGCTCCGCGTAGCACCGAAGGTGCGGAGCGTCCTAAGGAAGCCGCCCACCCACTTAATATAAGTCGAAGTAACTTAATGCGAGGTCAAAGGCCGAGCTCCGCGTAGCACCGTAGGTGCGGAGCATCCCAAGAAAACCGCCCACCCACTTAATATAAGTCGAAGTAACATAATGCGAGGCCAAATGCCGAGCTCCGCGTAGCACCGTAGGTGCGGAGCGTCCCAAGAAAGCCGCCCACCCACTTAATATAAGTTGAAGTAACTTAATGCGAGGCCGCAGGCCGAGCTCCGCGTAGCACCGTAGGTGCGGAGCGTCGCAAAGAAGCCGCCCACCCACTTAATATAAGTTAAAGTAACTTAATGCGAGGCCGAAGGCCGAGCTCCGCGTAGGACCGCAGGTGCGGAGCGTCCCAAGGAAGCCGCCCACCCACTTAATATAAGTTGAAGTAACTTAATGCGAGGCCAAAGGCCGAGCTCCGCGTAGCACCGTAGGTGCGGAGCGTCCCAAGAAAGCCGCCCACCCACTTAATATAAATCGAAGTTACTTAATGCGAGGCCGAAGGCCGAGCTCCGCGTAGCACCGTAGGTGCGGAGCGTCGCAAAGAAGCCGCCCACCCACTTAATATAAGTTGAAGTAACTTAATGCGAGGCCGAAGGCCGAGCTCCGCGTAGCACCGAAGGTGCGGAGCGTCGCAAAGAAGCCGAACACCCACTTAATATAAGTTGAAGTAACTTAATGCGAGGCCGCAGGCCGAGCTCCGCGTAGCACCGAAGGTGCGGAGCGTCGCAAAGAAGCCGCCCACCCACTTAATATAAGTTGAAGTAACTTAATGCGAGGCCGAAGGCCGAGCTCCGCGTAGCACCGAAGGTGCGGAGCGTCGCAAAGAAGCCGAACACCCACTTAATATAAGTTGAAGTAACTTAATGCGAGGCCGCAGGCCAAGCTCCGCGTAGCACCGAAGGTGCGGAGCGTCGCAAAGAAGCCGAACACCCACTTAATATAAGTTGAAGTAACTTAATGCGAGGCCGAAGGCCGAGCTCCGCGTAGCACCGTAGGTGCGGAGCGTCCTAAGAAAGACGCCCACCCACTTAATATAAGTTGAAGTAACTTAATGCGAGGCCAAAGGCCGAGCTCCGCGTAGCACCGTAGGTGCGGAGCGCCCCAAGGAAGCCGCCCATCCACTTAACATAAGTTGAAGTAACTTAATGCGAGGCCGCAGGCCGAGCTCCGCGTAGCACCGAAGGTGCGGAGCGTCGCAAAGAAGCTGCCCACCCACTTAATATAAGTTGAAGTAACTTAATGCGAGGCCGAAGGCCGAGCTCCGCGTAGCACCGTAGGTGCGGAGCGTCCCAAAGAAGCCGCCCATCAACTTAATATAAGTTTGTAGTAACTTAATGCGAGGCCGCAGGCCGAGCTCCGCGTAGCACCGAAGGTGCGGAGCGTCGCAAAGAAGCCGCCCACCCACTTAATATAAGTTGAAGTAACTTAATGCGAGGCCGAAGGCCGAGCTCCGCGTTGCACCGAAGGTGCGGAGCGTCTCAAGGAAGACGCCCACCCACTTAATATAAGTTGAAGTAACTTAATGCGAGGCCGAAGGCCGAGCTCCGCGTAGCACCGTAGGTGCGGAGCGTCCCAAGGAAGCCGCCCACCCACTTAATATAAGTCGAAATAACTTAATGTGAGGCCAAAGGCCGAGCTCCGCTTAGCACCGAAGGTGCGGAGTGTCCTAAGGAAGCCGCCTATTAAGTAACTTAAACATATGTTAAGTGGGTTGGCGGCTTCCCTGAGATGCTCGTGGAACTCGGCCTACGGCCTCGCATTAAATCATTTAATTACTAAGGGTTTTTAAAGTTACTTAGCACCGAAGGTGCGGAGCGTCCCAGGGAAGATGCCCACCCACTTAAAATATGTTCAAATAACTTGCGAGGCCGCCCACCCACTTAATATAAGTTTAAATGTATGAGCGGCTTTCCTGGGATGCTCTGAACCTTCGGTGCTATGTGAAGCTCGGCCTACGGCCTCGTATTAAGTTACTACTTATATTAGTGGGTGGGTGCCTTCCCTAGGACGCTCCGCACCTGCGGTGCTACGCTTCTGAACATGATCTTGGTTTAATTAAAATTGAGGCAGGACTTATGTTTAAAAAATTGTTTTGAATATTTATTGTCTATTGTAGATTTAAAAAACTTAATGCGAGGCCGCCCACCTACTTAATATAAGTTGAAGTGTGTGAGCGGCTTCCCTGGGACGCTCTGCACCTTCGGTGCTACGTGGAGCTCGGCCTATGGCCTCGCATTAAGTTACTACTTATATTAGTGTGTGAGCGACTTCCCTAAAACGCTCCGCACCTTCGGTGCTTCGCTTGTGAACATCATCTTCGTTTAATTAAGATTGCGTCAAGACTTAGGCATGTTCAGAAGATCGTTTTTAATATTTATTGTCTATTGTAAATTTAAAAAACTTAATGCGAGGCCGCCCACACACTTAATATAAGCTTAAATGTGTGAGCGGCATCCCTGGGACGCTCTGCACCTTCGTTGCTACTTAGAGCTCGGCCTACGGCCTCGCATTAAGTTACTACTTAAATTAGTGAGTGGGCGACTTCCCAAGAACGCTCCGCACCTTCGGTGCTACGCTTGTGAAGATCATCTTGGTTTAATTAAAATTGAGTCAAGACTTAGGTAAGTTTAAAAGATCGTTTTTAATATGTATTGTTGATTGTAGATAACTATTTAAAGCACCTTGAAAAATAATTAGCTCATAGTCCTACCTGAACATATATGAATGACATCTATTATGATGTCAATAAATTATTTTCGTCTACAATGGTACTAATATAATAATATGACCTGTCATAATAATTTCCTAAGTAACGCCATAAGATTCAGGTGCCAACTTAACTCAATCAGGCGTACGTCAATAATGGCGACAGCACCACTGAACGGATACGTGATGGCCTCACTGTTTTATTATCCGTGGTGTAATGAATAAGGAAGCAAAGGAAAATGCATGAGATGACACGGTTATTATTTCAGTAGGTTCTGGGTTCAAATCCCGGTAGGTGACATCCTTTCTACATTGTAAATTTAATAATTTTGTCTTGTCTCGAATTATGGTTGTTTTTCATACAAAATGCATACATTGTCGAGCAGCAAGCAACTCTCAATAACTGATACACTGCTGCTTATATTAGGTATGCGATCAATATTCAACAACTTCGGTAGTAATTCTCGAAGTCCAGGTTAACCCATCACAGCTAACACCCGAGCTTGTGCCGAATCGTGGTCACAGGCACGCAACGACGTGCGTGAATCCTTGGCCCCGGTGTCGAGGAGACCCATCAATGGCTCCAAAATTTTACATTTATGGTGCTGGTGTTATTAACTCAGGAAAAATCTTAACAGCGCGATGCAGCCGCTAGTATGGAGATTTTGTCAAGGGAACAGCGCCATCTAGCGGAAAATTGGGTCATTGAGAACAACATCTCAACACACCGTTAAAAACAAAAAAATATGATATATTTTATTACTTTGAATAAATTTTATATATAAAAAAACTGCATAAATGCAAAATTGTGGCTAAATATATCGTATATTTGTCGTTTATTATACATTTCGCTACCTTATTAGTAAGTTAGGCCAAACACAAACAATACAAAAATTTTCGCCTAATGTTCTAAATGTTGGTTGGTAAAACATATTTAAAAATGTATTTAATTTACTTAAATTGATACAAAATACTTTTATTTCAATTAAACTCGATAAAATGGCATTAAAAAAACTGTTATATTCATTAACATTTTTTATTGCGTCTCCGGGCTTTTTTATGGTCAATACTTACAAACTACAGAAGAATATAATTGCATATTCAATAAAAGAGCATTAATTAGTTCCTACTGTAGGAAATTGTGTTTTTAAAGAAATGTATGTTTGGTTTTTTTTTGTGAGCCAAGCGTTGAGTGTGTACAGGTGAGCCGCGCAGAGGTATTATGTCGAATTCATACTTTTTAGTTTTTGTTTACGTAAGAGCCACGCGGGGGTCGCGTCGTTCTAAATTCAAAATCACAAACGCTGTCAATATAAGGTTACACATTGTAAGGAAAATATTTCATGCAATTCATGTTTTCAGAGATAAATATTATTCATAATAAAAAGTATCCTATAACCATCTTTGGATGTTCAGCTATTCCTGTACCAAAATTGGTAACTTTTTATCCAGCCGTTTCAGCGTGATGCGAGGACAAAGGTTTTTTTGAAAACAGATGGCGCCAGGCTGGCATGGCACCGCGCGCCCATACGAAACAAATGACGATCCTGCATCACGCTATCGAGATTTTTCCTGAAATCATGACCTCCCTCCATAGAAAATTAATTTTCAATACAAATTTAGGATTTTATAATAGTATAGATAGATGAATGACAGCGGGTGTGCAATAATATCCGCGGATAATTTTAAAATTTGAGTTGTTATTTCATCATAAGTATTTTTGTTTTGAGATTATTAATAATTTTAATGACCTCTTGTGCATTTACAGGGAAAAGATAAACTGAGTTCAGAATCTCAGCAATATTGCTTCCAATCTTAGGTACTTGGTTTTCAGAATCAGAAATATTAATAAAATAGTTATTAAATAAATTTGCAATGTCTTTAGGATTTGAATCACTTTGAATGCGTAATGTCATTCATTATCAATTAATTCGTCAATTTCATTATAATTAGTCAACGTCAAAATATTCTTTATTCAACTACAATCACTTTCGAATCGTCAGTTACAGAAAGCAGAGCAATTTATTAATAGACTTATAACTAAAAATAAAAGAAAAAACCTAAAAGGGATCGGGTAGTATTAGGTCCGGTTCTACTTTCTATTACTCTCTAAGTAGATACAATTTGTTTTCAGATCTATTGATCATTCGCGTATTTGCCAGCCGTTGAGCAGCATCCATGCAGGATCTAAACGTTTTCCGATATTTAATGTACATGGATCGTAATATTGGATTTGAGGATTTTCTGTATTTTAAATAAAGCTTGCGTTTATGTCTTGAGCAAACTTTTAACCCTTTTGTTATCCATCTTAATTTATTTTGTTTTATCTTTATTTTGCACATAACAACTTAATATAATAGCCACAAATACAAAAATGACAATGTAGTAATTTTGCGACTGCCTGTTTCATTAAAAAGCGCCGATAGATACAGTCCGTGACCTCTCAGATTGCGATTCGGGTTTGGGTGAAAACTGAGAGGTTTTTATCTCTATCACGTTGCATATAAGCGAGCGAGACAGGTATAAAACGCGAATGGCATTCTGACAGCTCACGCACTGTATTCTTTTTCTAACAGTAATTGAAATTCATACGTACCGCGATGTGCTCGGATGCTGTTCTTGGATAGTTCTTAAAAGTACCCTTGGCACCGAGATCATCTTCCATGGATGGTATATCCTTTCCGGGTTTGTACGTTCGCCTTGTATAATATTTTGTCGAATAGTGGTTGAGTCCATAGAAATCACTTGTTCCTGAAAATTTAAGACGGAGTCATGAACATTTGTAGGTCTTTGTGTTTAGGACTAACAACTACTTCCTTCTGGTTTAATTAAACAAGCAACGCTGTAATTAATAGACATATAACTTTATTCTTTATTCATAAAACTTTTTTCTTTGCCGTAGTTGGGTAAAAAAGTGTCCTATAACCATTTCTGGATGTTCGTCTATCTCTGTACCAAAATTGGTTAAAATCTGTACAGGCGCGTCGGCGTGATGAGAGAACAAAGAAAATTTTATCAACAGATGTCGCTGTACGACGGTTGCCACGCTGCTGCATCGCGCTATTAAGCTTTTTCCTGAAATAATGACCCCTATCCATAGAAAACAGAGCAATACAAATTTTTAATAGTATACCTACATAGATAAATTAGGGGTTTCAAACCTTTGCAGTATTCTATCTCCTCAGGTGTGAAGTCAGGAAGTCTGCTTCGAGGATATCCCTGCTGTTTACTCTTTTCAGCCACCAGTTGTACCACCCTTGGCGGCCACCCTCCCGTAGATGAGAATATTGGTTGAGCAAAAATCCCCACAGTAAAGTCTAATGCGTCGTAGGCCGCTTGGATATCATCTGGATGATCTGTGAGGCCTTCGCAATAATCTGTTGCTATCGTAATGCCAACGGAGCCTATAATAAAAATGATTATTTATTTAAAGAGCCTTTTTCATTCTTCCACATGTCCCGCTGAGCAATCACCCCCCAATATTTGAGGAAGGAATCCATCAGGAACCACGACGTCCACGACGCCGGACAATATTTTATGGATACTAAAAGATACAACGCCATTGAGATCAGAAGCAAAACTCATTTATTTTCGAACTACCTACAACTGTCATAACAATACAAATCCAAGAAGTACCCAACTTAATACATAACATATCTTTCCACCATAATCAAGAAGACAAAATTAACACTGAATATTACAATGATTTTCTTATTAGCACTGATTAGGGATTCCAATAATATCCGGCCATAACTCTGGGGGTGGTATTTCAATTGGAGGATCCGATGTTGTTGATGACTGAGACCCATAGTCGAGTGGTGGCTGGTCCTCATTCTCAGCCGTCGATTGGTTTAATGCTCGAACTATGATCTGGTCTGTGTGGCGACGGTGCAACTCTCCATCTTCCGTCCTCACCACATAAGTGCTGGGCCCCTCTACAGTCTCTACCACGCCCTTCATCCACTTCACTCCTAGCCCATACATGCGCACGAGCACAGGCTGTCCCACGCTGAAAGCGCGCGCGCACGGCTGCTGCGCTGCTCGCTCAAGCTGCTTGTTGGCGCGGCTGGGCGGGCTGTCCGGGTGTAAATATGATATAGCCGTTCTATACTTGCGTCCATTTAACATTTCCGCTGGTGTCTTATTAGTAGGACTGTTAGGGACTGTGCGCAAATAGTATAAGGTTTTTGCCAATTTTTCACCCCAAGGTATGTTCGTTGTTGCCAGTTTCTTTAGCTTATTTTTAAACGTCTGTACGGCTCTTTCAATTTGGCCATTTGACGCCGGATGGTAGGGCGGAGTGTATAAGTGTCTGATATGGTTCTTTGACAAATATAAATTAAATTCTTATGACGTAAACGTCCTTCCATTATCTGAGACCAAAACCTCAGATAAACCTTGGGCGGCAAATATTCGTCGTAAAATCTTGATTATTGACTCTGAGCTCATCGATGGAACAATTTCTGCTTCTATCCATTTGCTGTAGGAGTCGATGAGTAGTAGAAAAGTTTTTCCCTGGAATGGACCGGCGAAGTCAATGTGCAAACGACTCCATGCTTTGTCTGGTGTCACCCACGTCTGCGGATCTTTAGGTGGGTTATTCCTTACTGACTGACAGTCTTCACATTCAGCCACCACTTTCTCGATTTCCTTATCCATACCCACCAAACGTACCCTCTCGCATATGCTTTTGTCTGTACAATGCCTGTGTGTGGAGCATGTAATAGTTTGAGTACCTTTTGGTGAAGAGAGGCCGGTATAATGACTCTGTTACACCACAATAAACATTCTTTATTGTGTGAAAGAGCCTCTCTGCGGATCCATTATGGTTGCAGTTCAGGGTCTGTATTTGTGCCCGGCCATTGATTATCGTGTTAAGAGTAATACTCTTTCTGATATTTCATCTATGCCTGCTGATGTCTCTGATATTTTCTCTTTCTATCCCACTTCTGACGCTAATATTAATAAAATTAAATCAAAAGCTGTTGGTTGTTATGATATTGGGCGTTATATGGTAGTATTAGTCCTGGACTGTGTGCTTCCCATAATAACCGATATCATCAACTCCTCGCTGCTTAATGGTGACTTTCCTTCTCTCTGGCGTCGCGCGTTCGTTATTCCTTTACCTAAAATTAGCAATCCCACATCACTTAGTAACTTTAGGCCAATTTCCATTCTCCCTTTTTTATCAAAAATTGCTGAAGCGGTGGCTCACAAGCAAATTTCTAGCTTTATACACTCTTTCACTGTTGAGCCCCTTTCAGTCTGGTTTTCGTCCCAGCCATAGTACTTGTACTGCACTTCTCAAAGTGACTGAAGATGTTAGGCGGGGCATGGAGGATCAATTGGTCACAGTACTTGTTCTCATTGACTTTTCTAACGCATTCAATACTGTTGACCATGAGATCCTTCTTGCCTTGCTCAGCCATCTTAATGTGTCTTCTTCTGCTCTTGGCTGGTTTGCTTCATATCTTTGTGGGCGCCAGCAGGCAGTCCGTGTAGATCGGGCTTTGTCTGATTGGTGCGACCTTGCCACTGGTGTACCTCAAGGAGGAATTCTCTCTCCTTTATTATTTTCTCTTTTTGTAAACTTTATCACCCCTGGTCTTCGCTGTTCTTACCATCTGTATGCTGACGATTTGCAACTTTACGACCAATGTAAAGTGCCTGATATTACTAATACAATTAACAAATGAAACCTGGATCTCTTACACATCCAACAATGGTCTGAGAAATTTGGTCTGTTTGTAAAACACTCAAAGTGTCAGGCTATTATCATTTGCAGCTCTCGTCAGCTTGCTAAACTTGACCGGGATTCTGTAACTCCTGTAAATTTCAACGGAACGCCTATTCCTTTTAGTTCTAGTGTTAAGGATTTAGGTGTTCACTTAGATAGCACACTGAGCTGGAGGGTGCAGGTAGGTGAAATTAGCCGGAAAGTCATTGGCTCGCTTCATGCTCTCAACAAACTGAAAAATTTCATGCCTATCAAAACTAAAGTATTGCTTGTAAGTACACTATTACTACCCATAATTGATTATGGTGATGTTTGTTATCTGGACTTAAATGAGGATCTTCTTGATAAGTTGGATCGACTTTTTAATAATTGTATTCGCTTTATTTTCTGTCTCCGTAAATATGATCACGTTTCTTCTTATCGCTCTCAGCTTGGCTGGTTTCCCATCCGTCAACGACGCAATATTCGTATGCTCTGCACTCTCTTTTCATTACTCAATGATCCACAAGCTCCTGAATACCTGAAAACCTTTTTCTGCTATGTTGAATCCACTCGTAACCGTAATTTTCGCTCTTCCGGCAATCTTGCCCTTTCTATTCCTCTTCACCGTACTGGTTTTATGTCTAATTCTTTCTCCTTGCAAGTGGCTCGCCTCTGGAACGGTCTTCCCCTCACAATCAAACAGGCTCCGAGTAAGTTGGCATTTAAAAGGGCCGTGCGAAGTTTCTTTGCTGGCAGAACTGAAGTCTCATAGTTTATCTGCTTGGTTTGTTTCATCGTCGTATATATTTATGTATGTATCTATTTATATATATGTTTGTTTATTATCTATATGTATGTAGCTATAATAGTATGAGTATTTTAATTATGTGTAATTATGTTGTTTGATGCACCGCCTACAATTTCTCTGCTTTGCCCTAAGGTTGACTGGTAGAGAATGCCGCATGGCATTTAAATAAATAAATAAGCACGTGAAATTGTACCTTTTGTAGCACCCTATCTTTCTTCGTTTCTTCGGCAATTGTTTTTACGTCCAGGTTCCATCCCAGCGGTTGCTCTTCCAGCAGGAGTACTTCACCTAAACGGTCTGCATCCCGCACCACGGAAGAATTCTGTGGCTCTGTCCATCGGCTTAAAGCATCAGCATTTCCGATCGATTTTCCTGGCCGATATTTTATGGCATAACTGTACCCATTGAGTTTTAGCGACCATCGTAACATTCTGGGTGATATTTGGTCAGGAATGGGTTTTTCCGGGT
This sequence comes from Apotomis turbidana, assembly GCA_905147355.2. Classification (NCBI taxonomy): domain Eukaryota; kingdom Metazoa; phylum Arthropoda; class Insecta; order Lepidoptera; family Tortricidae; genus Apotomis; species Apotomis turbidana. Next base: position 9,643,229 of record LR990301.1, read on the forward strand.
TAAACAAGCCGACCAATGGCTGGTGGTCGGTGATGATGCAAAACTACCGTCCGGCTAAAAACTGATGATACTTAGATAGCCCGAAAATTATGGCCAGCGCCTCCTTATCAATTTGGCCATAACGTCTTTTATGGGGTTGTAGTGTCCGCGATGCCATCATCACCGGTCGTTCAGATCTATCTTCCATAACGTGAGCCAAGATTGCTCCCAAGCCATAATCTGACGAGTCGCAAATCAATAACAACTCTTTATTTAAGTCATCATCATCATCATCATCAGCCTACTCTTGTCCACTGCTGGACATAGGCCTCTCCAACTGCACGCCATTGTACGCGATCCTCGGCTACTCTCATCCAGCTTTTGCCAGCCACCCTGCTCAGATCATCGCTCCACCTAGTCTGAGGGCGTCCCACACTACGCTTGCCGATCCGCGGTCTCCACTCAAGAACACGTTTACCCCACCGGTTATCGGTTCTTCGGCTAATATGGCCAGCCCACTGCCACTTCAAATTGCTAATACGGTGATCTATGTCGGTAACTTTGGTTCTCTGACAGATCACTTCGTTCCGAATTCGATCCTTCAAAGAAACTCCGAGCATTGCCCTTTCCATAGCTCTCTGAGCGACTTTAAATTTGTGGACCAGCCCAACCGTGAGTGTCCACGTCTCGGCAAAAGCTCGTTGAAAACTTTCGTCTTCAGACATTGTGGAATTGGCGATGTGAAGACCCGACGAAGTTTGCCATATGCTGCCCAGCCCAGCTGTATTCTTCTATTAGCCTCTCTCTCGAAGTTGTTTTTACCCAACTGCAATATTTGCCCAAGGTAGACGTACTCTTTAACAACCTCGAGAAAGCTGCCCTGTACCGCAATTGGTTCCGGACTAACATGTTCATTGAACATAACCTTGGTTTTGTCCAAGTTCATCCGGAGGCCAATGCGTTTTGAAGACTCAGCTAGGCCGTTCAGCATAAATTGCAAGTCTTGCAGCGTTTCCGCCAGGATGACAATGTCGTCTGCAAATCGCAAGTGTGAAAGGTACTCACCGTTTATGTTAATGCCTTGTCCTTTCCAGTCCAACGTCTTGAACATATCCTCCAATGCATTTGTGAACAATTTGGGGGATATAACATCCCCTTGTCTCACACCACGATGCATGGGGATAGGTTCAGACTGCCGGCTGGTTCAGACTGCCGGCCCCTTATTTAAGTCATATCCCACCAAAGTGCAGTCCGATGACAGCAGGTTCTTAGCCTTGTTGAACGCTGTTTGTTCTTTTTCACCCCATGTCCATGGTGCCTTTGCTTCCAGCAAACGGTACAAAGGTTCAAGCAACGATGCCTTGTCCGGTAAGAATTTCTCATAAAAATTGTACAGCCCCAAAAATGCTCTCAATGTCTCTTTATTAGTGGGTGCTGGTTTGCTTCGAATTTCTTCTACTGTATCCGGAGATGGGTGGAGTCCTTCAGCATCCAGCATATGACCTAAAAAGGTGATGCTGCGTGAAGCAAAGATGCATTTCTTTATGTTAAGTCTAAATCCCATATCTTGCAGTTTACGCAATACTGCGTCCAATCGCTTATTATGCTCTTCCATATTTCTTCCCATGACCGCTACATCATCGAGGAGACACGCGACCCCCTCTATATCTGCCAGCGCCGTGGACATCACCCTTTGTAATATACCAGGCGCCGCACTAACTCCATACGCCAAGCGATTCACCTTCATGAGCCCGATGGGTGTATTTAGTGTCAGCAGCATAGCGGTCCCTTCATCTACTTTAAGCTGGGTGTACGCCTTCCTCAAGTCCAGTTTACTAAATACACTTCCTCCACAGAGCTTCACAAATGCCTCTGTCGATGTAGGGAGCGGGTATGTGTCGACATCAATTGCTGCGTTTACTGTCGAACGGTAATCTCCACAAATACGCAAAGATCCGTCGTCCTTCTTAACAATCCTCAAAGGAGTGGCGTGGGAGTGGCCCATTCGGAATACTTGATTGGTGTCATAACTTCATCCTTAACCATTTGGCGCAGCTCTTCTTCCACTTGCTTCTTCAGAGGAAAAGGTACAGGGCGCGCTTTCATGAATCGCGGTACTGTTCCGGGGCGCACATGCAGCGACACTTGTGGCCCTGTATATTCACCCAAGCCTTCTTTAAATACATTCGGGTACTGATTCTTCCATGTTATTTCATCCTCTGACCAACACACCCCAACCAACTGTATTCCCAACTTGTCGAACCAGTTTCTACCAAGCAAGCTTGGTCCAGTGCCCGCAACCACAACGAGTTCACATTGGGCCTCTTTAGCTCCCAAAACTGCTCGAACATGTGTTAGCCCTAATATTTTCAACGTAGTCCGGGCCCATGTTATTCGTTTCAGATTAGTAGAATTCAAAATTGGCTGATTCACCCACAATTTCTTAAATGTCTGTTCGGATATGATGATTCTCGAGGCTCCTGAATCAATTTCCATGGATAATCTAGCTCCATTCATCACCACATCTGCTTTTATCGGTGCATGATAGTTTTCAGCGCAGATATAAATGCCATTCATATTTTCATTTTCCGATTCAGAGTCACATGAACGCTTGTCTTCGGTCTGATGAACCCTGCCTTGTTTCTTGCTACAGGCAGAGGCTATATGCCCATGTTTTTTACAATAGTAGCACTGAGCCTTAACAAATGGACACCGCTCATTAGATTTATGAACTCTGGCACAATGTTTACAGTTCAATGATTGGATTTTATCAATTTCCATTGGTTCGTTTTCATTACGCGGAGTTTGCCTGGACGTACTAGGCTCAGGGTACAAGTCTGGGAACGTCGCCTGATAGTTGAGACAGTACTGGACGGCACACGCATATGTGAGGTCTTTGGTCTCCAACAGCTCGCGCCGCAGGCGCTCGTCGCGCACCCCGAGCACTAGTCTGTCTCTCAACTGACGCTTAAGATCGGCGAAATTGCATTTTGCACCAAGCAAGCTAATTGCGCCGATATACTCCTGCACGCTCTCTTGTTGTGATTGTATGCGTTTGTGAAGCTTTCCAGCTTGTAAAATTTCGTTAACTTCCGGTTCAAAAAACTTGTCCAAAACACCGATAATGTCCTCAAATGAAGCACCAGTAGGCCGCACCGGGACCAGAAGTGACGCAATTAGTGCGTAAGTGTCCTTCCCGCACTGAGACAGAAACAAAGAACGCGCTACGTGTCCGCCGCGGCGCCCGCCACGTCCAATGCACATAATAACTGCTCCTTATAATCACACCACTTGTCAGTTTTTGGATTAAATTGTCCGGGAAACACCACGTTTGAAAAATTACTGTTCATTTTCGCGTAAAACATATTAATTTACCGCAGTCGCCAATAAAAGATACAACGCCATTGAGATCAGAAGCAAAACTCATTTATTTTCGAACTACCTACAACTGTCATAACAATACAAATCCAAGAAGTATCCAACTTAATACATAACAGATACCATTAGGTACTCACAGTCACAGTAAACAAGTGGTCCAGCAGTCGATAGATATATCGACCCAGTCCAGTCCAGTTCGTTTTTGAATCTCTATGCCACCCACACAGCCCACATTCGTCTAGTACCCATAACACAAACTTTCTTGAGCTTAATTTGGGACTAGACCGATTTGTGTGTGGTTGTCCGATATCTATCTATCTACATTGTGTTATGCCCACTTCGGATACTTAAAACAAGACATATTTTCAAAAAATCATTACTTGTTATGCTTTTGATAAACATCTTTTAGAGGTTTTTGCAGTTATAAAGTAATAAAAAGGGTACCTTTTTGTCTTGGCCTAAACTCCTTATCGTACGAATGCCAAATGCGTGCATGGCCCAATATCTCATTCTTCGCCACTATATAATCTATTGTTCCATGACCATCCTTTAAACCTGGCGCCATCTTATTAGATCCGTGTCCTATAAGATGTATATTCGGTTCATTGAGTGTTATCCAGAATTTGACACGATCGCCGAAGTTATCAAATAGAACTCTCGCATAATCTTCGATCCACTTGGTTACATCAGGATTTGCCCAACCGCCTAAATCTTGGAGGCACTGGGGTAAATCCCAGTGGTAGATAGTGACGACCGGGTCGATAGCATTCCATAGAAGATTATTAATGACGTCATTGTAATGATCTATTCCTTCCTGGTTAACGTAATGCGCGGTGCCATTGGGAAGTATTCTTGGCCAAGAGATGGACAACCTATAAAAGTCGACGCCTAAATATCGGAGCATCGCTGAATCACATTTATACTTGTAGTATGATTGGCAAGCGTCGTCGCCTGTAGAATTGTCCTTGACTGTTCCTGGTGTGTGGGTGAACTTGTCCCAAATACTTGGTGATTTTCCTGAGAAGTGCAAGAGGATATGTTTATAAACAACGCTACATTTGTCGTGCAGGGTACCACAGGGTAAACAAATTATAAGGATTATACGTAACACATAAATTAAACCAATCTCATAATCACTACATAGTATAAAACAAAGTCGCTTTCTGCTGTCGGTTTGTCCCATTACAGGCGTGGTGTTGTGTGGTGTGTATAGAACACGATTTCCAGTGCCTTTACTACGGCTGCTTCTTGAATAAAAATAAGTCATATATACCCATCTAGCACAACTGTGCTCACAAAACTAGATAGGTGAAGATAAGTAATATTTGGTCACAAGAAAGAGTCTGCGAGGGTCCAGTTTGTCCGAGAATACCTTTTTAAATATTTATTTTATTTATTTATTTAAACTTTATTGCACAAAATACATAAGTAAAGTACAAATGGCGGACTTAATGCCATGAGGCATTCTCTACCAGTCAACCACAAGGTCAAACAGAGACATTATAGGTGCGGGAAGGGTGTACAACAATACGTGTATACACACGATGCAAATATCGAAACAAAAAAAAAACACTAGTTACGTTGATAAATACATAATTATGGGAATATATATATATTTATATATACTATATATATATATATGAGTATGAATATATATGAATATGGATTATATATATAGGGTACCTGCTGTTAAATGACTACGACGAGATTTACCTAATTTTGAAGATTCTCCAAAAGGTGCTTGCGCACCAAGCGCTTGAAAGAGAGCTTGTTCTCAGCTTGACGTATACAGAGGGGAAGGGCATTCCAGAGATGAATTGCCTGCACTGTGAACGAATTGCCCATGGCACCAGAGCGATGGGGAGGAACAGAGAGTAGTAGTTTACGGGAGGTACGGAGCTCGCCGCCTGGCCGGGCACTTACGAACTGAAACTTTGATCTGAGGTAATCTGGTGCCACAGGGTCATAAAGAATAGAGAAGAGAGTACACAAAATCCTTAGCGACCTACGTTCGCGAATCGGAAGCCACTGCAGCTGTCGACGATACGCGGAGACATGATCATATTTGCGTAGCCCAAAAATAAAACGGATACAGTTGTTCAGGAGCCGATCTAGTCTGTCCAAAAGTCCTTGGGTTACATTAGTGTAGCACACATCACCATAATCTATCACCGGCAGCACCAAAGTCTGTATAAGGAGTCTCTTTGTACTTACCGGGAGGAAATGTTTAAATCTGTAAAGAGATCGTAACGTACATGTAACTCTACGACAGACCTCAGACACTTGCGGCTCCCAACTAAGGCCACCATCAATTATTAAGCCCAGGTCTTTTACCTGCGCGTCAAAAGGGATCACTATGTTCTCGAAACAGACTGGTGACAATTGCGTCAGATCCCTAGTGACCAGTGTGCGGGGACTTCCAAGAACTAGTGCTTGACACTTGGAAGGATTGACAGCAATGCCAAAGAGTCTAGACCAAGATGAAATGTGGTCGAGATCCATATTTAAACGGGATACAGCACTGTTCATATCATCAGGCCCCACATGGGTGTATAGTTGGAGGTCATCAGCATAGAGATGATATGAGCAATTGATGTAGGGGGTGATGAGATTTATAAATATGGAGAAAAGTAAAGGTGACAAAATTCCACCCTGCGGAACCCCAGAACTCAAATCGCACCAATCAGAGTAAGACCGATTGGCACGTACAGCCTGGCGACGATCACGCAGATAGGAAGCAAGCCACCGAGCCACCGACGACGAGATATTTAGGCGATGAAGCGCAGCAAGGAGAAGCTCGTGATTAACGGCGTTGAAGGCGTTAGAGAAGTCAATGAGGACCATAATAGTGAGCTGGGAAGATTCAATACCGTGCCTAACATCTTCAATAACCTTTAGCAGAGCGGTGGATGTACTGTGACCAGGACGGAAGCCCGACTGGAGTGGTGAGAGAAGCTGGTTGGAGTAGATGTAGGCAGACACTTGCCTATGCACAACGGCTTCTAGGATTTTCGACAAAAACGGAAGAATTGAAATGGGGCGGAATTCTTTAAGCAAAGTAGGGTTGGGGACTTTTGGAAGAGGAATAACATAAGCACTACGCCATAAGGAGGGAAAATCACCTGAACACATAGAAAAATTGACAATATAAGTAATAATTGGCACAATACTTCCCAGGATGCTCACTATCATTACTCTGCTTACTTCATCATGGCCAGTCGCGTTCGACTTCACGGATATAATCACCTTTCGTATCTCGTCCTCAGTGACAGAAGTGAAATTAAACATACTGTTTGAAAGGTTTGGAAGGGCGTTTATCAGCGAAATACTGTGAGATATAGTGGCGGGGTCTAAGGTTGAAGATTTTGAGAAGTGAACGTTTAAATCGTTTAGAGGAAAAGTTGACAAACTATTACACTTACATTGACGGTTACCCACGCCAATAGACTTCAGAAACTTCCATGTGTCAGCTGCTGAAGATGAAAGGATGTTGTCATGAATATATTTGCGTTATTGGAGTAAATATTGGAGAGTATCTAAAGGCTCATTCATACCTGAAACATTCCATGCTCCTTCAATCTGGTAAGCAGCTGTAGCGGTTCCTAACAAAAAACCAGGAGGGAAGACCTTTTTCCGAGTAGGCACACTGTGAAAAAAGCAAATTACCTTATAAGCATACATCGGGGTTTTCAGAGCGGGAACGTTTGACATTTGCCAAAGAGTAGGTATTGACTTAAAAAACAGAATGTACTCTAGCAGGTTTCTAGGTCATGAATAATTAATTGGAAAATGTAAAATAATAAATCATTCATATAGGTAGATATGTTATAATAGTCAGTGATTAACAACCTCTAGGTACAGTTAAGTCCCTACTAATTTATAAGGAAATAGTTCATAGATATCATTATATTAGACACTTATTGCCATACCGTACCCTTGTTTAGTAGATTAATTACTTATATGCAATTGCATTTTAAAAATACTATACAGAGTGTCCCAGAAGTACCACGTCACAGAGACACTGGAGATAGGTCAGCTCAAGAGGAACCCAACCAACCTAACATGACCTCAGTAAAAGTTGCACGGTTTTCGAGTTATTACCGAAATAAAAACTTTTGAGAATTTTCCCCTTTGTTTTTACATTTTTAGTACCAGCATCGACACGGAAAGCTCTTAATGACAGTTTTTTGTGTGTATCAAATCATGAATAGCAAATTCAAAAGTGTAAAGTGTTATTTTGTCAGTAACTATTGTAAAATTCTGAAGAAAACTTAATTAATCTTGATTTAATTTGTCACAAAAACTCGAACTTCAACTTTAATCATCTGCCATGTTTTTATTTTATTAGAAACGAAACAAACAAATAACGTCAATAAATTAGGCATGTTATGCGGATTTAAGAATGGAAAACACGTGTATCTTACTGTGATAACATTAGGTGTTCTTATCACTTTAGCGAAGCCATATCGAGCCAACTTAAAACTTGAACTCCGAAAGTAGTCGCTGTTATGTGCTACAAAGATGTTGTGTACAGCGATGACTCTTCTGTTATCTGATCCGATTATTTTTCCAAATGCACGAGGGCTAAAAACTAATGTTTTTCTCCCTTTTGGAGGCTTATTTGTTTGTTTCGTTTCTAATAAAATAAAAACATGGCAGATGATTAAAGTTGAAGTTCGAGTTTTTGTGACAAATTAAATCAAGATTAATTAAGTTTTCTTCAGAATTTTACAATAGTTACTGACAAAATAGCACTTTACACTTTTGAATTTGCTATTCATGATTTGATACACACAAAAACTGTCATTAAGAGCTTTCCGTGTCGATGCTGGTACTAAAAATGTAAAAACAAAGGGGAAAATTCTCAAAAGTTTTTATTTCGGTAATAACTCGAAAACCGTGCAACTTTTACTGAGGTCATGTTAGGTTGGTTGGGTTCCTCTTGAGCTGACCTACCTCCAGTGTCACTGTGACGTGGTACTTCTGGGATACCCTGTATAATAATTAATACAGCAAAAAGAGCTTTTGGTAATGCAAATATAAGAAGCGACTTAAACTTCATAACAAATTATTTAATGACTATCCCATTCCCAAATACTATTAAAAAACTACAGGGTGCAAGTTTGTCCACTAGCGATAATTTAAAAACAGTTTATAAAACCTATCAAGATATTTTTAAATTATTTTTGAGCGTAAAATTAATAATGAAATATGATTTTTAATGAACTGAAGTTGGTGTTGAATAAAAATTCAGGCTATAGCACGCTAAAAATTATAAATGAATTGCTGAAAGGCGAAGAAATAGAACTTCAATCGCAAACTTCTCGCGCATCAATCGATTCCTTTAAAAAGTTTAAATATGCACCTATTACAACTGTCAACGTGGAAAGATCGTTCAGTTCATTGAAAAGGATATTTACAGCAAGACACCGCAGACTGTTCCAAATATAGAAAAAATATTAATAGTTTATTCTGAAAATCGTGTCAACTACTAAATTTAGTGCAGGTAATTCATTAAAGTTATTTTTATTGTTATCTTACGAGGCTTGGTAGTAAAGTTAAATTACTACATGAATTAAAATAAAACTGTCTCATAGAGTGTATACAATTCGCAGAGAGGTAGTTATTCATTAGGCATAATATGATATTTTCTCAGACTAACGTATCTGTTTATCTCTACTCTTTTTCAAACCGTTCCCGCTCCGAAAAGCCCGATGTATGCTTATAAGGCTGCGTTTCCCAATGTATAGCAAGGAATGTGTTTTTGTTAGCTGAGCGAGGACAAGTATATTAAGTTATTCCATTGGTTAACAAAAACACATCCCTCGATATAGTCGGACCACGCTAACTCTTACAAGCAAATGAACTGTCAAACCATACAAAGTGAGTCAGTTTGTATGGTTTGACAGTTCATTTGCTTGGAAGAGTTAGCGTGGTCCAGGTAAAATATAAAACTGTATCTCAAACGGTCTGCAAAAGCATATTCTTAAGACTTGTTGACGATGACGAAATAAAAGGTATTGTTAGATCATTAGGTAACAAGAAAAGTTTTGGCCATGACTCTATTCCAATTCAAGTAATAAAAACGAGTATTGATTATATTTGCGACCCTCTAGTTTACATTATAAATCTCACACTTGAGACAGGAATGTTTCCTGATAACCTAAAAATAGCTCTAATTAAACCTTTGCATAAGAAAGGTGACAAGGATCAAATCAGTAACTATAGACCTGTGCTATAGACCAATAGCTCTCCTTCCTACATTTTCAAAGATTTTTGAGAAAGTCATGTGTTCTAAATTGTTAAAGTTTATTGAAGGCTCACAACATACTTAGTCCAAACCAGTTTGGGTTTCAAAAGGGTAAATCTACTTCTTTAATGATGTTCAAGATTCTTATGCACATCTGGGATGAAATAAACAACAAGAGACCATGTTTTGCTCTATTACTAAATCTGTCTAAAGCATTCGACTGCGTAGTTCACGACACAGTTTTATATCAGTTAGAAAGCATAGTCATTCGAGGTAATGCTCTTAATCTTTTTAAAACCTACTTGTGTAATAGGAAACAGGCTACAGTCATTGGATCGTTCAATAACTTTACAAAATGTATTGAACATACGCGTTCAGATTTCAAGACCGTAAATGTTGGAATGAAGGAAGTGTGTTAGGACCACTTATTTTTCTAATCTACATTAATGAATTGCCTAAAATCTTCGATGAGTTATGCGTATTATTTGCTGATGATGCTACGCTTCTGTTTTCGGGATCTTTGTCTAATGAAGAACTTGAACAGAATATTAATAATACCCTAAGCGTTGTAATTAAATGGCTAAAGACCATAAACTTAAATGTCAACTTACAGAAAACCAAACTCCTGGAATTACGAAATTATAAAACAGTACCTAGGTCTGTTGCCGTAACAGCGGGGTCGGTAGTTATTGAACAAGTCGATAATGCTAACTTTTTAGGTATTTAAATAGATACACATCTTAACTGGAAGTCTCACATAGCAGATTTGAACAATAAAATTGCAAAAGCCTGTTATGCTTTATCCGTAATGTCCGAAACTTGTTCTGAGAATGTCATCAAAAGTTCCTACTATGGTAATGTATTCGTTACTTGCGTATGGTATAATTTACTGGGGTGATTCCACTGACGTTGAAACCACGTTTAGTAAACAATTTAAAACCAGCTTAAAAAACTGGCTCACTAACGTGTAATATGAAATGTTAATTATTGTACGTCCGTGACGGATAAACTGTTGTAACTAAATACATTTTGTTACCATCTCTGTACACAGTTATACAATAAAATATATTCTATTCTATTCTATTCTATTCTATTCCGACTATACATATTTCTGGTGGAAACGTAACCTTAAAAAAGTTTATAGTTTATGACTAATTTAGTTATTATCATCATCATCCTACGATACTAAGCAACAGCTTCCCGTGATCTTCACAGTACCTATACATTTTTTAGGAGGCCAGCCGACTTATTATAAATGCTGATCATAGACCGAGCGAGCAAAGCATCTCCATTTCAGTTTGCATTCAATTCATTCGCATACGATGTTTATTCGGATGTAATGTTCTGATGTCTAGTCGTCCAGATTTCCGGTTCTTGCTTACAGGTCGCTTTCTTCACCCGATTCTCATGAATTTTTGTGTAGGTGCGACAAGTATACATAGTTTTTTCGTCTATTCAGTGTTTTTAGGGTTCCGTAGTCAACAAGGAACCCTTATAGTTTCGCCATGTCCGTCTGTCCGTCTGTCTGTCTGTCTGTCCGTCCGCGGCTTCGCTCCGTGATCATTAGTACTAGAAATCTGAAATTTGGTATGAGTATGTGTATGTATTACGCCGACAAAACGGTAAAATAAAAACTATTTTTTTTTTTACCGGCCAAGAGCATGTCGGGCCACGCTCACTGTAGGGTTCCGTAGTTGTTCATCCTTCACAAGAGACGGGCTTAAAACAGCGGTTTTAAGCCCGAGGTTTAAGTTCCGAAAAGATTTCAAGTTCTATAAAAAGGTCGTAAACGCCAAAGTAACTGTAATTACTTATTACCTTCTGGAAGTCAACTTACGTCCTTTTAAAGAAAATTATGAAATTTTGCGATAACTCAAAAACGGATAGACCAATTTTAATCAATATAGTTTTCATTGAAAGTACTTATAAGGCCTCATTTTCATGAATTTTTCCATATTTTTTGATCCGTGGTTGAAAAGTTAGAGGGGGGGACACATTTTTTTTTTTTTTTGGAGCGAATATTTAGGTACTGCTAACATCGACCGCGTTGGTCTTTCCGACCACGAGACTGCGCAATCAATTACCCTGCAAACAGTAAAAAGGCAGAACGCTTATACTACTTGGTACGAATATAGACGTGACTACAGCCAGCATAATATTAATAAGTTCATTGAATGCTTGTCCTCTCTCTCATTCGCGGATATTTTAAATTCTAACAGCGCGACTGAAGCCTTCAATCAATTTTATGAATTACTATGTTTATTCTACGACCTATGTTTTCCGACCATAAGAATAAAAGTTAACAATAAACCAATTAAATATAACTGGTTGTCAAAAGGGCTGAGAAACTGTTGCAAAGTGAAAATGAAATGAAATGAAATGAAATGAAATGAAATGAAATGAAATAATTTATTCAGTAAGTAGGCCACAAGGGCACTTTTACAAGTCAGATTGTGAGTCTACCGGCATTTCGCAAGAGGAGACCGCTGTTGAGAAGAAAGCCGAAAGAAACTCAACAGTAAGTCATTTTTTCGTGAATTATACTTAAAAACTAATACAATTATATTATAGCTAGGTAATTGATACATATATGTTAGAGGAGATGTACAAGTCTCCAAATCAATGTTTACACTAAAAATTATATAAAATAAAGTGATTTTTTCAGAGATGTAGAAGGTCTCTAGGCGTCACGACACGCAATATAGATCGGTATAATTAATTAATGAAATAATTCAATTCCGTTGAGATGTATAAGGTCTCAAGGAGTCAAAATCAATAACTAATGCAACAAAATAATTAAGTACTTAATTTAGATTTCTTAGAGATGTACATGGTCTCTAGGCGTCACAACATGCAAAACAAAATAAATTAATTTAAATCCTTAGAAAAGTTAAGGACTGAATAAGAAACTAACTATACAAAAGAAAAAATAAATAAATAAATAATTAAACTAAATTTCTTAGAGATGTATATGGTCTCTAGGCGTCACAATTTACAAAATAAAAAAAATATAAATAATAAATATATGATAATAGTTAAATTTCATTCCTCAGAGATGTATAAGGTCTCTGAGCGTCATTGTACAGTACACTAAGTTTATTAGAGATGTATACAGTCTCTAAGTCTCTAAGTAAAAAATAAATTCAGTCGAGTACAGGATGAAGTCTCTCACGTCAGTTCATTGAACACTGGAAAGCAGTTACTACACAACTAATTAGGCCCTTGCTAGTATGAACAGACCGGACCCCACAAACGGCACCCGTTCACGAGCATGACGCATATCTCAGCCATCGCCTCCCTCAACCATATTATAGGGAAGGTTGCGACCCGATCAACGACGCCACCGTAAGCAAAGACCTTTAAGCGAGCATGACTTGCTCACACTGCCGGGCATTCATCACTAATGCTATTTGCCCGGTGAGAAACAACATAATGTGCTCTCATGTTACATTACAAACAAACTAATATTACCGACTAAAATAATGCTTACTTTACATTCACATGACTAAACCACTGGCTTAAAGACATCCCTATCATCTAAAAAGTCATTCACAGTATAATACGCCTTATTTATTAGATGACGTTTTACGTATGACTTGAATTTGCTGGAAGGTAAACTCACTACTTCGGTAGGTATTTTGTTATAGAAACGTACACAGTTCCCCACGAACGAAGAGCTAACTTTACGGAGACGATGAGCAGGCATAAGAAGCTTATTCTTCCTTCTTGTATTATACTGGTGAATGTCACTGTTGAGCTTGAATGCATGTAGATTTTTCCGGACATACATAATATTCTCAAGGATATATTGAGACGCCACGGTGAGAATGTTGGCTTCCTTGAATTTTTCTCTTAGCGATGCACGAGCTCCTAGTGCAAAAACTGAGCGTACGGCTCGTTTTTGTAGCACGAAGATGGTTTGGATGTCCGCCGCTTTTCCCCACAACAGAATTCCATATGACATCACACTATGAAAATAACTGAAATACACAATCCTTGCCGTCTCGACGTTTGTTAACTGTCTGATTCGCCTCACTGCATAGGCTGCGGAACTAAGCTTACCTGCAAGAGTGGCTATATGCGCATTCCATTGCAGTTTTGAGTCCAAAGTAACACCCAGAAACACTGTTTTGTCTTCAAATTCTAGTACATCACCTTTCAATGTCACCTTGGCACAATCTACTTGTTTCACATTCGGTAATGTGAATTTAATGCACTTGGTTTTCTTGGCATTTAAAAGTAGGTTATTTGCAGTAAACCAATCCACAATAGTAGACAGCGCGTCGTTTATAATAACAAAGCTATTTTCTTGTCTTTTAACTTTGAAAAGGAGAGAAGTATCGTCTGCAAATAACACAATTTCATGTTTATCTTGCACAAGGTTTGGTAGATCATTAATATACACTAGAAACAGAAAGGGGCCTAGAATTGAGCCCTGAGGTACACCCATAGCAACAGGTGATCCAGTTGATTGCATTCCGTTGATGACTACGCGTTGCGTTCTGCCTGAAAGATATGATGTGACAAGGTCAAGTGCACCGTTCTTTACTCCGTAGTGTTTCAATTTACGTATTAAATTATTATGATCAACGCAATCAAATGCCTTACATAGGTCGCAAAAAATTCCAACAACATCTTGAGCCTTTTCCCAGGCATCAAAGATGTGTTTAACCAGCACCACCCCTGCATCAGTGGTGGAGCGACCTTTAGTGAATCCAAATTGACTGCTATGTAATAGGTTATGTCGATTAAAGTGAGATGTAAGTTGATTAAGAATGAGTTTCTCAAAAACTTTACTTAATGCAGGTAGTATTGATATTGGTCTAAAGTTTGTGGGGTCTGATTTAGTTCCCGATTTGAATAAAGGTATGATCTTGCTGTGCTTCATTAAATCAGGAAATACTCCATTATCAATACATTTGTTAAAAATATCGGCCAAATATGGTGCAATCGCCTCTACAATTGAATGTAACACTTTCACAGAAAGGCCCCACAGATCTTCGGTCTTCTTCAAATTTAAAGATCTGAAGGTTTTAATAACATTGTTAGGGGTAACATGAGTAAATTTGAAGATCTCTGTACATTCTGTTACATTCGTTATTAATATTGATTCAGCAACATCTGGTGATGAATTTAATGACTGCGTCGTCTCCACAGGTATATTAGAAAAGAACCGCTCAAAGTGATGCGCAACTTCAAGATCGGAAGTTACTAATGTATCGTTAATTTGTAGGTTATAATGACGATCTTTGACTTTAGTCTTCCCAGTTTCGTCATTGATCATCTTCCAAACAGTTTTCACTTTATCACTAGAATTAATGATCTTCTTGGACAGGTAATCAGATTTAGCGGCTGCACACATTTGCTTGAAAGATTTAGAAAAATTCTTCACGTACTCCAGAAATTCCGGTCTCTTATCGATTGATCTTTGATCATAAAGATCGTAGAGACGAAGTCTTTTTTCGTGGATTTCTGGAGTAGCCCAGTCGCTAAATATAGTTTTAACCTTGCTTTGTACTTTTTTCAGACTGAGACAGGAATCAAATTCTTTTTTTATGCAATCAAACAAGACCTTACACATGTCGTCCGCATCCTCTTGAGGAAACGAAAGATAACACATTTTTTCCTGAATATTTCGATTGAATAAATCTAAGCGATGCTCAGTAATAGGTCTACTGAAACTGAATGATGCTTGTTGTCCACAGTGGTCAGAGCCTTTATTTCAAATTCAAAAGAGCAACTGTAAATAAACAGTCATTGAGACATAAATACATAAACTATAATCGAATATTAAAAAAGTGTTTTATGAACGCACAAAAAATTAAAAATACCAGATACATACAGAATAGTGACAATAAGTGTAAGGCAACCTGGAACATGATTTCTAGTACAATTTGTAATAACTTTCATGACAATGACATTAATACATTAAAATTGCATAATCACATTATTTCAGATCCTTATGACATTTGTAATTTATTTAATGACTATTTTATTGAATCGACACAGTCAATCAATTTATTCCCTGATAATATAGGTAATAAAACTAATCAATCTAGTATTTTCGAGACTATGTGTTCTGATATTCAACATACAATGTTTTTGAATCCAGTAGACCACACTGAAATACATGGAATAATTATGGCCCTCAAAAACAGTAAAGCATGTGGATATGACAGTGTCATTACGAAAATTCTCAAGCTTTGTGCTCCATACAAGGGTCTGACACGCTTTGATAGATAAAGATAGCCTTATTGCGATTCCTAAAAGAAGAAATAGAAAAGAGTGCCATGTTTTGTCTTTATCAGCGACCGAGCATTTTTTCATGGTCGGGTTATTGGCACACTTCAAATTCGAAGCAAAACAAATCAGGTAGTATCAAAAGCGGTATAGAAATAGAAGATTTTGTGTATTAAATAATTGTTATTACCAGATAATTGATATATTAACGGATGTGGAGTGTTTGTGTGTAGCCTCAAAAATGGTGGGGTGTTCAGTGCTTGGTTAGAAAAGCAACAGTTAACGAAAATAAGCGGATTTTACATTTCATGCGTAAGTACAAGTTTCTTTGTTTTGATCACCTATTTCTTTCTCAAATCTCACAAGAATCAAGTTACAAAGTTAAATCATTGCTTATATCATGAAAAAACTTGATAAAATAGGAAAAATCTGTAAATTATTTTCAAAATAACTCGGAGCATTTTGACATGTCAATATTGCAAATCGGTCAAATTGCGTAGCATAAATCTACGATAGAAGCCCGCTAACATAGACGTCTAAATAAACCAGTCGGTTTATAATCCAATTTGGGGATGCCTAGATATAAAATAAAAATTACCCCCATATT
This sequence comes from Apotomis turbidana, assembly GCA_905147355.2. NCBI lineage: Eukaryota > Metazoa > Arthropoda > Insecta > Lepidoptera > Tortricidae > Apotomis > Apotomis turbidana. The sequence continues at coordinate 9,659,683 of LR990301.1, forward strand.
TGGGGAATCTATAGCAAATTGATATATTCAGTTCTCCGATTCCGACAGAGAAAGAACCGTGTAAAAAATGAATTGCTAGGCCTGAGAAAAATTAGATTTTTTAGCAACTAGTATTGGTGATATGCTATCTACTTATGTCGTTTACAATTTTACTATTTAATTTTGCTTTGTTACAGAATGTCCCAATAAGGCGGTGCGTCCATGAACGTGGACTGTGGCGATGGATTAAAAGTATCCTGAGTAGAATAGAAGAAAAAGAAGAAAGAAGAAGTTTCATCCTATTTTTTTAGTACTGGCCAGAAAAATTCTACAGTATTCAAGAGCAAATCAAAAATTTGGTTTAGAAACAATTGTTGTAAATAGATACATATTATTTAAAGTTTAAACTAATTTCAATATTTTTATTATCAGAGAACCCAAGTATATTATTTTTATTTGATTATACGGACTAGTTTTGAAAATACTAAATATAAAGGTGAAAGCAGCGTCGTCTAAGACTCAAATCAATCAGCACTCAAATGACGACACCTTGTGGAAAATTGACAGTCGTAGCCTATAAAAGAACAGCGCTACAATTTTTATACTGAATCCGCCTAAGTAATAGTCCGACTTATGATTTACTGCGCTGTGACCAATACCTTTCGCCTATGGTCTTTTAAAATGAGGAACAAATAGATTTTTAATCGTTAATTAGAATATTTTCAAAAAAAAAAAGGGAATACATAATTTTTTTATCCTTTATTTGATGTTATTGGAAAATGAGTAAAAAAATTAAATGTTGTGAATTCGAGTACTTGGAACGTTTCTCTCTAAACACTTTTTATGGGGTTTTTTTTGCGACCATGGCAACCCGACATTTTGACGTCATTATATGTCTTTCTCTTACGCCTGGTCGCTCTGTGGCAAATCTATAACTACTATACTATATCTATGGCTCCATATATCTGCCATTCACTTGCACATGTCATAAATCTGTCTTTTGTTGAGGGTGTTTTTCCTAGTCAGCTAAAGACTTGCATAGTAAAGCCTCTTTTTAAAAAAGGTGATAAAGAAGATCCGCGTAATTATAGACCTATCACTCTCATACCTATTCTTTCTAAATACTTGAAAAAGCATTTTATGTAAGACTTAGTAGTTTTTTAAAAAAATATAACGTCCTATGTTCTGAGCAGTTTGGCTTCCGTGAAGGTAGATCGACAGCGCACGCAACATGCGTTAAAGACATTACCCAAAGCATCAACGACGGTGTCCCAGTAGCTTCGGTTTTCTTGGATATGTCTCAAGCGTTCGATTTTGTAAACCACTCTGGACTCCTTTGTAAGCTCGAGCGGTACGGCGTGAGAGGTAAAGCGCTTGACTGGATCAGGAGTTACTTACAAGACAGGTTACACCGAGATTATCAGATTTTCTGAGTCTAACCATTCAATTCTAAAATCAACATTTCGATCCCAGTTTAGAGTTAAGGAGACAGGAGTTCCACAAGGCAGTATCCTGGGCCCACTGTTATTCTTACTCTACATTAATGATTTGCCTAATGCAACGTCCCAAAAATGTATCATGTTTGCAGACGATACGACATTAGTTATTAAGTGTAATAATAAGTTGACATTTAAACAGGATATAAATAATTCGTTAAATGACATAATCAATTGGCTAAATATGAATGACTTAAAAATAAATATTAGTAAAACCAAATGCATGCAATTTACCTCTTACAATTCGAACTCTCTACCAATCTCAATCAAATATAATGATGATTGTGTACATGAAGTAGCTTCATATGATTTTCTAGGCATAACGATTGACAAACACCTTAACTGGAAAGACCACATTGAAAAAGTCTGTGGCAAGCTGAACAGATTTGTCTTTGGTCTCAGAAGACTGAGAGATACGGTGTCTATGGAAGCCGCGATAACAGCATACCATGGCTATGTGTCATCCGTTATACACTATGGTCTAATTGTTTGGGGCAACTCTGTGGATGTGGATAGAGTATTCAAAATTCAGAAGAAGTGTGTCAGGATTCTTTGTAATGCTGTGCGTGACGCTGGATGTGTACCTTTATTTAAAAAGCTGCGAATACTTCCTTTACCATGCCTATACATAAGGGAAGTATGTGTCTTTGTCAACACTCACCTACCATATTTTAAAAGGCGGGGTGAAGTCATGCGCAGAGGAGCTCGTCAAAAAACTCTGAGCCTACTCCATAAACCACGAGCCACCAAATGTATCTATCGCAAAAATGTATTTAATATGTGTATTACTGTGTTTAATCGCCTCCCTGAAGAAATAAAGGTACTGCAAGGAAATAGTTTTAAAAACAAATTAACTACCTGGCTCCTTGACCATTGTTTTTATAGTGTAAATAGTTATTTAGACCGTACCTGACATTTCTATCTTAATTTTATTGTTAATTTTGTTGTTGTTATTATTATTATTATTTTGTATTTTTGACCGTTCCAGTACTTGACATTTTAATTTTCAGTTATTTTCTATGCTAGTTTTATTATTATTTTTTGTCTGACATTGTTTTTGTAGGTATCTGTCTGTATGAATTTAATATTATATAATTTTAAATTAATTGAGCGCGCTCTCATATTTGCATGCGTGCATGCAGGCCGAGTACACGGCACGTTGTATGAAACATAAGACCTGTTACTGTATATTTACTGTACTTCTGCAAATAAATAATTTTGACTTTGACTGAGTACTAAACTACTGACTTTATCAAAAAGTAATGTTTGGAAAACCCTATTCTTTTTAACAGACCTATTCAACGACACCCCACAAACTAGGGTAGAAACGAAAAAAAAATTCACCCCCACTTTAGGTGCTCGAGGTACCCGAAAAGATTTTTTTTTTTAGTTTTTATTTTACCGTTTTGTCGGCGTGATACATACACATACTCATACCATTCAGCTTTCTAGTACTAATGATCACGGAGCTAAGCCCCGGACGGACGGACGGACAGACGGACAGACGGACATGGCGAAACTATAAGGGTTCCTAGTTGACTACGGAACCCTTAAAAGGTATTTCCCGTACACCTAAAGTGGGGGTATTTTTTTTTTTCGTTCCAACACTAGTGTGTGCGATGTTGTTAAATAGGTCTTTTAAAAACAATAATATACATATATATATGTCGGGATAGGGGTGAGATGGATGGCCGGGTGCGGTGTGTGGCACATTAGTTGAGATATTCGATATAGTTGTGGACGAGGATGTAGTTCGAGCGAGATGAAACACTTCAGATACAATTAACTTGATTTATTCCTTATACAATGAAGCACAAAATAACAGTTTCTGGCACAGAGGTCTGTAAGCTAGGTTATCGAAGTCTCGAACAGAATAGTCTTTATTAAATTGACACTGTATTGTTGAGTTATAATAATTCACTGTATAGCACAACGAAACGGGACAGTTCCAAGGCGCTCGATGGTGACCCAAAGTGAAGTGAAGTGTGGTCGTTTGCTGAGTGAACCACCAAGACTCTGTCAAGCGCGCCAAAACAGGTTCAAAGGGGCGCTACTGTCGCATTCCAATGACGCGCTGGTTTCGTTGAGCTTCCATATTCATGACCGTCTCCGACATATATATAAGCCTTTGTCTACAGTCATTGACTGTCTTGCTTTTCAGCATAGGCCTCCTCAAGATTTTTCCAAGCCGATCTGTCTCTTGCTGTTCTCATCCATGTTGTTCCTGCTATTTTCTTTATGTCGTCTTCCCACCTCCGGTATTGACCACCTTGCTTTCTTTTGTTGTATCTAGGGCACCACTCCATCACATCTTTAGCCCATTTTTCCCTATTGGTTCTTATAAGATGGCCTGTCCAGTTCCATTTCAGTTTTTTGATACATTTTTTTATGTCAGTAACTTTTGTTCTTTTTCTTATGGTTTTGAGTCGAACCTTGTCTTGTAACTTAATATTAAGAATACTTCTCTCCATACTGTGTTGACATGTTTGTAGAGATTTAGTATTTTGGTCTGTTAGACTCCATGTCTGGCAGCCATATGTCATACTCGGTAGAATGCACGTATCAAATACCTTTCTTTTAGTTTTTAATTGAATTACAGGGTTTTTCATAATTTCCTTAAAGGACCAGTATCTCTTCCAAGCGATACGTAGTTATCCTATTATTGATTTCTTTTGTTGTGAGATCGTTTGGTGATATTATTTGTCCTAGATACGTATACTCCTCCACATAATCTATCAAGCTGTTGTTCGGTGTAATCGGGGTTTTGATGTGGTTTGTCATTACTTTTGTTTTTCCCGTATTCATTGTCAACCCGACCTTTTCGCTTTCGAAGACTAGTTGTTCGATCATTTCCTTCAATTTTCCAGCATCTTCAGAAAGTAGTATGAGATCATCAGCAAAACGTAGATGGTTTAATAAGACTCCATTTATCTGGATACCATACTCGTTCCATTCCAGATGTCTGAATACATGTTCGAGAACAGCAGAAAATAATTTGGGTGACAAGGGGTCTCCCTGTCTTACGCCTCGTTTAATAGGGAAGTATTCTCCGGTACATTCTGTTTTGATTTTAGCTTTCATATCCCTGTAGATGTTGCTGATAAGGTGTATATACTTATTGTTAACTCCTTGTGATACTAGTGTTTCCCAGATTTTCCCGTGCTTCAGTGAGTCGAACGCCTTGTTGTAATCGACGAATGCCAGGTAATATGTTATTCTGTACTCGTTACGTTTTTGAATGACCTGTTTAATTGTGTGAATATGGTCGATAGTTGAAAAATCCTTCCGGAAGCCGGCTTGTTCTTTTGGCTGGTTTTCGTCTAGTGTTCTGGTTAAGCGGTCTAGCAAGATCTTCGAAAACACTTTGTATATGTTAGACATAAGCGAGATGGGCCTGTAATTCGAAATATCATTTCTATTTCCCTTTTTGTGTAGTAGTATTATTGTTGAATTAGTCCATTGTTCAGGAATATGCTCGGTGACTAATATTTCGTTGAATAGTTGCATAATTGGAGTCAGGATAGTGTCGCATACTCCTATAAGCAGTTCGTTAGAAATCCCATCCTCTCCAGGTGATTTGCCTCTTTTTTGTGACTTGATGGCCTTACTAACTTCTTCTTTCATTATGGGTGGAATAGGTTCCTCAGTTGATATTTCTTTGGTTGTTTGGGGGCATGTTATTGTTACTGTCTCTTTGTCACTGTAAAGTTCTCTGTAATAATCGGTAGCAGCTTCTACTATTTCTAACCTTTTAGTTTTTGACTTTTTGTTTCTTGGGTGTTTTATACTGTTAATCCAACTTGAATTCTCACGTTGTTCTTTCCACGCTTTTTTAATACCTCCCGTTTTTTCTATATGATATTCTATCAATTTGGTTCTCATTTCTTGTCTGTGTTTTCTAATTTGTGTGTTTATTTCTTTGCTGATTTTGGTTATTTGTTGTTTGTTAGTTTTTCTATCATCGAATTGTAGTCCTCTTTGCTTGATTAAGTCTCTAGCCTTAGGTCCTATTTTATCTTTTGAATTCTTACTGCCTTCAACTTCTTTCTCAATGTTTTTCAAAGCTTGTTCTACTGTGTCATACTTTTCCTGTAAGCTCTTGAGACTATTTGCTGTTTGTAACCGTGTCTCAAGAGACTCCAAAGCACTATTTGGCAATGGTAGCTCAATTGGCGTTTTAGTCTTCCTCATATTGTTCCTCGTCATTTTTGGAACGTTAGCATATAGATGACCTTGAAGCATTCTATGATCGGTGTTGAAGTTTAGTCTATTCACTACTTTTGTGTTTGAGAACAGACTTCGTTTGTTTGTAGTAATATAATCGATTTCATTCCTTACTAATCCATTTGGTGACTGCCAAATCCATTTTCTTTTGAATTTATTCTTGAAATAACTATTCATTATATGCAAGTTGTTCTCTAGAGCAAAGTTTACAAATCGTTGCCCGTTATCGTTTATTTTGCCAGTGGTGTAGGGACCAAGTATTTAGCTTAATTTCTCATTCTCTTGCCAATTTGTCCGTTTAGATCTCCCATTACATCGTGTTGTTTAATTCTGTGTAAAATTTGTTTTTATCTGCATCTGTTGAGGTTTCAGTAGGAGCATAAACTTGCACTATTGTAGTTGGTTTCTTGTGTTCTGGTAGATTAATGTTTAGCACTGCAATTCTGTGTGATATTCCTTTGAATTCGATTATTCTGTTTTTTAAATATTTTTTGACTAGAAAACCGACTCCATATCTCCCTCTTGTTTCGTTTTTGTAGTAAAATATGCGGTTTTGGTATTCTTAATTTTTTTTCATCTGCTCTCCGTACTTCGCTAATGCCAACTATATCCCAATTTATATATTGTAGTGCTTCTTCCAGTTCAGCCAAGGATTCCTCTGACCTCATTGAACGGGTATTGAGTGTTGAAATGTATAACTTTTTCCTCTGTGTTTTCATGTCTTTGTCGTTATTTAATGTTTGTTTGCTTTCTGTACTGTTTTTGGTATTGTTTTTAGTGATGTTCAGATTTTCTTGGGGGTAGCGGTCTAATACTCCCGCGGGGACCGGCCGTATTGGGAGATGGTTCGGTTGTTGTTTGCTCAATGGTTTTGTTTTGCTGTTGTTTTGCTTCCGGGGCCTAGTTTTCTTTAGTTGCTAAATGTTACTCGCTGCTGATGATTGCGAGTTTGATCTTGACCGGTTCGTGAACTCGTATGCATTTGTTTTGTTAATCTTCGATGGGGCCAATTGACATCCTGCCATTCCTGCCTCTTTATCATTGTTGGAAGTTGGTGATTTTTTTGGTGATCGTTTCCTTTTTTCATTGTTTTTTTCCTGGCTAGGTTTTTCTTTAATTATCAATTTATCGTATTTGATCGTAGCAATTTTCCCCTTCTTGATTTCTTCTTTTCTCTTGATATTAAGGTGTTTCCTTATTTCGATTACATCTTTGCGATAGTCTTCGGACACAAAGATATTTGTGGGTAACCTCTTACTGTTCTGTAGTACTTGTCTTTTTATCCAAGCTAAAGTTAATTTAACTAGTATTGGTCTATGCTTTTTGTCCTCCTTAATTCCTAGTCGGCGAGTTTCACTTATTTCCCATTTGTCAAAAGTTTCTATTTCTCCCTCTTTTGCAACAGTGTTCAAGATTTCCAATACGAGTTCAGTTAGTTCCGTATAGCTTCCTTCGGATTCTACTATACCGTGAAGTATTAAGTTGTTTTTCCTCACTTCCCTCTCTTAATTATTGACTTTGTTTTTGAGTACTTTTACATCACTTTTTAGTTTTAAGTTCTCTTCCACTAATGGAGCTAATGTTTCCTCTATAGTTGATGTTAAACTTGTTTTAAAACTTTCCGATAAAGAATTAGTATGTTTTTCGAAGTCTTTTCCTCATGCCTTCATGTTTTCTTCCATTTTTTTAAGGATAGTTTCCGATTTAAAGTATTACCACTAAATTGGTAAAATGTATTTATCCTGGTATTACTGTTAAGAGGTTGGTATCCCTTTTTTGGGGTAATTCGGTTTCTTTTTACTAGCAACACCCTATTAGCTGTCACTGTCACTGACCGGAAGTGCTTCAATCACGCTGTTATAATGTTGTCTATAGTTGATGTTAAAGGTGATTTGCGAAATAATTTCCACACAGTTTTCCTATTTTTTCGTCACTTTTTCTGCGAGTTTTTTAGCAATTCGTATGCTTGAAGCTTAACTTTTAACGTATTACATGTTTTTATAGTTTATCAATCGGTTTTTCACAGTGTTTTTAATTAAAGTTAAAAACAATAGGGGTCTTCAAACATATTTTTTTGATAGTCAGCAGTTTTGTAACTTATCAACCACGGGTCAAAAAATTATGGAAAAATTCATGAAAATGAGGCCTTATAAGTACTTTCAATGAAAACTATATTGAACAAAATCGGTCGAGCCGTTTTTTGAGTTATCGCAAAATTTCATAATTTTCTTTAAAATGACGTAAGTGCCGCGCGGTATCCTTACACTTCGAACGTTACACATATTGGTGTGCCATACTATATTAAAACATTTCGCTCAATCTGGCGCGTATAATCGATAACTTCCAGAAGGTAATAAGTAATTACTGTTACTTTGGCGTTTACGAACTTTTTATATAGCTTGAAATGCTTCTCGTAATTTCAATCTTTCTGGTAATTTTCGTCTATTGTGAAGAATGGGCAACTACGGAACCCTATACTGAGCGTGGCCCGACATGCTCTTGGCCGGTTTTTTTTTATGACGGAAATATGGCGGTTTATTACAAACTCGCGAGGTCTTCAGCTCACAGAGCTAGTACCTAGTGTTTTCGGAATAGATAAATAAAACCCTAATCACGGAGCGAGACTTTTCAGAACTTTTACAAAACAAACTTAACCCTTGGTATTTCGAAGCACTGATCAGTGCAAAGTATTTAAATCCTATGTAAACATAATATCATTGAGCTTCAATTTATCTGGTTTTCGTCCTGGTCATAGTACCACCACTGCGCTTGTTAAAATCACAGATGATATTCGAATGGGCATGAATAACCGGAAGTTAACGGTTTTAACCCTCTTAGATTTCAGCAATGCGTTTAATTCTGTGGATTTTGACATAATGCTCGCCATCTTACGTTCTCTTAACATATCTCCTGCAGTGATGGACTGGTTTCGTAGTTACTTAAGCGGTCGTCGGCAAAGAATAAAGGTGGAGTCCTCTCGTACTTCCTGGTGCAGTATATCGGCAGGCGTTCCGCAAGGCGGTGTACTGTCTCCACTATTGTTTTCGATCTTTATAAATTCCATTACTCAAAACCTTTCATCTTATTATCACCTTTATGCCGATGATCTTCAAATTTACACGCAAGGCGTACTTGGTGATCTCCCCGCTGCCATCGACACTACGAACAATGACTTGTTACGTATTTTAGACTGGAGTAGCAGTTACGGTCTGAAAGTGAATCCAGCGAAAACGCAAGTCATCATCATTGGCAGTAGTCAGATGGTATCTAGGATCGACTTTTTAAAACTCCCACCGATTATTTTTAATGGGATTGTAATACCATATTCTAACCAGGTCAAAAATCTTGGCGTTTTAATGGACAGTTCTTTATCTTGGGTGCCACAAATGTGTGAGGTTAGCAGGAAGATGTTTGCTGCAGTAGCTTCTTTGCGACGGCTGCGTAACTTTCTCCCCATTGCCACTAAAATTGCGTTGGCTCAAACGTTACTTCTCCCTATTCTGGACTACGCTGACATCTCCTATCTCGATCTTACAGAGGAGCAACTTAATAAGCTTGAGCGCATTCAAAATGTTGGCATTCGGTTCATATTTGGGTTACGCAAATATGACCATGTATCTAGTTTCCGTTCTCAGCTCAAGTGGCTCCCAATCCGTTTTCGTCGTAACTCTCATATTCTTGCTCTTCTTTTTAATATACTTTTTCATCCTGCAACTCCCCGCTATCTCAAGGAGCGTTTCACTTATCTCACTTCTGCTCGATCTGCCCAAAATTTGCTCCTTGCCGTACCTTCTTCCATCTCAAATTTTTATAATAATTCGTTTACTTTTAAAGCTGTTGTGACGTTCTGAGTTAACGTATTACTAATTAGGAAGTAGTAATAAAACAACTGAAGTCAACAAAATTAAAATTAACAATTTATTTAAAAATTTAACCCGGTAATAAAAAAATGGGTCGTGGGTCTAATGCCGGTCTAGTGTTTGCCGTCGTGATCCGGTACTCCCCTGACTGGACGACGACTACGGCGAGGGCGGTCTTGACGGCCAGCGGTCACGAGGGGCAGGAGCGGCGCGAAGCGAGCGGCAGTAAAACGGGCTCCAGCTCGTCGCCTTGATGGTAGTGTGCCTTTTCTTTTGAAATATAAAACTGTTCTTCAGAACCACAGCCAGTGTTCAGCGTAAACGACGCACCCTGTAACGTGACAATTCACTGTGTCACTACAATGCCTTTTTGACCCGCTCGAATTGAGAACATCCTAACGACGAGAAGAAAAGGGAGAAAGCCGGTGCAGTAATATGCGTGCTTGTGTTCACAATCAGAGCGGAGTTACAATGAGCATGATATAGAAGCCCTAAGCAAGAACAAAGAGATAACTATTTATTTATATAAGTGGGTACGTACACATTCGTACCTATTATAAAGGAACAAAGGAATTACTAATGTGAAATTAGCAAACATGGTTCAATGATTAAAAATGATTTAAGTATGAATTATAAATTATGAAATTATACCAAATTAATTATTTACGAAACTAACATATGAATAAAATTAACGTTCAACACTTTGCACTTACCAGAGAAGTGGGTGCGATATTATAGTTACGTGATCTGCGAAGAATCTTCAAAAATGTCCGCGAACATCACATAATTTTTAAAACGAATAATTATTATAATTTTGTACGAGCGCGTATGACGACACGGCAGCAGCTATGAACGCAACTCGTACGGGTCCGTAGCATAAGACGGTGTGGCGCGGACTGGCGGGGCGCGGGCCTGCTCTAGAAACTTCTCCGCGAACAAATGACTCTGACGTCAGGACCAGCTTACGGTAGCCGGTTTGAGTGCGCGCAATCGCGTACTAAAGTGCTAACGTTTGTGATGATTTTATTAATGATTAAGTTATTTATTTTATTTGTATTGGATTATATATTTCAATCGTATTTTATTTTAATAAAATAGATTAGATTAGTAAAACTTTTAAATAATAATTAGATTAGTGTAAATAAATAATTATGTTTGTTAATAATAAAATAATAAATACATTTTTAAAATAATAGAATTTCATTAGGTGTATAATTTAAAATGTAATAATTTAATGCTCATAATTTATTAGATTAAAATTAATAAATAGGGTAAAATTAATAAAATCTTTAAAAATAACTATAGTTTAATTAAATAAAATGAAACAGTAACGTACAACGTTACACTGTCTGTTTGTGGAACTCCTTGCCTGTGAGCTTAAGGCGCGCTAAATCTCTAGTTTCTTTCAAAACTCAACTGAAAGAACATTATCTATCCCTTTCATAATTCGTATTTTATTCAAATGGTCCTATTACCTGTTGGCTGAATGTATGTATGTATTTATGTATTTATTGTTTATTATATTTATGTATTTATTTGTTTTTTATGTATATATTATTATTATTTTCCGATTTTTGCACCGCCTAATAACAAAATCTTATTTTTTTTCAAGTTCTCCTCTACCCAAAGGTTGTCTGGAAGAGAGCGATCTCTTTAGCGATAAGACCGCCTGTTGTTTACCTCTAATTGTAATTTCTGGCATTGTATTTCTCCTGTATATTTAATGAGGTGTGCAATAAAGAGTACTTGTATTGTATTGTATTGTATTTAACTACCAATTTTTTGAAATATATGAAGGGTTAATCCTTTACCTGTCGTTGTCCATTGGGTTGGACTGGCCAAAGCAGCAAGATACGAGCAAAAACAATGCAAGGCCGCGGACGGGCATTTGTCGTAACATCTTCGCTGCTGCTGAATTCCGAGTCCTGGATAAGTTAGAAACTGTTTAAACTACGATTTTCACATGGGTGGGGTTTCACATACACTCATCTGGCAGAGAAAATTGTTTTGCCGAACGTTAATGTTTCGCATAATGCTCATTTCGCAGAAATTTTCTTCTGCTGTAACGGGAAATATATTATTAAATGCTTTCATGTATCCTGGTAGATGAGGATAGGTTAGGTTAGGTTTATTTTATAACTTTTCAGAAAACTTTAATGGTATTATGGTAAGTTAATATCAGGTAAGTTAATGGAAGAAAGGAGCATTATGCGAGACATTACGTTCGGTAAGACACTTTTCTGCGAAACATTAGTAAACCTTTTCCCACATTTACCTAAAAAAAAAACACAGAATAAAACACTATACTTATACAACCAAGAACGGTTTGTGCTTGGCGGTCCCGCGGTATGTCTTAATATATTTAATTAGAATCCCATAATCGCAGTTTATGCAATTGTAACGTAGGTAATGAAAGGTCTTAAAACACGAGCACAGTGTTATAAAATGAGCCGAAGGAGAGTTTCATGGGAGAATCATGAATGTTGAAGGCATAATTATGTGAAGTTGCATACACTACTATCATCATATCTATCATAGATTTACTTTTATGTAATTACTAATTAGATATGAAGTACTCCATACTACCATTAATGAGGGGCGGCAAATAACATCGTCATAACATCCCAATGTTATGAAATAACAACACTGATTTATTACCTCCATGTCTTGCCGCCGCCGTTGCATAGTAACGTAGGTCTTTACCTACCATATCTAAACTTGTTATAAGTCGTAATTGCATTTTATAAAAACAAAACATGGTTATAAAGCCAAAGCTTCATAGTGTTAATGCCATCCGTTATACAAACTATGTACTAAACAATTAACTAATCACTCGTAAAGTCTCAATTATGATTTCGATAACAGTTAATAGACGATATTTATGATTTCGTTTATTATTTTGTAGTTTATAATAAAAAAATTGTAAGCAACTTACTCTTCGGAACTCAACAGGAGAAGGCCAGTACACTTCACAATGTCTTTATTTAAACATCTGTAAGTAATAAAGTAATTTATGTATTTTTATACACGTCGCAAGCACACAAATATTTTAAGGTGTTAACAGAGTGAATAAAAAATATATTTACAGGCCATTATTTATTTATTTAATTTTTATTGCACAAATGAAATACAAATCGTACAAAAGGCGGACTTAGTGCCATATAGGGTATGTTCTACCAGTCAACCATCGTGCATCGGGCAAAGCAGGTAAGTTGTGTCCCATTAATGATTATTAACTTCTAACTGCGTACTATATAACGAAACTACTTACCTATAGAAACAAAAAGATACAACACACCACAAGAAAGAAAACTAACAAAGAAAAAGTTCGTTTTTCTTGCAGATTGTGGATAGTGGTTGTTTTCTGGTTTTCTATAATTTACTGATTGACAATGACACGTCAAGATTCTAATATGGCAATACTAAAATAATGATGACAAGTGGAGATACTGCACACCTGTGCACATATTATACATTAAATTAGTATCGAATATTAACTTGATATCTACGTAAACCGAGGTAAATGACACGTTCAATACGACTAAAACGTGCTAAGGACCTGATGGAAAATAAATACCTTTGAAACGATTAAAAACAAACGGTCAAGTCGATAATCGGGCATTCCACACAGTTGTTGTTATGCCGGTTTCACACGAGGGCAGAACAGTGGGACAGGATAGTTTGGGATGATAGCGTTTAAAAAAAGAACCGTCTTCAAAAAAAAAACTGAAAAGCCAAAAATAACCCGTTCCCACCTTTTGAAGTCGGTGCCAAACCATTCAATAATTACTATGAAAAAAGATATAAGTAAAGCCTTTAAGGAAAGATTTCGTATTTACGAGTATTTTTGTTTGATATTTATATATTATAGTTTACGTGAGGGTTGGCACCGACTTCAAAAGGTGATTCAAATGTAATCTGTACATAAATGGGTTATATTTATATATTTTGGCTTTACAGATTTTTTGATGTCGGTTCGTTTTTTGTTAAAATTTTTTTTTTCCTTTTTAGTGATTCCAATAAAATATATGGCGAGGAGGTCTTGTTTGCATGCATCTCGTTTGAAATATCCCCTAACTCTTAACCGTTAGGGAGTTATACCTATCTTCCATCATCAGCTCAGCATAGCAAGATGATGACTATCAGACGCAAATTAAAAAGTTGTTCAAGATTATAAAGTTGTTCATCACTTGTTCATCAACAAGTTCATAATCGCGGACTAACATACATAATATATATGCGGGTCAAACTGTAGGAACGTCTTTTTTGGAAGTTGGTTAAAATACTACAACCTTCTCCTAAGTGTGAAAAATACTATACTGAAAACCGCATCAAAATCGGTTCAGCCAAACGCGAGATAATCGCGGACAAACATACATACTTACAGGTCAAACATAGAACCTCCTTTTTTAGGGTTCCGTAGTCAACTAGGAACCCTTATAGTTTCGCCATGTCCGTCTGTCCGTCTGTCCGTCCGCGGCTTAGCTCCGTGATCATTAGTACTAGAAAGCTGAAATTTGGTATGAGTATGTGTATGTATCATGGCGACAAAACGGTAAAATAAAAACTGAAAAAAAAAGGTTTTTTTCGGGTACCTCTCGAACACCTAGAGTGGGGGTGATTTTTTTTTTCGTTCCAGCACTAGTGTATGGGGTGTCGTTGAATAGGTCTTTTAAAAATAATAGGGGTCTTCAAAAAATATTTTTGATAAAGTCAGCAGTTTTGTAAATATTCGCTCCGAAAATAAAAAAAATAGCGTCCCCTACTCCCCCTCTAACTTTTTAACCACGGGTCAAAAAAATATGGAAAAATTCATGAAAATGAGGCTTTATAAGTACTTTCAATGAAAACTATATTGAACAAAATCGGTCGAGCCGTTTTTGAGTTATCGCAAAATTTCATAATTTTCTTAAAATGACATAAGTTGACTTCCAGAAGGTAATAAGTAATTACAGTTACTTTGGCGTTTACGACCTTTTTATAGAGCTTGAAATCTTTCTCGTAACTTAAGTCTATTGTGAAGGATGAGCAACTACGGAACCCTACACTGAGCGTGGCTCGACATTTTTTAACTCGTTTAAAGATAGGGCAGCCCGCGTAGCGATGGAGCGTCGACGATGAAACTGGCAACATTGAATACTGTCCTGCTCTTTGCACTGCCCTTGCGTTCACACGAGTCCATCCATAAGACACGAGCGAGAAATGTGGTGGGGGGAGCGAACTGCCCCGAAATAGCCAGCCATTAACGGTTCTGCCTTGGTTTCTCAAGACAGTACTGTTCTATACTTTTCTGTGCGTTCAAACAGTAGCAGTACTCGCTAGCGATTGCGTAAAGTATTGTAGTTCTACAAAGTAACCACTAGGGGCGCTGAACTATTCTCCATACAAATTGTTTACGCTGTCGCTAGCGAGTACGGGCACGTTACCTCATGGTAAGGGCATACTGTGCTGCCCACTGTTCTGCCTCACTGCTCTGCCCTCGTGTGAAACCGGCATTACCATAATTTATAGAATAAGAATACATAGGTCAAGCATTTTTTTTTGAAGTGAAACTTCTAATGCGACTTCCAACAAGGTTGCGTTAACGCTACCGTGGAGGGGGTAGGAAAGCACTGTTGCGTTAAACGTTCAACGCTCCTGGGGAGGGGGAATAGAAAGAGACAGAGCGAGAGTGAAGAAGTTTGTCTTAAAGAAACAATATGAGTTTACTAAAAATCAATTTCTACCCCTTCCTAATTTCACACATTACGAAGTTTCACTTCTTCCGCGCGGAGGGACTCCACGCACTATTTTTTTTTATCTTCATACAAGTCACCTAAAAGTGTTCCGTAGAGTCGGGCAAATAGGGTATAACAACATAACATTGTCCATTGCAATAAACTGGAGAATTCATAAAAACAGCAAAATGTCCCCAGGTGGAATTATGACTTCGTGAGGGTTGCAGGGAGTCGAATCCGGTCTGAACAGGGTCGCACCTTGTGGCGAACTATAGGGGAGGCCTATGTGCAGCAGTAGACGTCTGCGGCTGCTAAATAGATGGATAGACTGTCACTAGGGGGCCTAGTGTATGTGCGACCTTTAAACCTCGCGAGAACATTTATCGAAATGGCTGAATTATGTTTTCACGTTTTTAAACCCCCTCCGCCATTTTTGAAAATTTTGAAAATCTATATTGATAATAAAAACATGTAATTATTGAATCGGCACACAAAATTTCACTTGAATCGGTTGAGACATGCGACCTGCAGACGAGAACAGCCAGACATCCGGATCCGGGCATACGAACGCATTTTTGCCCCAAGCTGAAACGCTTCGCGCGCTCTTCGTGCTCGCTCAGTAAAATCCTAAATTTATGCTGAGTCATTTTGTAGGGTATAAAAAAACTTAAACCCCTTCTTTATCATAGGATATCTCCTGCCGTCTAACAAATGTGCATAGATTCATATTATTATTAGATAAACCAAACATAACAGTAACGTTCTATATTGAAATAAATTGTCCTTCATTATTAATACACTTACTCCAATAGACGAGGATAATTTGTACATGAAAATTCCTACAATATTTTGTAAAATTTCAGGTCTATGGCAAAGAATATATATATACTAACGTAAAAAGAAACGACAGCGACACTTGTGTGCAATAACAAAACTCGCGGCTATGTGTGCGTGTCGAAGGGCGAGCGCGCCGAGTGCGGGACGCGCGCGGGGGTGAAGGGCATTCACGTGAATACCTCGTCGAAGGATTCGGCATTACAAGGTCACCGACGCCCGAGTTACACCGATAGGCCGCTGTCGCGCCTGTGTCTATGGCTAAAATCACTTAAATAAAAACAGGCCTCAAGCTACCGGCGATTCCCGGTAGCAGAGAGAGGAACGCTCTTTCCAGGAGTACCTCCGGGGCAAAACGTTCTCGGAAACATTTCCCATACAAATCGGAAAACGTTCCCGAGAACGGCACATATCTCCGCGAGCGAGAGGGTGTTTAGTTTATCAATACTCTTCGCTATAAGGCCGTTTGCCAAAACAAATAGTAGGATAATGAGGTCGTTCTCAAAAAATTTGCACCGCCACCTGTCAACAGGTTTATTTATTTATTTATTTAATCTTTATTGCACAAAAGAAAACTTATCGTACAAAAGGCGGACTTAATGCCATGAGGCATTCTCTACCAGTCAACCTTTGGGCAAAGCAGATAAATTGTGAGCGGTGCAACTAACTCAGGCAAGTTTTGATAAATAAATACTTAGATAAATACATATATTCATATAATATATACACATATATATTATTAAATACAGATGAAATATCCTAATCAGATACTTAGCTAAGAATTCACAACTCTGCTAGCGTAGAGGTCACGCAAACCTTTTTTGAAAGCGAATTTGTTCGGTGCTTGCTTGATCTTGAGGGGAAGGCGGTTCCAGAGGCGGGACACTTGGACGGTGAACGATTTGGACATAAAACCAGTACGGTGACGAGGGATGGACAGAGATAGATGAGGTTTGTCTTAGAAGATTTTTTTTTACACCGCATTATTTTAAATATTCAATTATCAACACATATCTATAGACACTTTTTACATAGAGGCCAAATGCTTTTAATTAAAACTAAAGTATATTAATAGACAAAAAAACTATTTAAAACTAGGTTTTGTCGGTCACTTGCCGTGTCCCAACGCGAGGGACTCATGTTTCGTTGTAATAAAAACATATACTTTACCGACTTAGCTTAAGTTCAGTACTCCATTTTATTTTCATATATGATGAAGATTGAATACTACCATATCGAATAATAATACTATGCTTATGTTGCGAATTATTTGCAATTTAAGTTTGTCCACGCCATTTTTTGTCGTTCACTTGTCATGAGACAAACATTACAATTGTGTAACTACTGTTTCGTTTCCCCTGCCTCACCCAGCATAAATCGAGACCTCCAGTTGCCACCTAACACTGTCCCGAGTTACACGTCGTCAGTGCGCTGCACTAAAAAAATATGATATATACACTTACGCGAGCGGGAGTTTGTAATGGGCATGTAGTCTATATTCTGCCTTCCATATTTTGGTTGACGTGTGTACTATTGCATTCATTTTAATTTATAACGCGTAAAGTATGGTCTACTTTTATGTGTATAAATATGCAATTCATCAACGAAATACTTTATTTGTTTTGATGACATAACTGTCATTTTGTCCATCACCTGTATGTCGTTCACTTGTCTATAAAAAACAGGTGACCGACACATACGGCAGGTGAACGACAATTATTCAAACACTTATACAAAATTATTTAAAAACCAGGTTTTGTCGATCACTCGCCGTGTCTCAACTCATGTTTGTTGTTATAAAAACATTTATATTACCGAAATAGCTTAGTTTGAGTATTCCATCTTACTTTTAAGCTGTCTTAGGAATCCTTAGCAGGCGTCGCCCGCACTTCAGATTTCGAAAGCATCAATCCTCTGCCTGTCAGCGGCTTTGAGCGTCCAGTTCTCTGCCCCATAAAGAAAAATGGAGAAGACAAGTGCACAGACGAGGTGCATGTTAGTCCGGTTAGGGATATTTCTATCTTTCCATATTTTGCCGAGTTGGGTCATCGCTGTTTTAGCCATTCCGATTCGTCTGCGAATCTCTGGTTTGCATGTGCCTCTATTTGTGACAATGGAGCCAAGGTACTGGAAGTGATTAACAGTTTCGAACTTTTGAAGCAGGGTAGTACTTTGTCGACTAGTAAATGGTCGACTATCATCAGCTCGTTCTTTTTTTCATTAATATCGAGACCCATTCTGAGGCTGGTTGTTTTGAGTGATTCCAAAAGTTGGGCCACTTCTGCTTCGGGCGATGCTAAATAGGCGATGTCTACCACGTACCTTCAAAGGCTCCATCCATATCTGTTAAAAATAGTATTGGGGATATTAATGCATCCCTGTCGTACTCCTTTCCGGAGCTTTAAGTTCTTGTATGTGACATCTCCTACCGTCACCATTCAGTATCCAGACTCGTAAAGGCTTTATAAAGTGTTACCAGATGTGCTGGCAGCTTCAGACAATACCTCCTATAGCTTATCCCACCTAACGCAGCCGAAGGCTTTCTGGTAATCAGATGTGAAAGAATTCCTCGAAGATGACGAAAACAGCAGTAGGTAACTCAGCGGGTAAGAAAGAATATGTCAAAAGAGGCAGCACAACAGATTCGCTGTTGAACCTTCATAAGAAATTTATAAAATCACGCTTGAGTTTTGCATCTTTTTGCCGGTTATGACCTTTGTGGATTGTACAGGTTTAAAAAAACCTCCTGAGAAATGTCCTATGAGATGAGAATTAAATGCTTGTTTTCTTTACGCAAATTACTAACATAAGAAAAAAAAAAAAAAAAACAATCAAAAAAGCACTAGTTGACAGTTCAACGTAAGTTTTATTTAAAATGTCACTTACCTGCAACCGTCGTCGTTAACCTGCTAACAAATTCAGTTAAGTTGGAACATATTTGTCGCAAACCTGCACCCATTGTCGATAACTTGGTAACAAATGTCGTTTACCTGACATCGATGTCTTTCACCTGTCGATCTAAAATTTCTAACACCTATATCTTCTAAGATATTCAATTTAACTACTTCCCTCGACGTGACATCAATTGTCTGAATATATTTCTAGCGATCCTATGAAAAATAAAAGAAGAAATCGCAACTTTAAAAAAAATGCAAAATTAACGCAGCGGTGCAAATATTTTGAGAACGACCCAATGATCTTCAAATCAATATCCCACATAGCAGTCACCTCGGGAGCCAAGTCAAAGCTAAGTACTAGGTACTTACGATATGGATGATGACTGATGTTTAAATTCTATAGCATACTGTATTACGTATGTCTTGAAGCAAAGCAAAAAGGTTTCAAGCTTGTATTTATTATCAAAAAGCAAATTTGAAATTGAATTCAGAATCCTCATAATTTATTAAAATAATAATCGCACAACGGCTATGTACTTAATCAATTCTAAGTTAGAATTCTGAGTAATTATAGCGAGGGATTCAACAGCACGAGATGCAAAAAACTTTGCTCTCGTGTAGCACACAATTTTTAATTTCAACAGCGATATTTCCTCGACCAAAATGGCATCTTAGATACCCCATACTGATATTCGTTTTCAGCGCTCCATAGGAATGTCAAACTTTGTTAGTCTAAGTATAGTAAGTATAGACATTTGATAAAAAAATGGATTGTTGTCCTGAAAAAAATTACCTAGATCATGCCTATTACTGTTTGCGATGCTAATGGCACCCTCCATGCACGAGGGTAAATCGTAGAGCACTTGGCCGGTTATTTTGATTGGACTAAGCTGTTCCTTATTCCAAACCTTAGGCAAGAAAATTAAAGAGTCAGGTTACTTGAGTTCAAGTTCATTGCCAGTGGCGTGAGCGTTCACAAATAAAATGCAAAATGAATGGATTCTAACGAAGCTTCGTTTTCAACTGTTTTCATTGAATTCATTTCAGAATTGACAACATTTCATATTTTTAAGACTACAGTTTTATTACTTTTCTGAATTCTGCTTAGAAAGATGAAGTAATCTCTGTTTTTATATTTTCTCTGATATAACTATTTATTTTATTATTAATTTATAAAAACTTACTCATTTTAAAATGTGGCAACACCAAAACTATGGCTCAGTGGAACGATTACGCTTTAGTCCGATTTCTAATAATAAAAACATAATGAAGTTGAGGTTGACATGACATTGTCAAAATTCAAAATTGTCGGTTTGGTTTGATTCATATTACTGATCTATTACTGATTCTGGAAACAGTAACTATTGAACTTACATCAAGATGGTCTTCGCAGATAAATAACGGTCTCTTTGGCACAACCAATTTCCCCACATCCTTTATTCTCATGTGGCACATGAAACAAATGTTTATCGGGTGTTTTCGTCAAATCGTTTTTGCAGTCCGGCACAAAACAATACTTGGTGTATTTTGGAGTATATAACTATACCTCATCAACCCATAAGGGTCTATCCGTTTTTAGGGTTCCGTAGTCAACTAGGACCCCTTATAGTTTCGAGCTTCGACATGTCCGTCTGTCCGTCTGCCCGTCCGCGGCTTAGCTCCGAGATCATTATCATTAGTACTAGAAAGCCGAAATTTGGTATGAGTATGTTTATGTATCACGCCGACAAAATGGTAAAATTAAAACTAAAAAAAAAATTTTTTTCGGGTACCTCGTACACCTAAAGTGGTTTTTTTTTTCGTTCCAACACTAGTGTGTTGGCTGTCGTTGAATAGGTCTTTAAAAAATAATAGGGGTCTCCAAACATAATTTTTGATAAAGTCAGTAGTTTTGTAAATATTCGCTCGGAAAATCCAAAAAATAGTGTCCCCCCGCTGTTTTAAGCCCGTCTATTGTGAAGGATGGGCAACTACGGAACCCTACACTGAGCGTGGCCCGACATGCTCTTGGCCGGTTTTTGTTGTAAATATGTATGTTGTTCAGTTTGAAGGGTGGAATTGTTGTTTATTTTTGCTCCTATTACAGTCAACACCCGGTATAATTACCGAACCTGCTCACAAACTTTGCGAAAATCGGATGAGAAATGCAATCTATAGACGAGATCAGCCGAATATCCGGAATTCGGACATGTAAAAGAATTGTTGGCCAAGCTGAAACGGAAACACTTCGCTCCCTCGGCCAAACAGGTCAAGAGATCCCTTAATAGGTGATATCGCCAAGCACCGTCGAATTTGAGCCGAGAAGCCAAGCAGCCAAGGACCTAATTAATTCGCAATGCACTCAAAGGCAGTTGAAATTGGATAAATTGTTGTACTTAAAACAAAATAAGTATTCCTAATTGAAACGGGGTTGTTGCCTAATAGTACCTTACCTACCTTTAGTTTTCATGCGGGATCGAATCCGAAATGATGATTGATGATGATGAGATATGCAAGAGAACCAAGGTTGAAGATATAGCTCGGACAGTCGCCAAACTTTATTGGCAGTGGGCGGGGCACATCGTAGTTGTAGTTGGAGCAGAAAGGTTCTTGAGTGGCGACCGCGGACCGGAAGACGCAGCGTTGGAAGGCCTCCAACAAGGCGGGCCTACGACTTGGTTAAGATCGCAGGTAGAAATTGGATGAGGGCGGCGCAAGATCGATCGTTGTGGAGAACTTTGGGGAGGCCTTTGTCCAGCAGTGGACGTCTATGAGTACCTTAGGGCAGGGTCGGGGTTTTCGGTGCAGGAATAATCGACAGTGGGTGTCGAATTTCCACTGTCCCTTAGGAAGTCTCCGTCTGTAGCATCGCTCAAGACGAATCTAAAGAAGTTATGGCTTTCCAATGACTTGTGAAGTCGTAGCGGTGGCGCTTTGCTCGCTCAGTGAATAATCCGCCGCCAATGGCTTGGTTTCAGTTATTCGGCCAAACAACTATTATAAATATACATGTCTAAGCTACGCCTCTACGCAAGAGGCCTAATTGCTTTTAAAAAAAAATTTTCATTGTGTGTAAGTTGATCATTTCAACCAACTTTTTCCTTTATTCCATCCAGTCGTACTAGTAGGTAGTTCGATAGTCGAACTGTTTGGACTTTTTTTCCAAATAGTTATACTGGCGGATCGAACTATCTGGAAGCACGGATTTTATTCCAAATAAAGCTACTATGAATATTATTATGGTACAATCAGAAATAGAAGAGGTACTTGATGAATCTTTTTGATTATCGCGATCCAACGATTTGGTTTGTCCTAAAGGGCCGATACAGACGGGCAGCATTTCAACTGCAACCCGGTAGTAACATCGATAATATGTTTAGAAACATGTTTGATCATAGAGAAAAAAATATAAAACAATCAGCATTTTAAAAGGAATAGTTAAGTCCTCTTAAAAGGAGAGTCGAATGTAGATAAAAAATTCGAGTAGCGAAAATAAATATAACCTCTATGAAACGAATAACGTTGAGTTATCCACGGCTTTGTATATTTGCGTCATTACACATCCACACTATCGTATCTCCCCGTGACTCACGGGTCTAACGGTTGAAGAACCAGATCAGCACCTCTGCGTCTGCACTAGCAACAACTGTGACTACTCTTTCTCACGCGGGAAATATTACCCATCTCTTTCTTCACTGTACTATGAGAGAGTGACCGAGGCTATGGCGCACGACAAGAGCGAAGCGTAGTTGTGCTAGACGGGCAACGTTCTTGTCGCGCGGCTTAGCATCACCTGTCACTGTCTCACAGTACTGCACAGATAGAGATAGATAAATATCTCGCGCGAGAAACCATCGCGTATCACAGTAAAGTTGTGCTAGAGGTTGAGGCTGGATCAAATATTTGACCAAATATTCGTACTCAGTGTAGTCTCTAGTCTTTAATAGGGGCACCTTTAATTTTATCTAACTAAATAGGGATGACAACTGATGTTAATTTCTACAGCATACTGTAGTTATATGAATACAATTTGCGCAATATGTCATGAAACAAAGAAAAAAAGTCTAAAAACGTGACTAAAGGTACGACAATTTTATATTTTATTTTATTCCAACAGAAGTTTTGAAATTGTTTTCAGAAACCTCATAATTTACCGTTGAAACAATAATTGTACGACAACCATAAACTTAAACGCACTTTTTCACGGTAAAAATGGCAAATTACTTATTATCTCCATACAATTATTGGTACCTACCCAACTCACAAATATGACGTCACATGTAGGTGGCCATTTGTTTGGAGCGTTTTAGCGCTCCGTAAGAATATTGAACTTTGACGGTCATTTCTGACTTTTAGACCAGTCTAAGCGTAGTTAGTGCCATATATAGACATTTGTTCCTAATAAAAACGGAATCGATTGACATCCTCAAAAAAAATTGTTTACACGCCTATCTTATCTAACTAATGTAATTATGTTGCAATCCAATAATACTTTTAATTTAATTGCCAATAAAATTTACCAAATGATAGTTAATTACTTGATAATTACCTACATTAAAACATTCAGTGTTAAAATATGGAATATCATTATGGGGTAACTGCACAGAAGCAAGCAAAGTTTTTAGTACACAAAAAATATGTCTTAGAGCAGTGTGTGGAGTACACCCTAGGGATTCTTGTAGACCTTTATTTCAAAGACTTGGATTACTCACTTTTGGTTGGCTTATATGTACTAGAATTAGCATGTCTCGTTCGAAAATTGCATCATCACTTCAAAAAACCGCAATTTAACAATAAATTAAGAGCAAGGGACGAACATAAGCTGCTAATGCCACCAAGTAGAATTTAAAAAAAAATTGTTACATTATGAGTATTCGAGTCTACAATACCTTACGAAATAAGATTGCTACCTGACAAACTAAAGTATTTGTAATAAAATAAAAAAATGGTTAATAGACATAATGTTTCTATACTTTGACAGCCTTTTTTAATTTTAAGGAATAGACATAATTTAGAGATGATTTTCTTGGATATATAAATTCGACATTCATACTATTTAAGATGTTAATTTTTGCATGCCATGTTGGCTAAACATGTGATGCTGATACTAATTATGTTAAGACAAACACACAATGTTACAACTATGTTTATGCAAATAAATAATTTCATTTCATTTCAAAAAAACCGGCCAAGAGCATGTCGGGCCACGCTCAGTGTAGGGTTCCGTAGTTGCTCATCCTTCACAATAGACTTAAGTTACGAGAAAGATTTCAAGCTCTATTAAAATATCGTAAACGCCAAAGTAACTGTAATTACTTATTACCTTCTGGAAGTCAACTTACGTTCTTTTAAGAAAATTATGAAATTTTGCGATAACTACGATAATTTTGTTCAATATAGTTTTCATTTAAAGTACTTATAAGGCCTCATGTTCATGAATTTTTCCATATTTTTTTGACACGTGGTTGAGAAGTTAGAGGGGGACGAATATTTACAAAACTGCTGATTTTATCAAAAAATAATGTTTTGAGACCCCTATTATTTTTTAAAGACCTATTCAACGACACCCCACACAATAGTGTTAAAACGGAGAAAAAAAACACCCTCACTTTAAGTACCCGAATTTTTTTTTTTTTTAGTTTATATCTACTGTTTTGTCGGCGTGATACAGAGGTACCCATACTCATACCAAATTTCAGATTTCCAATACTAATGATCACGGAGCTAAGCCGCGGACGGGCGGCCGGCGGACGGACAGACGGACAGACGGACAGACGGACAGACGGACAGACGGACAGACGGACATGGCGAAACTATAAGGGTTCCTAGTTGACTACGGAACTCTAAAAACGTTAGAGCGATATTTGATGAGTCCTCCCCGTACGACAATTTTATTTACGGACATGCCACTAAGACTGCGTAGGCAAGCGTCAGCGTCGAGCGGCTGCCATAGGTGGGAGCGAAAGGTCCGAGCGCGGCGGCCATGCGAGTAAGCGAGACGGTTGCAGTTGTTGCTGGGCTGTTACGTTCACCATTCTTCGACGCCGTATGTCGTTTTGAAACAACCTCCCTACAACATTGTTAGAGGCGACATATTATATATATATATGAATACAATATATATATATATATATCGTGTGAGTGAAACTTATACCTATCTAATAAAGAATAAACGCGTAACAATGTAAGATGCTTAGAGCTTGTTGGTAAAAAAAAAACGGCTTCTAAAATACGCCGAAAAGAGAAAAATTATTCATCTTTTGTGCCTACGGATTTTAATCACCTTTATCAAGTCGGTGCCAAACCATTATTATTAACACAGATGGTACGTATTAAAGTGTCGCAGAAAAAAATGTGACCTCGTTGTACAGTCAACCAATTTGATTCCTAGGCCATTTCGTACCTTGTCACAGTAAACGTTAATATGAAAGCCGCTTGAAATCTCATATCATTGTCATTGTGACTAAGTTCTATAGTGACCTAGAAATCAAATTGGTTGACTGTGCCTATAGTCATTTTTGTATTAAATATGTAGATATGTTACTTAATTTTTAAGATAAGTAAATACTTACCTATATAGGTATTTATGAGCCACAGTGGCCTGCAATAAATGATTTCAGTGGAATATTAAATTTCACAAGCCTTTAATTATTACGATATGTGGTTAATATAATACCAGTAATTTTGTTGGACAAAGAAGTTTATTCAGATTTGGCATCGACTTCAGAAGGCGATCAAAATTTCATCCGTACAAAAATAACTTTTTGTTCTTTCACTTATTTAGGGTTCCGTAGTCAACTAGGAACCCTTATAGTTTCGCCATGTCCGTCTGTCCGTCTGTCCGTCTGTCCGTCCGTCCGCGGCTTAGCTCCGTGATCATTAGTACTAGAAAGCTGAAATTTGGTATGAGTATGTGTATGTATATGTATCACGCCGACAAAACGGAAAAAAAAACTAAAAAAAAAGTTTTTTCGGGCACCTCGAAAAAAGTGGAGGTGATATTTTTTTTCGTTTCTATACTAGTGTGTGGGGTGTCGTTGAATAGGTCTTTTAAAAATAATAGGGGTTATCGCATGCATTATTTTTTGATCTAGTCAGCAGTTTTGTAAATATTCGCTCCGAAAATAAAAACAATAGCGTCCCCCCCTCTAACTTTTTAATCACGGGTCAAAAAAATATGGAAAAATTCATGAAAATGAGGCCTTATAAGTACTTTCAATGAAAACTATATTGAATAAAATCGGTTTTTGAGCTATCGCAAAAATTCACAATTTTCTTTAAAATTACGTAAGTGCCGCGCGGTGTGCTTATAGTTCGAACGTTACCCATATTAGTTAAGTGCCATACCGCATTAAAACATTCCGCTCAATGGCGCGTATAATCGATAAGTTCCAGAATAATAAGTAATTATAGTGACTTTGGCGCTTACGACCTTTTTTATAGAGCTTGAAATCTTTCTCGTAATTTAAATCTCAAAGCCCGTCTATTGTGAAGGATGGGCAACTACGGAACCCTACACTGAGCGTGGCCCGACATGCTCTTGGCCGGTTTTTTACATAAATATTTGCTTTTTTGTGTTTGAAATAAAATAATAGGGTAGACCAGGGACAATTGGAACACGTCATGATTGAAACAAGTCAAATTTCTCGAAAACTTTAATACCTACGCGTCTAACGCAACACTCAGAACACGCGGTCGGTCATGTTTGAATCTTTGGCCAGTAGCGCTCGAGCGACGGTGCAAGACGGGAGTGTCCACGAGCCAAATCAGTTATTCGCGGTAAAAAGTAAGTATTTGTGCTCTCGTATATTTTCTTGTAACTTCGTATACTCTTTTATTTTGACGGATCAAATTGATTTGCTGTTATAGTTAGCAATAAACGAATGTTTTTAATGACCGCTGATCAGCGTTTGAGTCTTTTTTATATATATTATTTGACCTTGCAGTTAAAAACGTGGTGTGGGTACGGCAGAACTTGCTTGTGGACGATTGAAACGTTTCAA